>OZ023168.1:22763523-23001023 GCA_963678695.2 Diplodus puntazzo | reverse complement strand
AGTACTTTGATTCCGATGACACCAGAAAATATTTGTATGTTTGTTTTTTGTATAAGACATGATAATGTTGTTTTCACTTTGAAGAACTTTGTGTAATTAAGCAAATATAAAGTGTAACCGAGCAGGGACGGCCTCTTGGAATAAAAAATCACTTTGTTTTGTTTTTACTGTTGTATTAACAATATATTAATCCACAGAGCTGTAGACACGTGAAATTGTCTAATGTTGTAATGAAATAACACACGTTTTTTCATTCAATTTCAGTAATACCACTGACAAACCAAACAACAAACATGAATGAGAACATAACTATAGATGTATTCTCTTTTCAAGAAGGGCTTCAAGAGAAATATCATATTTCATAAATCATCTTATAGCCCCTCAAATTACTTTGCAAGGACCCCGTTGAGGGTCTTGCCCCACAGTTTGAAAACCCCTGTTCTGTCTTACCAAGTAGTTAATTGCATCCATCTTTTATGTCATGAGAAATAGCCCGTATCTAATTGGCTAAACTGGAAACCAGCAGAGCATGGGGTCCTGAGGACCATGATTAAGAATGCCTGACATAAATGAATAAACAAGCGGCCACGCCATCTGCAGCAGAGTAGCCTATCTGCCATATTTTCTTCAATGGCATCATTAACAACTGCCATACTCTGGTTCCTAATTGCAAGCTTCAGCCAGTGGTCCAATGGGAGCTGTCGACGTCGAGGCACGCTGTTGAGTAAACACATGCAAGCTTTACAAGAATTACTGCCTGGAATTTTACAAGGCTCTGGATATCCTGCCTGGATGTGCATATTATTATGCCAATGTTTACAACTCTCTCAGAGAATTTCCCATGAAGTGAAACCACATCCATTGAGCTCAACTGAATAACCTCTGTTTTAAGTTTTGTCAGTATTCTCTGTCACTTTGTCTAAAACATCTTGTAAGGCAGCTCTTTGAGTGTTTTTCATTGTCACAGTGTCATTACATTTTCATATATACTGAAGTTACCTCTTCGGCCGACTCCTTTCCCTTCATTGCTCAGGTGCTGTTGCTAAGAAACAAACCACCACAGTCCTCTTTGCCTAAGTAAAGTCACGAGTTTTAGTCACTGTTAGAGCATTTAAATGATCACTCAGACTAGCCTTTACTTTTAGAGAAGTTCAACTGACAGTTGCATGTATGTGTTTGTTAGTTTTAAACAGTGTTGTAAAAAGTAAAGGTAAAGAAATATGACTTTGGCAAAAGGAAAAGTCACCTTTACAAATTGTAGTTAAAGTCATAAAGTACGATATCAAATGTACATTAGTATCAAAAGTAAGTAAAGTAAACTACGACTGTACATGTACTGTATCTATATGATGTATACACACTATGGGTCGACCAATCATAGGATACAGTTATTACTGAAATCAGCTGTTATTAGTTGGCAATTAAATAATTGATAAAACAATGCACAACTTTTGCTCAGATGTAGCATGTAATCTGCAAAGTTATCAAATTAGTGGAATATAAAGAACAATAATTGCCTCCAAAATGTTGTGGAGTGGAAGTATAAAAGCAGAAAATGTAAATGCTCAATCATAATTTTACTCAAGTACAGTACCGGAGTAAATGTACTTAGTTACATTCCATCTCTGGTTTGAGACTGGGGATATTTTGACTATGTGTCTGAGAAATGCCCCACGGTGTACTTTAAAACTGGCTTTATGTTTAAAGTGCCAATTTTTTATTCAAAAGTGGGAACCATTTCTCTTCATCTTTTAAAAGCATTTTATTACCATCCACGTTGAGGTAAAATAAAACTGTGGATCCTTCTGGGTTGAACTGGGCCGTACAGTACATTCAGCACTGTCAGCACTTTCATGGCTTTTGGGTTGGCACATGTTTGAAGCTACACTTTTATTCCACTCATAATATAAACCTATAAGCTTTGAGACCTGATGCCATAGCCCACTGGCTGCCCTACCAGCATGAATGCCATGCTTTCATTTTAACCTCTCAAGTGTGATACTGCAAATATTTATGTTTTCTCACTCCATCTCCCTGGAAACACGTTTGAAGGTCTCTTAATAGGATTTTCGTGGATTGATTGAATTACTCCAGCATGTAGCAGTGCAGTTTTTTCCATGGCATGGAAGCCAATGTGGAAGTGGGAAAGATTTCCTCTTTCGAAGCTTTTTAGCCTTTTTCACACTCCGCCTTTTGAGTTATGACTACCATGGATGCATTACAACATGTTTTCAACCTTAAAGGTTCACTATGTAGTTTTGGGGAAGACATTTTAATTGGAAGAGAAGAATCTTCATTGACTCATTTTTTCTTATGCCTAAACAAACTTAAACTGTTTCCGTGTTCACGACAGAATAAATAAAATAAATAAACAAACCGTCTTCGCGGTCACGGCTGATTAAACTGGAAAAACAAACCGATCTCAAAGGACAACACAATTTCAACTGTTTTACTTTGTTTTCATTTGGCGGACCCTGCCACCTTTCTATCACCAAACAGGGTTCTGTGGACCTTATTGTCCCTCTGATATCAGTTTCTTTGTTCAGTTAAGGAAAAGATAAATAACTCTTGAGTTTGTATAATTACATCATTAATATTGTAAATATTGAATTTCTTATCCAAAACTACATAGGGCCCGTTCTACATTATGTTTTACCAATTGGCATCTTTTACAATATGTCTAGATCAGTAAAAAACAGAGGGAAACAACCAACTGTTGACTACTTAGTGTTAATTTGATATATTAAGACGTTTAAGTTAAGTTAAATTGTTTTATTGATTGGCAACAATCATGTCTGGGTCATTTTTTTCGACTACATTCAGAGAGCAAGAGTAAAGGAAACAATGTTAGTAACTTTTTTGTCAGCTAATTAGGTTTAATTTGACATATGACGACGTTAAAGTTTTTTTTTTTTTATCGATGGGCAACTGTTTGTATATATCTGGGTCATTGTTTTTGACTAAATTCAGAGTGCAACAGAAAAGGAAACAACCAAGATGCATGTTAGCAACTTTTTTGTTAGCTAATTAGTGTAAATTTAGTTCACCTTGCAATACAAACATGTCAACAACTATTAGCCTCATTAGCATCAATGAAAAACATACAGTAATACAAGAAAGTAGCACATGAGTATCGTAAATGCCTGACGGTGGAACATACCAACTCGGCAGGGGTGGACTGTGTTAGGTGCAAGTAAAAGTTCACGCCGCGTGTGACCAAACACAAAATAAAAGTGTTATTTTGAATTAAAGAGTGAAAAGTTGTGGATGTAACTGTACAGTGACGTGGTATCCCCGTTGGTAAACACGTTTTCCAGTCCTCTTCTTCTGGTCTCGCCCACCCCTCGCTCACAGCGCTCGTCCGTACGCGGATATTGTTACAATCAGTGCTGAAGGCTGAAAGCAGCAGCGAGCTCTCAGTCGCTCGCAGTCCTGCTCAGTCCTGCGCTGGCAACGCTGAACTGGCGGCTGCAGCAGCGAGAAACTTTTTTCCTTTTTCCTGATTTTTGTCTGCTTTCCCCCCCTCTGTTGAAGATGACCTAACTTCGAAAGAGCCTCTGCTGGCCAGGTAGTAAGGGGCATTTTGCTCGGATACGTGATCATTATAACTGTGTTCAGGCATGCATCATCATGTTTCCTCTGGTTTTTTTTTCTGCTGTGAGCTTTACTTTTGTCTGCTCATGTTGTTTTTCTTTTCTTATGTGACTTAAACGTGTGATGACAGCAGTGTTGGGTTAAGTTTGGGCACAAATCCGAAAACGGAAATGTGTTTTTTTTTCGTATGTATTTCTTATCATGGCATTTGTTTTCTGCCTTCAAATCAGACAAGGGACACAAAAGTGCAGCTTGTGCCATGTCTGTGTGGTTGTCAGCTTCCTTATTGCAACTTTGTTGCTCTTAATCAGCTTTTTGTTCTTGTTTTTTTAAATGATTCTTACAATCCGAATAAGTAATTCTGCTGTGCTTGCTCGTCCCAGTCTGACCAACCTGTTGCTGCCATTAAATTGTCCTCTTCTTGGGGGGGTTGCACACATTAACCAAGCTCTTTTTGAGCCTGCAAACTCCCCTCCATCTATCAACTGGGGCAATAAAGCTGAGGCTGTAGTCAGAAACGATACCTGTAGGTGGGGAGGCTGTGCGGTCGCTCTGCAGCTCATATTGACATACATCTTCCTCACCACAACTCTGAGGAGAGATTGAGAGAATCATGAGTGCTTTGAGTCATGAGGGGCTGGTATCGCTCACCCGATCTTCACCACACATTGAAGTTTCTTGTTTCCCTTGGAGATAGTCATCTGAGATTACTAATTTTAATTACACACGTTTCTGAGTGATTTTCATGCTGAAAAAGGCTGAAACTATGGGCCGCTTCGTCCTTCCTCAATTCTGTTTCAGTTTTCAAAGGCTGCATCCTTGGAGTCCAATCAAAACACACCCGGTGTTGCAACCGACTACATGACAGATAATCATTTATTCTGAATTAATTTTATTATGCATTTATGCAAGTGAAACTGAGCGTGCCCATGTGGAGGACTGATAAGACACTGATAAGAGTGGACAGAAGAGTCTGCCAACTCTAAGCATATAGATGTCTTACTGGCAAGAGAATAAAGTCGATTGCCTTGTGTAGAATTGATTTATGTGTGGATTATAGTTGGCTACGTGTCTTAATCAAAGGACAGGGTTCACCCTCATTTTGTAACTACTTTATTGCCCTCTCAGTTCAAAAAGGCAGCTACACTCTGAATATGGAGCACAGTGGCAGTGAGGCACTAAGCTGCTCGTTCGTCAGTGTTGTTTCCTATCCATTGCGGGTTAGGAAGTAACTGTTGGTATGATGTTTTGCCCTCTCTAATATTGCACGGCAGTTGGTTTATCTCTGTGGACACCATAAACATGATGCCACGAAGAACTGGTTTGGTGCCGGACCACCTCAAATTAAAAAGTCCTTGACTTGCAAGGATGGCAGGCTAGTTTTGGTTAAAACAGGAAATGAAGAAGAACCCTGCCCTCAGAAATACACGCTGAAGTTCAGACTAGAAGTGAAGCAGAGAGCTGGTCAGCTCTGCTGTCTTAACTACAAAGAGTTTCCTGATAAGGGTGCCTCAAAAATATTTGTTAAACTCGCATTTGTAGGTATGTCTAATCTGTCATTCCAGTTTTGCTAAGATGATGACGATAGCACCTTGCTTTGATTTCCAAATAAACCACTGCTGGAAGGTTTCGGCTTGAAGTGAACAAGCATTTTATCAGGGCATCTATCAAATGCTTTCACGTGAACCTGCAAACGTTGTTTACCTGTTGATTTTATCTGACAAGAGCTCAAACTGTCTATACTCGTGCCAATAACTGAGCTCTGTACCCCTTTTTTTTAAAAATGAAACTTGGATTAAGTACAGCCTATTTGGAATATTGTCCAATTAAATGTGGAAATATTTGATTACTGATTGTGATAATTAAAAAAAAATTCACATCAATCCAGAAACATTTGGTCGTTAGTCAACAGAGCTTCGATACTCAGCCCCACTATCTGAGTAAAGGGGAAGAAGCAAGTGACACATTGTCGTTCTCACCGCTGCCAGTTATCACTTTTAGCCTCCTAAATGTTTTTCTGTGAAGCACAACTTGATGCACTGCAATTGTCCTGACAACAGCTCTGGCATTGTTACACTCTAGACTTGGTTTTGGACTAACTATAGACATAATTTATGGGCGCAATTAAGGCCGGTGGGTTTTTAAAGGGGATCACTCTGCACTCCAGTGTGTGCTTAAGACGCGCACATTTGCAACGTCTTTGTGTTGCAGGCAAAAGGCCCTATTAGAGCCCCATTCTGTCAGTGGGCAGCTGTGTGCTGAGCAAGCCACTGGTCCATTCTCCGTCTGTGTGTACAACTCTCACTCAGTCTACACATTCAGCCACTTTCCACTTTCTGTCAGTTTCTCTCTTTTTGACTTTCTCTATATTTCAGTATCATCCTTTGCTTGTTTTTCTTCTTCTTCTTCTTCTTCTTCTTTTTTTTTGCTGTTATTTGTCTTTCTGCTCCACTAACACTCTAGCTCTCTTTCTTTCCCTTGTTCTCTGGCCCAAGGCATTATGCAAAGCTACCAGAAAAGGGTTGTTAGCCATGCTTGTCTGTGCTTCCATGCTACCCTCTATTCATTTCAGAAGCTTCCCTTTCTTCTCTGTGACCTGCTGTCATAACTGCTGCTGCTTCACACACACACACTGAAACTCATACCGCTTGGTTTCAGGGAGTTAAAAAAACAAACTTAGGTGATTTTTCACTTTTTTAGTATCAGCTCTTATTCCTCATTTTGTATATTCCTTCCTCATTAACATGATAGATTTGTAAGTCTGGCGTCTCGACGCCCACAGAGCCAAGGACCTGCAGCTGAAAAGAAAAGAAAAGAGGCATTCTCACATACACCAGAGAAAAACTCCCCCAACCCCCCAAAGACAGGCACCAGACTCTACTTAGAGATGAAAAGCATTCTGGGATGCAATGGAAATGCTCCCATCAACATGTCTTATTTTGGTGATGGTGAAGAATCATTCGTAGTTGGCTCTGGTGTTGCTTCTTGACTTCTCAAGTAAGTGACTTTAAAGCCTCAGGGTCTTAGTTTCTGACTCATCTGAAAAAAAGAGCACTTCACTGGCATGGATTTGTTTGGATATCTGGTGTCTGATGGTATTAAATTGTGGCACGCAGAAGGTAGTCCAGATGAGGTCATGTTTTGTCTCTCGTTGGCTCGTGTCATCACATCACCCCGGTTGTGAGTGACAGTTGTTGGCATTGTTGTGTTTATTTTCCTCGACTACTTTGGATTGGCTTCACCTCAAGAAGTCAGCCATCGCATAGCTCCTGTCTGAATCATGCGGTGTGGAGATGGCTTTTCTGTGCAAACAACCAACCCCCTCCCAAAAAAAGAAAAAGGAGAAATGAAAGCTTCTGTTGGTGTTTGGCACAGACAGTCTAATTTGATGTATTTATAGAGCGTGTTTTCCACAGTTGTGACAAAACTTAAAGAGGCTCTTTTGGAATAACTTGTAGCCATTTACATGTAAAACTTTTTTCAAATAGACGTATGTGAGCAGATCGTAACAGGGCGCGAACAACAAGACCTTACCCGTCTCTCTCAGCTGCACATTCAAGCCTGTGGACGATTTGCTTAAGTTGTTTAAAAGCTGCTGGACTGTGGATTTCTTTGTGAAGGACTCGTGTTGGATTTTGCCGCGAAGGTCCAAAGGATGTGACTTTATGCTTGTTCAAGTGTCGAGTCTCAGTGACTCTCTCCGCTCCGCTAACAGAGCGCAGAAGTAGCTAACAGAAGTTGAGAAATGGAGTCAGCGACCATGAACAACCAGCTTCTAGCACAACACGGAAGTACCATGGAGTTGAAGCAGAGGCTTTTACAGATAGCTACAACAAGTTCTTCTTCCTTCTTGCTAGTCCTGGCTTGAGAACAGAGCCAATATGTCCCGACAATCCTGCTTGTTCAAAGAGGGCCAATTATCAGGTGACATGTGTCATAATTTCCCCCCTGTTGGCTTTTATGGTATATTCTAATTGGCTCTCACTGGACGGGTTCTCGTCTGTCAGCATGTTTTTTTTTTCGTATACCTGGAGGGCATCCCAAAACAACAGCACAAGACGGTGCACCATCAAGCAGGAAGATTTGCAACTGATTAGCTTACTGGCAGCAAAAAAGCTGATTCACTGCAGAATGTCAGGAAGTAAATGTAGAAGGGTGCCAGTGAAGATCTAACTTGGGTATTGGACAGGTTTAGGTTATCTTTAGTTTACGTGCGTGCGTGCGTGTGTGTTTGCTTTTTCCCCATTGTAATGTAAAGCCTGGTAAGAGTAAAACAATGATGCTGTTGCTACTTTGTTTTTGCCCAGCATATGAACCTTGGCACTACAAGGGTTGTAACAATTGAACTGACAATTTGTTTGACTTCAGTGTCTTTCTGCAAAGATTTGATCGAATCGTGGATTCTGCCCACAATTTGATTAGACATGATTCGGTTGAATTAGATCCCTCCCGCGAGAACGACCGCTCAAGAAATGGAAACAGAACAACAATGATCTGTCCTCGTTGTTGTTAAAATATCTGTAGATCTTGCTCTAATGAATAAATTAAAATGAATGCTTTTAAATACGTCTTTACAACACTCTCAAGGAGTTGGAGAACTTGCAAGCATCAAATTGCATCCATTTTACACCCCTGCTGCACACTATGCTGAGCAGCCAGAGGGTCCATATGGTGAGCTGAGCCCCCCCCATGAATGAATGAATGAGTGAATGGGCCGATGGAATGCTGCTCGTGGTTTTCTTTCTGACATTCTCACACCCATTCACACTCTCAGCTCAGCCATAATATACCGCCACAACATGAGCGTGGTATTATATAGCCTGACCCATAGGAAGTATGCTGGGGGTAACTGGCTGCCATTGGTCAACTTTTTTAGTCAGTCAAAATCCCCCCCTGCTTTTGCTATCTGCATGTTGCTATTTTGCAAGGGGACCGTCGATGCTTGGTGTGCTTATGCTGCAATCCATTGCAAGGTGGAAGTTGATGGTTCAGCATTGTTATTCAAGACTTTGTCTAAATGCATCCTAGTCCATTCTCATTACCAATGCAACAGTCTGGTCAGTCGGCATAGGCTTCAAAGTTTCACTCTTTAGTTACCCCTCCGCTGTCACTTCTTGAGTTGCTCCTTTAGTGCAGTATAAAGTATATAGGGCGAGAGAGTCGGAATCAGGGGGCAGCTGGGCTAGTTGGGTGGGTCAGTGGGAAATGCCCCAGACACGGAACGGTGCAATGAAACAGCCACTCAAGTCAAAATTCCAAGTCGGAAACTCCAGAAGATCAATCCAACCCGACTTCACCAATATACACACATGCAATGTAACAGCGGTGTGGCAACACACACAATGAACAATTACCCTTTCATCACTATTTACTTTATGTCGTGTTTCTGTTGTGACAGGCGCTCTGACAACAGTCGCCATTTACTTTTTAATTTGGTTGATCTGTGCTTGATACAAGTCTCTGCTAGCACGATGTACCAACCTACTCCTCCTGTCTCTTTTTGTGAGTGGACTAATGGTAAATCAGCTGCTGTAGTTGCTTGTGACGTTCAGGGACCTTTCATACAGGCATCCATCTTCTGCGGTCGTCCATGTTTTCCCCAGCAGATGCACTGGGACACATTTAGATTGGAAGTCTGGAATTGCAATGGATTGTCTGTGATCAGACTTTTCTGCCAAACCATTACATTTTTCTGTGTTTGACATTTTTTACCAAGTTCTGAGAATGAGAGATTACAGCATTGGCACCTCTCAAGACGAGTAAGAAATGCAAACAATCCCTATACTAGAATGATAATGGATTCAGTCAGACCTTTCTTCAACGCTGGCACAGCACTGAAAGAAAGTGTGGAGATATTTCTGGCAATGTGAGACTAGGTTTTATGTCATGGAAGTAATGTTATTAGTTGATTGGTACTGATCTGTACAGTCTGTATAACATCACTTGCTTACAGAGCATAGGAGTGGTCCCCCTCCTTACAGAGCTGAGCAATTGCAGCATATTGCTATCAGCGCTTGAGGCTCCCATGTAATGTATCCCTGATGGATTAGGGCTCTGGTTTGTGTGCACAGAACAGAACAGGCACTCATGGATAATGGAAGAAACCACAGACGGGAAGGCAAGGATTGATAGGAGGAGGAGGGGGTAGTGTAATTAGTGGGGTACGTGATGTATGGAGAGTCGTGGCATGCGAGGGTCACTCCAGGGGGCAAGAGGCCCCCATACCTTCCTTTACTCAAACTGAAACACCTGATCCTATGCCTGTCAGGCTTCTAAAGATTTCAGTTAACCAAGTCCTGGTCGGAGACACAGGGGTCGACCCCAAGTAAATTTCAGAGCAGCTGTGTTGTGCTGAACATGTTGAATGGTCCAGTTTCCTTTAACAAACACACTCCCTGATAAAGAAATGATGAGCTGTTCGGATTCTTCCTTATTGTTGGGTGATGAGACTTTTTCACGTCATTAGTTGTCGCTGTTATGTGTTTTCTGTTTGGCTGCCATGGCTACCCTTAAATTCCTCGAAACAGTGTAGTACCTAGCAACTGTTTTTATGAAGAAAGTCACAGAGAAACTGGCCCTTCGAAATGTCTGTTAAAAAAAATCTGACTAAATTGATTTTATTTGGGAAAAATCCCCTTGTGACTAGATAATGACATTATGTTGACTACTATGACTAATCTGCTCCCTGCCAGTGAGTGTTGCAGTCGGAGATATGTTAATCTAGCCGCATCTCAAAGCGATCACATATAAGTAAACATAGTAAACTTACTTTATGATGCAGCTCGTTTACTGGATGTTAAATCAGGGTGGGATATGGTGTCAATGCGCTATTTTATTGTGTTCTTCTTTCAAAGCAGAAGTGGTCAGTAAGGCAGTGAAGTTAACTCGATGTCACAATGCATTGTGGGGTTGTCTCTCTTCATGTGTTTAATGAAGTCAGTGCGCTCCACACCCAATTCAGCAGTGGCATGTGACCACAAGGGAAGCGCAACCCGTATACTGCAAAGGGAAGTGTGCTTGCTTGCTTATGCGTGTTGTGTGTCTTCATGCCAACTAAGCAGCAAGAGGAACGACAGTATTAACTGGACTTTCAGGTTGATTCTAAAGAAGTTCTTTCAAGTTGTTTACTCCTTCCATTTTCATCTCAGAGCCTTAGTTCCAGATGTCTGCCCCTGTTCCAAAGTGAAAATGATCTTTTTAGATTTGTCATTAACTAGAGGCTAGAGGAGTGGTGGCTGTAGAGGCTGATGGACCGTCGTTAGAGAAACCTTTCGGGGAATCTGCAGAAGGAAGCCAGAACCCGACTAGTGACGACGCACAAAGTTTGACTGAATGAGCCCTTCATTGTTGATGCACTTCTGAAGATCTAGCGGTGCGATGGCGTGTTGTTTTTGGCCAGTGTTCCTGTGCCAGTGGGTACTAGGGTGATGGCCAGAGCATTCAGTGGTATGTCTTGACCTCCCCAGGACCATTTTTACGACCTCGGCCACATTCTATGAGAGAGGGGTGGCTGTGTGTTCACCCTGAATTAACAATCCGCGCCGCAGACTTTCACAAAAGAACGGCTCTTACTTTTATTCAGCCCCAGACGACAAAAAAACCTGATCGTGCAAAACTTTTCTTTTTGATGTTTTAAGTTTGTCTCCCATGGCCTTTTCGATTACGTAAAACAGATGTCAACATCCAGCTTCTTGCACCAGGACATATGTTCTGAGATGTTAAAAATTTCAGTTCATCACTCACATTTAACTTTTTCAAATTAGGAGCCTGATATGCACGGTGTGTTTAACGTGAATCACCCCTGCAGTGTTGTGTTTGTTTGCTCTTCAACATTTCATCAGTGCAAAATAAGTTGGTTTCTTTCAGCTGCAGCCACCAATCAAAGTCTTGACACCAGACGCGCTCCACACAAGTATGCAGTAACCAAAGCCAATTGGTGATGGACACCAAACACCCCGTCACAGAACTTTCGGGGGCCCCAAATAGGCTTCTATTCATCTGCCTGTACAAATCACAGCCCGGGCAAGGAGCCACATTATCTTAGCTGCCCTTTCTAGTGCCCTCCTGAGTCATTGGCTATTGTGAGCCAAGAGCTGCTGTCTGCAGCCCAGCGTACACAAATCTGACCAGAATTACCATTAGATTTCAGCCCACAATGGAGGTCAAATTTAGTTACATGAACACTGAATGTTAAATGGGCAGTGATGGAATGTAACTAAGTATGTTTACACAAGTACAAGACTTTCAGTTTTACCAAAGTAACATTTTAACACAAAATCTTTACTTTTACTCAAGTGTCACCTTTGGTTACTTTAACAACACTGTGAATCGGCACAAACGTCACCATAGTTTCAATTTATTGATGAAACTTTATGTCAGTTTAGCGCTAATCTAATGTGACATGACAACTGCACAATACAGAAACCAGATTTGACATTACAATGCATAGCCAGACCTTGCTCAGAACAGGCGTCATTGCAAGTAGGATGTATGAGACATGAGTGACGATGATTACATGACTGCATGAAATTGCTTGGCTGCTGTTTTTTTAAACAGAAAAAAACATGGCAGCTTTTCTGAAAAGGTCAAATTTCATTCAGTTACACTAACCTACCTGGCGAACTAGCACATCCAGTCACAGGATTGTGCTTCATTTGACAACTACAATGCCTCGTTTGAATTATTATGTATGATGTGAGGGAGTGTCAAGAGGGAGTGAGTCAGATCGTAGTTTAAGACACTCCTTTGTGTGTGCTGATTGGTCCGACTTTCAGATACCAGAATCGAATGATTTTCACTGACGAGTGTTAAAATAATGATGATGTACGATTTTTTAACACACCACATACCGTAAGGTGAGGTGGCGTGCAAACTTATTTGTTCTTTGTTTTTTTCTTAGTTTGACAGCAGGTTGAATGAAGCTTATTTTTTAAAAACTTAAAGCAAAAAAGAAAGTCTAGCCTTCCATTAAGCCCTGGTTCCCCCGTCGTGAGGAGCCGCTTCATTAAGTAAGCACGGCTCCAGGTTTGACTTCACACTCGGCCTGCCCTCTCCCATGACCCCACTTGCCAGTCCCTACACACTACACACTACACACACACGACTGCAGGTCAGCATGTACAGACCTACACGCACACAACCCGAGGTGCATTTTTCAGGCCAGATGGAACCCGTCACACCTCCTAACCACATCAGTCAAACAGCGCACTGTAACAACCTTTACACATGGCTGTCATGCTCCTCAGCTTCCACTCATGTCATGTACACAAACCTTGCTACAGTGCCACGCCCATTACTCAGTGTCAGGCCTAATCAGCAAAGTAATCTGCAAAACCGATCGCGAAAGAGCATTCCCCTCTCCTCCGACTCCCACCAACGGCACCAGACCCTCTCGCCTGCGGAGGCCCAGTTGTGCACCACTGACTCTCCGGGATAAATGGAGTTAATGGGAGTCATATGCTAGCAGTTGGTTTGGGGCAGGCCTACATGAAACATTTATAGTCTTTGTGTAGTCATGGGGCTGGAGAAGAGGGATAGAGATGACATAGTCGAAGCAACAAGACTTGACTCGACACATCGACACTCGACAATTGCTTTTATCAAAACCCTGTGTGAGCAACCTACCCATCTTTTCTTTTATCATGATTTTTTTTTTTTTTGCTTTGCTTCCTGTCCCACAAAAACACATTTAATACCCAGTGAACACTTGCATGCTTCTCCGTAAAGCATGTTATATAAGTGCAACAACCCTCACTTAACCATGAAACCACATGTTACACGGGCAGGATAGCATAGCAGGCCTGGACGATCCATTAGCCTCTTGTGTTGCTCCACAGCAGAGAGCTGTCATTAGCCGACCGTTGATTGGGGGATTTGAACCATGCTCGTACTCTCTAATTGGAAGCCGTCAGTGTGCTCGGCGGTTGGCTAATGAAGGAGAGAAGCTGAAGTCGAAGGTCACTGCGGCTCGTTTTTTTTCTTTCCATACTGGGGATAAGGAAAGCGTAACTGAGCCTGCCTGTCGTTTACCTCGATCCTCCCCATGCATTAAGTAGCATCAGAAGGGCTGAGTAGAGCAGACATGACGAGGCATGCTCACCATAAAAAAGCATATGGACCATCTGCCTTACATATAACTCCCTCCGAGTGTTTTAAGAGTTTGTATTTACTGTAGCGGCTACTGTCGTTGGAAGTCAATGAGGCGACCGCAGCACCATATATGTTCCCTTTTTCTATTCATATGTCCTCACCACATCTGGAGCCACGTGATGTCTTTTTCCCAGATTAGCTGAACTTTGCTTTCTGTACCAGCATGTTTAGATTTCCATATGCGTCGTGGATTTTGTTGACACGGCAACTTCTCCATTAAACATTGGGATAAGGAAACAATTTGGCATATGGCAGCAAGTTTTGTTTCGTAGACAGGCTCTCTGAAGGCTTTTAGCTATATGGAGAAATGAGTGGTTATGTTACTGTAAGTGTCAGGGTGGAAAAACACAAGTTAGTACTCGTTTTTCTCAGCTATTTCAGCAGTGAAGTTCTGTTTTCTACTCATTTTTGTTGATGAAAAAGAACAAGTGTACCCTGGGTGGACCAATAATTAGATTCAACTATTTTTTGTGTGATTTCATGAGCATTTCTGTTTTAGCTTTTAGGCAAATACCATTATACATCAAAAAGACCCTGTATGTGAATATGTCCTCTGTCATACTACAAGATTGAAGATGTAACGGATCATGTGAACGTGATAAACTGGTGTCTGCTTCCTTTACGCTTGAGTTGAAGTACTGTTGTTGTAGGGAAAGACGTCACGCCATTTCTGTGCGAGTGTCAGTTACTTCTCTTTTATATTCCTTTAGGCTAAAGTTGCCAAATTCAAACTGTTTGATTCACGTAGTATCCTGTATTTTCTCTGTAATCGTTTGGTAGCACTTGTAACGGGCTAATTTCAGATATTGTTGTTCGTTCCTCCCTGTTGGTCTGCGATTTGGTTATAAGTGGTTGCAGCGCTAAAAATGTTCATTTTAGTTAAGTGGTCATGATTGAAGAGCAACTTCTAAACATTTAGCCTTTCTTGTTATCTAGATTAAAAGGCTGAATTTCCTATTTTATTCAGCTGTTTATGTGCCTTATTCATCTGGTCTTATTAGTTTTACTGTTAGAACAGAATATAACAGGGCACAGTGACTGCGCTTTGCATGCTTTTCTTCATGTAGGCACAGTGTCGGATGACACATTTTTATTGGCATTTACATGAAGCTTGCATTAGATTGTTGTCTTCAGTAGATTTAGGAGAAATGTGCAAAAGTAACTTAAAGCCTGACTCCACCAATTTTACATATTGCCAGGTAACAGGTATTGGGGTGTGCTACTGCATACCACCAAGTCATATAAAGCCATTTGTGGCTCCAGAGGAAGCTGCATGTAATCTGATAAATTACCTTCAGTGATGTCACATATTGGCACTCAGTTGCATTGTGGGTATTGTAGGCACCACTGTTGAAAAGCAGTCCACTGGTCTAGAAACACTGTTGGACTCATTATGATTTAGTTTAATTTAGTTAGTTTAAAAACAAATGATCAAAAGTGATACAGCAGAGAACGTGATATCTAACACATGGTGCCTATATTACCCATGATGCAACATAGCCACTGAGTGACATCATTCAAGACAAATTAACTGGTTACATGCAGCTTCCTCTGGAGCCACAAAAGGCTTCATACTACATACTTTCTCACATATGCAGTAGTACTAAACAAGACCTGTAAACACACTTGAATGTGTAAAATTGGTGCATTTACCCTTTTAATTGAAGGGTCATATTTTTCACAGGGGGATTTGGCCAACTGGCCCATATTTGCCTATAATTTGCTTTAGGCTTTGCACAAACCTGAGCTGTGTTTAGACGCATCTCTCTGCTCGTCTTGTCTGCCAGCCAGACACACCCAGAAGTTGTTTTTTATTTTTATTTTTTATGTGCTCCAACTGGCTGTGGATGCAGCGTGGCCAAGTGGAAAATATCTTTGTTGCTATGTTCTGCTGTGATGAGATAACACCGTGTCGTAAATATAAACCTTTCAAAAGGCACTGTTTAAATGTATTTAAAAATGTGATGTATTTATATTTTTTTCTTACATGCTTCTCTTTCCGTCAACGCAGGGATCGTCTCAAGTGTGAGAGACACCCTCCTACCTCCACCATCACCACCACCCTCATCATCATCATCAGCACTTGAGGGCTGCTCTGCAGATGGGAGGTCACCAACCGGTCGTCTGTTTCGCCCAAATGCACTACCAGGCCTCCGCCTTCGTCTAAGATGGCTGCCCGTGGCCTTCTTCTGCAGCCGAACAGACTGGAGCAGAGCTGCGCGTTACAATGGTGATCATTTTCTTGAAAACACTGGAAAAGAAGAAGGGTGTCAATGATGTAAGGTCCAAGAACATCGAGAGACGGCTGGTGAGGGAAAGCATTTGAGTTTTAACACAAAACAAACTGGTTGTTAACTGTCAGTTTAGTTAAGGATCTGCAAGTGTTTCACATGTTAGGCAGTAGTCAGCAAAATGAATAGGTCAGCGATTATATTACAGAAGTGCCCACATGCCGCCTGTAGTCACGGACACTTGAACACTTTGTGTAAACACGCTAGACCACGATTTATTAGCTTGTTCGGAATTTTAATGAGTAATTTTATCTTAAGCGGTCATTTATGTCACAGTGAAATGAAGATGGAGCTTTTGACACTGTTTTAGCTGCCTTAACTTCAGATGGATGGGAAGATCAATTTCATGTTCGTGAATTCAGCCTACCAAGCAGTCCAGGGTGTGTTTTAGCCTAGCTTAACACAAAGATGTACAGCGGAGGGAAAGGCTAGCTTAATGTAGCTATGTCCAATGTTTAAACACCTGTAAGCCTTATTTTACAGTCCCTGTGTTGTTCATTGAACAGCAGAAACTGAAACAAGATATTGTGGAGTTAGCTTACACTTGTTTTTAGCTAACTGCCCACGTGCATGTAACATTAGCGCCTCAAGAGTCCAGCGAGGAGGCTACGTTTGACAGCGTAGTAAATACTGTGTTATATGTAACTTTGATGGTTTTGGAGTAGTTGGAAGGCTTTCATTCTTTTCAGACAGGGAAGTCATTGAAAATGCTTACCTCTGTTTCAGTGGTTGTGCTGAGGAATGCTAAACTTAACCCAGACCTGCAGATGGTTGACAAATTAAAGGAAGATTAGCCTATTATATTACGTTTTTCAACTGCTGTGGTTGCAGTTGGAGTTCCAAGAATGTCTGACGATAGATAAGGAGTATGAGCATTTTATTATTTTTTTTTATCTCACTGCTCTATTAAGATAACACAACAGTACATAAATTGTGTTTATAATCTGCAGAGTAATCTAATCAAAGCTTTCATTCTTCCTGATGCCATCGCCCTGCTTATATAAAATCTCAGATCTTCAAGATTTTGTCTCTGAAATCTAAACAACCTTTAAATCCTCTCAACGTTTCCACTTTACAGTCCTTAGGTTTGAGTGTTTCACTGAATTGTCTTATACTTAGAATCCAGTGCAAGGTATCTTAGAAAACATTGTTGTTGTGGCAACTATAACCTCAAGGTGAGTCAGAGCAATGTATCATGGCATTGTCCTCTGCACAAACAGCCCCCACCCTGTTGTCAGAAGTGAACTATGAGAGTGTGTAGGTGTCTTAAGATGAAAGGCGTGGGTACACAGAACTGTTTTTATACTCCCTAAGCCTTTTGTTCTTTGTGAAATCTGACGTAAATGCGAAGGTGTTTATTTGGCTACAGGGTACAGCATCATCTTATCGTCATAAGTGAAAGTATAATGTGATCTTGGTGAAGAAATGCGCTTCATGTACTACACATATTTTCTTGTTTGACCAAGCTAGCATAGGGTAGCATGTCTGTGTGTGCTAACCTTAGCATAGCAGCTACAGTGAAGATTTCAGCTGTAAAAGTCTATAAACGGTGTCTTTTCAGATCAATTTTTGGAATCTCTTGGCTTCTTCTGACTGAGATTATGCCGATTTAAAACAAGTCCCCATCTGCGTCAGTTGTTTGGGAGAATGCTGCAACACTGTTTTGCTGTGAAACCCCAGAAATGTTTTGTGGACGGCCAAACTTTGCCTGACTCTCTATTGACATGGGGACGAGTAGATGATGACAGATTTTTCCTTTTTGGGGTGAACTTATCCTTTAAGTAGTCATTTCAAAGTTGTGTCAGCGTAACTAGTAATTATAGCTGTCAAATAAATATAGTGGATCGAAAAGAATAATATTTATCTTTCAAATATAGTGGAGCGGCCTTAAAGTAGCTTTTAAAAGAAGTGCAAGTTCTCAGCATTGGAGTCAAGAAAATGGACTTGGTTCCTTTCTACCACTGATCGAATAAGAAGTAATAAAAGTAGCGAGAAAGCGATATAAATCTTCTCATTGTGGTTTGAGAACAAACATCACAGACTTTAGTTCCGCACTTTTTTGGGCGTATTTTCTTATCTCCCTGACCATCTGCTCCTCTGTCTGCCCGTCCTCCACAGCGTGACCTCCGCACCATGAGCAGAGGGACCACCCTCTTCTCCTGTGGAACTGTGGGTGAGTCATCTCCCTCATCTCACTTTGTGTCTTTGTTTATCTTTTACTTCTTTTTTTGCGATCACTCAGGATCTGGACAGCGTCGATGGTTGACGCAGGCTCCTTTTCTGTCACAACGATATTTCGCGTATGTAACGGCGTGATGGATTGCCCCCTTTAATCCCTTGATAAGTTGAACCATCAAGGTCGGCGACCCCCCCTCCCGCTATAAACGTCTCATTGTTTATCCCCCCGTCTCTCACTTCTCCCTTTCTGTCTGTCACTCATCCCCCTCTCATGATCAGGGTGCACCTGCCTTCACACAACGTTGCACATCGCTCTCACGGGAGTGAACTGTAATTGAATATGCTGTTGCCTTTGTCAACAATTTCCCTTTGGCTCTGTTAGTGTTGCAGTAATTACCCCCCGTGTTAAAAGACATGCTACTGTTAATACAAGGCCTGCTGTTGCTCACTATCCTCTTTTTCTTTTTGGGACAGACGCGATGACGTCACAGTCTTTCCACTGTTAATGTTGACCTTAACATTTTCGAGCACGTCTTGTTGGTTTAACCAGCACTTTGTCTCTTGCTTTCAAAGGGTGGCCTTTTGAAGTTCATCCCTTTCTCCCTTTTGTCGAGTTGTTTTGCTAACATTCCTGTCAGGTCGTCGCTGTAGCCCCCGTGCATTGTTTGTCCGCCCAAAACAATGATTTCCGTCCACCAGGCTGCGAGAGAGCATGCCAGAATTGGAAGACAAGCATTCAAAAGGAATGGATTTGGATCAGCAAGGCAGCTCTTTTTGGCAAAAGCTTCAATAGATTCACAACTTCGCCACTTGGCTCTGCAGTTCAGGCCACAAAGACACTTTACTGTAGGTGTATTATCTCATTGACTCCTTTGTGCGGATGGTGAGGCAGCTGGCAAACCAGACTGCGTTCCGAAGCATATCTTTGCAAACCGCTCGACTGATGGGAGTGACGTGCCAACTGTTTCACAGGCTGATTCTTATCAAAGTAATATGTGGTTCGGTGTTTGGGATCAGCATTGTTGTAGGTTTAAAATAGTCAGGAATGTGGACTTGTTTGTCTGCAGGATGCTTCAGAGGAAAAAAAAGGCTTCCATAGCACTGACGTGTCTTGGACAGATTTCACTGTAGGACAGTTTTTAGCTTTTTGTCGAGTACTGTAAAACAATCAACTCCTTCAGACTTGCAAAACACTGATTTCCTAGAATGCGCTGAGAATTGAGAATGTCTTGCTATCAGTTTTTTTTTTTTGTTCTGTGACTTTCAGCACAGTCGCACATGAGCTGCACTGGTTTGAATTAATTGAGTTATTTCCTCTTGGCATAATCCTGTCATTCATTTTAAGAGAATGCAACTGAAAACAAACTAATTTCACTTGTGCACCACAGCTCATGATTTTCTGAGTTTTGGTGGCCAGCGCTGTGTAACTGCCCCAAGTGATGTTGATGGGAAACTTTGACAATTGTTACAACGTGGGGAAATGAATTTAAACTCAGAATTTTAGTATTTACAATATCAATGAGGTAATAATACAAAGTCAGATATATTTTGTGCATGGTTCTTGTCCCTTTCTCCATTTGCTCTGCTCATATAGCAGCAAAAGTCCAAAATATTTTCATCTTTATGCTGTATAGGCAGGAAGGTTTCATGAAAAGACTATTTTTCTGCAGTGTGCTCTATGTTCAGCTCAATTTCTACTGCAGTTACCAAACATCTGCCTTTTATCTTTTTTTTACTCCAAACAGCTTGTCCTCACGGCAACCGATCCCGCTTGCCTTCAGCTTAGTCCTGTGTGTTTTTGCTTTTATGTCTGTCTGGTTCAATATTGAATGTTCCTGTCAGATACGATTGCTTCGCTCTAAGATAGGATTCATCGTGCTGTCAATGAGAGTGAGTTTGTACGTTTTTTTGGAATTTTGCAGAGGCAGATAGGTGGCTGGACCTGGGGAAAAGCTGTGCCATCCAGCAGAGAGCACCCTGCCAGCCTGGTGCCAGTCTGGAGAGCCTGTGGGATGTGATGCCTGAGCCGGGGAGCTGGCACTGGGCCAAGGAGCCGGGCAGCGCCACAGCAATCACCAGTCTGATAAGAGATCTCAGCCTTGGCGATGGCAGTGTGGGCAGCCCCCGTTGCCACCCCACGTCCGCCACTGCACACTACACCACCACAGCCACCAGCCAGGCTCCGGCAGCGCCCCCGAGCAAACGTCAGTGTCGCTCCCTGTCGCTCTCTGATGAATTCAGCGGGTTTCGCTCATCTTGGAGGCCCCAAGGCTCCCGGGTGTGGACGGCGGTGGAGAAACGGAGGTGCCATAGCGGAGGAAGTGTCCGAGCAGGAGTGGGGGGATTCTCCAGCGGTCATTTTCCCGCCATGCAGCGTAGCTCCAGCTTTAGTTTGCCGTCACGCTGCAGCATCCCTTCAGATGGAGCCCTCGACCTGCCATTCTTCAACCAGCGACTGCCTCTCCACCCTCAATTCACTGCTTCTCCAGTCTCCCCTACCTCTCCTTCCTCGCATCATCACCACTCCCACCATCACCACTTCCTCAGGCCCCTCTCGCTCTCCCACGAGCAGATCAGCCTGCCAGAACTCCAGAGGGAAGAGGCGTCGGAGGCCAGCTCTCCAGACTCCACGCCAGAGCTGGGGAGGAGAGCGGGCCAAAGAGCCGGGGGCACCGGGTGTCTGTCTCGGAGCCGGTCCCAGCCCTGCGTGCTAAACGACAAGAAGATTGGAATGAAGCGCAGGAGGCAAGAAGATGCCCAGGAGCAGCGGCCCTCCCTGGACCTGGCAAAGATGACTCAGGTTAGCTGGAAATGTTAAACAAATGTTGACAGGCACGGACAGGCGCACACAATCACATGCATTTCCAGAGTTTAGCAACCCTGTAGTTCGCTGATTAAACATAATTCAGCATCATCTTATTTCTAATCTCGCCTTAATGCTGCAAAATAAAGTTAAATCCTAGGCCAAACTCACTCAAGAGCAGACAGGCACCTTTTTGTTCTCAGACCAAAGTGAAGTTCAAGGGATTCTCAAACATAACTGGGCCTGTCTCTCTCTGAATCTGATCAGGGAGCTGGATTAAATCAGGCTGAATTAAGTTTTCTGGGTCGTCGATCCAAGGCCTCGGGGCTAAGTGATCTCAGGCCTCCCTCCCTCCGGTTCAAGGAGTGGTGCTTACTAAAGAAGCATTCCTCATGTTCGGTCATGCTGCCTAGCGCCACGCTCTAGCAGGCCCTGCTCCGGTTTATCAATTCATTTACTCTGTTGGGTAAACAGGCTGTCCAAACGGCGGACCCCTCGCCTTTCATTTGCTTCCTCTCTGCAACTTCCGTTCTGTATTTCCATCTTTCATTCTCTGTCTACTATCAGGCAATTCTAGGTGATTAACTGTGGGGATATTTGGATGCTGAGAACTCCCAATTGCCCAAAGTGTTTGTTTATTCTTTTGTAAATTCAGAGGAAGCAGCTGAGCAGCCGGAGAGTACAAACGACCCCTGGTCAAACCCAAAATAGAACCGCAGAAGTATTTTGACGACATGTCCTAATTTGATGCTTGGCAGTGCTCTGATGTTTTCACAGCGCCCAAAAAAATCTTGATTTGATCCTTCATTATTCATTTTCTAATGCTCTTGAAGTGAGCAGCCACTGACACCAAAGCCGACCTGCAGTTGCATGTAATGACTCAGACCTGACTGCACTCGATGCGCTTAAAAAAATCTCCCCCCCATCACACCTCCTGTCACGGAAATATTCTCCCCTATTCCTGTTCTCTTATTAGAAAGTAGCATCGATGTATCACCTCTGCGCCCTCCCTTCCTCTTCCCAAAGATTTGTGTTCCCAGCCAGTCGCCCTCAGGACCTAGCCAGGGTTGGATAAACAAGGCTTTGGTAATGGAGCCTAGCGAGCATGTTTCCTCTAGTCATGCCAGCAGCTAAGAGGGGAAAATCGGGCACGATGATCACACATGTAAAACTGCCTCCATGTGTGTGTTTGTGCGTCTGTGCGTACGTTACCTCAGACCTCTGCAGACTGCAGACATCCCATTTTGTGTGTGTGTGTGTGTGTGTGTGGGTGTGCATGTTTTTGAACCAGCTTGCATGATTTCATGTAGTCAGCAGTGTTGAAAGGAGTCAGAGCAGGTTAGATGGGTCATTTCAGATCTACTGTTGCTGTGTTTACTTTCACACTCTGAAGAATGCCTGAAGGGAGGAAAGTAAGCGGTGACACAGCCCTCATTTACTCTCTCACTTCTCTTTCTCTCTTCTAGACAGAAGTGGCAATGTACAGACACTTGTGTAATCTAAAAAAAGAAGAGCAAATGAAGTAGAATTACTGATTCAATCTACAGTACAGGCTCTGAAATGTAGTCAGAGTGTGAAAGTAAGAAGTCTAGTGTTAGTATTTACTAGTAGTAAAAGTATTTCTGTGCAGAGCTAACTGAACTTGCGTCATTCATGTCTTCCTCTCTGTCTGTTTTGTCCTTTTACGTTGTTTCGTCTTGCTCAACTGAGGGGTTAAAATCAGTCTCGTGATGTCGGCAAGGCGCTGTGCACTGACGCAAAGTAAAAATAACCGATAATACCCCTCAGATGCATAACGGCTACAGGAGCAAGTCTGTTTTGAAAATGTAAGAGAGTATGTAGGGAGTGCAGATTTTTGTGTTGTCAGAAATAGTTCAGTAACTCATTATTCGTACTTGATTACTTCCGGCCTCTGCTTCTACACGGCTCAGACTTGATGTTCATCTTTTTGTCGGTATCCAGGTCAGAAGGCCGCATCGTGTTTCCAAGCTGGGGTTTCTTGTTCTCAATTATTATAAATGAAATAACCCGCAAACTCCCTGAAGCAACCGCTGAAGATTCACGTGGTTGTCATAGGTTAATGAGGTGTTTTGTCTCAGTAGGAGCCAGGGGGAAAGCTGGTCGCTGGCAAACGGTCTGGAAAAGGAAGTGATAATGTGGAAACGCAGGGCTGGTTACAACCTACGTCTGTTCTAGTAAAGAAAGAACTTCAGATTTACCGTCAGGGTTGGCAACAGATGAGAATTTGTCTCTTTTTTTTCGGAGAATTTGTATGATTGGTACCTGCGGTTCTGGTGTTCGACTGTTTTACTCCAGCTGCTTTTGGGCAAACTTGATGTGTGAGCTGGCCGCTGACAGTGGGTGTGATTTGAGCGACGCTCTTACTCCATTTTTCCCTGGCTACACACACACACACTTTCTCCCACTCCCTCTCATGAAGTGGGTGGGCCTTCATCACAGCACTCTCTGTGCTGGAACGGCTCCCCATTCAGCCCTGCCTTGGGGAGTAAATTAAAAGTCATTATTCTTCTCACACCTACACACACTGGCCACCATACTTCCTCCATTTTATAGGTGTGTGTGTGTGTGTGTGTGTGGATGAGTAATACAGTATAAATCCCAGGCAAAGAAATACAAAAGTAGTCTGTGCATGTTTGTGACACCTGAAGGAAGGCCTAGGTCAATGTTACATTATCGAACATTGCAATATTTGCCGTCATGTGCAGCATTTTTTTTTTTCCGCTGTTACTGAATCTTCCAGGCTTTTATTTTGAAAAGAGTATAATGTGTTGAGGTGTGGGACATTTCTCTTTTAATTTGTCAAGTGAAGTATCTGTTTTGTTGTCAGACTGAATGTAAAAACACGTTGTAGATCATGTCTTCATTTTTTGAAATTGGCACATATGCCACATTTTGACCATATATAGACGATAATATTGCCCATCGCAATATTTGTGCAGGAGAATACAGTTATATAACATTTTGGATATCTCCCGTACCAACACGAAGCAGCATCTTGTCCGCTCTGTACAGTCTGCTGGAGGTTGGGGTTGGGGGGTTAAGGCTCGTGAAGTCCCAAGTGTGTGTTGTCAGTGGAACATGATGTAATTTGGCCTCCAGCTTCCCCGAACACGTCAATGAAGGCGGGTGTGAATTCTGCGGATGCATGTCGTGCTAATCGGCTATTACTTGACTACTGTAGGGATTTACGTGCGGCCACCCCCAAAATTCCTCGAATATCCTCCCCGTCTACCGCAGTGTATCGGCTCACTCCGCCATCCAGGGCCTCGTTTATGTCCCTGGCTGCCCTTCCACCTTGGCCCTTCATTGTTTTTTCCTCAGCGTAGTGGGCGTAGCGAGCTGTCAAATGGGGAATTTTATCTCTTGATTCTATGTCACTGGCTGGACGATTGTTGACGCAGCTCACACTTTGCTCTTGAGGAAATGGCCCCGTGAGACCAACTCTGCCAGTTTCATCGAGATTGTTTTATGTCTTCTTTGTTGACAACTTCGGTTTGGTTGAGGAAACATGCCGGGTTACCTTTTGGCGTAGCTGTGTTAGCAGCAGAGGTGGTAAAAGTAAGCGTTGTTGAGCTTGAATGCATGTGTGTGGCTGTCTGTGCATTCAGGATGAAGAAAGGGGGTATTATTTCTGCAGGGAAGCTGGCAGACCAAGTCCTCACTCCCCTCTATTAATATCTCCTCTGCTGGCCCAAGCCGGAGCTGCTCGGCTCTACCCCTCCTCTCCCCATCCCTCTCCATTCCTGGGATGGCAGACATGGTGATCATAGCTGAGAGTCGAGCCCAGCAGACTTATAGGAACACCTAGGTGGGCGTTTTCAGGTGCGGCGCTCGCCGTGTATGTAATGACATGTTTGGACTTGTCCTGAGGCATCACCAGTGTGCGGTCACACCTATTACCTCTGCTCATTCAACCCTCACTCTTGACATATTTATCCTCTTTTTCTTTCTTAGCTGTATTCATATCTGCGGTAAACTGAAAAACCCGACCAAGCTGTTCACACACAGATAATTTCCGCGGAGGTGTGCGAGTATGTGGTCCGCCATGTCGGGAACGAGTTAAGTTCTCCTGCCTTTGTTTGCACCCCTGCCCTCTCTTTTGTTTTCCACTCTGCTGCTGGAGGTCTGTTTGGATGTCTTCCTCAGGCCGGTGTGTCACTGGATGTTGTTTATGTGACCCAATTTCTACACTGGGGTGATCCAAAGAAATATACTCACTTTGGGATTTTTGTACTGCTCATACATACAGTATATGTGCTTGTTTGTGTGTGTGTGTGTGAGTGTATGTTTAGAGCCAAGTTCACAGCAGGACATTTGCTGAAGTCCTTAGCGAGGCGATGTTTGTTGTTTGGCCGAATTACCAGGAGAATATTTGTCCAACCTCTTGGCTTGTGCTTCTCTGGCAGCAGCTGCCTTTCACTCCAGTTCAGACTTTGAAGTGGAAGCAGTTGGTTGTGTTGATCGACGAGAAAGAGTTATCCAATAGATCTCATGAGTGAGTTTTGATTATATTATACCCCTTTTTTTGAAATTCTAGCAGTCATGAGTTTAGTACCACCGTGTTGGACAACTTTGTTTATGTCTTCTGCTTTGTTTTTTAGACCAGTCTGAACTCTGTTGGCACGGGGACCTAGAGTGATTAGCTGTAATTGCAGAGGACGTCTGTGATTTTAATCCTGTGTGAATCTGCCATGTCCATAATTGTTGATTCCACAACAAATTACTGACCATGTATCGCCAAACAAAAGAGGCTGTGATGAGATTAGCCACGTGCAAATGGGGTGTGTGTTCCTCTTTTAAATCTGTTTTTCTGATGTCGGAGAACTGAACGATGCAGATATTTGTTCAGGCTCGTGATATGTTGAACAGCAGTCAACAGTGACATGTAGAAGTGATTTTTTTCTGTACCTCCATGTTGATGCGTGAAAAGACAAACCTGTTTGCTGCTGTAGATTTTTAAAAATGGAAGCTGAAAGAAAATGTTTTGAGTACTCGCTGCAAGTACTTCCTGTACTTTTTGGGAAATACGACCCCTCTAGCAGGGAGAATAAAATGTCCCCTGAGCTCCTCCAAAGTGTCCTCCTCCCTGGGAAAAGTTCATGTAGCGGGGAAACTGCTAACGTACTCTTTAAGAGTTCATACATGAGGATCAGTTTACTTCTCATGATGGGTACCACTCAATATGTGAAAACAGTTTGTTGTCTTAGGGTCTTGAAGAGCTTTTTATCATTTATCGATTTTAGAATTTTAGACTCTAATCGTTATGATACTATTGTAAAAAATATCATTAAGCAACCTGTAACACAGTGCTGGTACAGAAAATGTCATTAAACACGTACCAACACATTTGCAATGACGTCTGCATTGTATCTGTGCAGCCTCGGGTTAAAGGCCTGATTGTAGCTCTATCTGTTGATACTGTCGAGTGTATAATTAAAGTGAAACTTTCTCCAAAAAGCAACTGAGGCTTTATTTGTGATTGAATATGAGTCAAACCTTCGTGTAAATGCATAATTGCGACGAAAGAGGCACTTTAGCGTAGTTTCGTTTTCGGGAAAGCTAATTTTCAATGGGGTGCAGGGGCACTTTAGCGATAGCATCAAAATCGCTATTTTTAAAACACTAAGAAGGCTCGACACAACATGAAACTTTGCTCGTAGTATCACCAGAGTTTATTAAAAAGAAGGTTTCTGAACTACTCACCGTAGGAGCTGGATCTCCGGCGCGTCGTCATCATGGCAGACAAAAAGTGTCGATCCCCGAGTGCGACCGAACAGGCCGGAGGTCCACCATTACTAGCTGCCTGTTAGGTTCTACGTGTTTTAAAAATAGCGATTTTGATGCTAGCGCTAAAGTGCCCCTGCAAATTAGCTTGCCCGAAAACGAAATTACGGTAAATCTTAATAGTGCCTCTTTCGTCGTAATTATGCATTTACACGAAGGTTTGATTCATATTCAATCACAAATAAAGCCTTGGTTGTTTTTTGGCGAGAGTTTCACTTTAACATAGTGTTTTTAATATTATTATATGAAACATGTGGTTTCAAAGTATCTGTACTTTTGACAGCCTTAGTATCCTTCTTATTTTGGTCAAATATTTTTTTATCTAACCTTTATTTTACCAAAAATATTCCCCTTTGAGAGTCAGAATCTCTTTTCCAAAGCGAGTCCTGGCAGAGACGGCTGCATCAAAAGTTCAACAACATTAAAATTTGGGGACTGGCTGAAAACAATCAGCAAGACTACATCAACACAATGACTTGGAGCTAGACACTGGATAATAGTAAATCAAAGCCAGGATATCTGGCCTTTGTTGCTTCATTCTTTTTAAAATGTTTATTGCGAGTCCCTCAACTTTATGGAAGCGTATCAGTAAATCACCGGGGTACATTTTTAAGGATGACAACTTTTAAAATGCCTATCGTGTAGTCGGTAAATGATTAGATTAACCTGTGTGTGTCTGTGTCTGTGTGTGTGTGTGTGGTAATAGTGAATATGGTTTGGATGTCTTCCATCTGGTTGGAGGTATGCTCAGGTGAAAGGAACAAAAAAAAACCAAAAAAAAACTGCTAGGTACACAGCTGAAATCCAACCCTGCACCCCCAACCTGCCACCACACATACCCAAATCACAGCCAGCCTCAGTAGATTTTATAGAAAGCATATTGAGGAGAAGCTGCCTCCCCTCCTCCCCCTTCCTCCTCCTCCTCCTCCGCCTCCGCCTCTCGCTTCCTTTCGTCTCCTCCTCTGCTGTGATAATTAGTAGCGGGGTAATACCGGGGGTTGAACGCACAGTACGAAGGCTCAGAAATCCCCTTTTCCACTCCAGTGGGGTAACTACAGCGAAGGCCTCCCACTCCTCACATGATCACCTCAAGCGTTTGCAGATGGAGTGTCCTGAGCGTGAGCAGCTTACATGTAAAGTTAATCCAGCAACTCGGGACAGCCAAAATCCTGCCTTATAGTTTTCTTCTGGAGCGTGCTAAATCAGGGGCAGGGGGGGTATAAAAAAAAAAAAAGTGAGCCTGCTAAAGTGAGATTTAAGAAGGGGAGACTCCCAGTTCATTGTAACAGGAAAAGCAATGTCCGAACACACTGGGGAACATTAGAGGTGTCTGTCATGTAAGCTGAGGCGCTATAGAGAAAACCTCATCTCTATTCACCTCCATGCCTCCAACATCTGCTGCTGGGGCACTCCAGAGATCATTAACCCCTTCAGTGCATTTCACGGCCGCCTTTTCTTTGTTGCAGAGAGGAATTCAGGGCGGAAAGAGAGCATGAAGGCAAACCGGCAGACGACTTCTGAGTGAATAAAATCTCTTTTTAAGGTCAAGTGTTGAGAGCAAAATCTCAAGGCCGTAAAGATTCCCCCCGACTCCTCCGACATCACAGAACCGCAAAATATCGTAAAAACTGTCAATAACAATGGCTTGAACGAGACAGAAGGCCATGCAGGGTGTGTTTCACAGTGGCAGTGATGAATGGGCCTTGAGCACAGTTTGAAACAAGATACCTCTCTGTGGTCTGCAGCTCGTCTCAGTCTTTTTCTCTTTTAGAATTTGTGTAGTTCTTCGATGGCTTGCGCTCGCTCTCGTGTTTACATGTTCACGTGCCGTCTCGGAAAAGGGAAGGCCAGCTTTCTGCTTTCTCCAACTGAAACCCAATCTCAAAACTGACACTCTGGAAAACCTCCAGCTCGTATTCCCTCAGACAAACTTCTTCTTCTGCTACTTTTTATGGCCTCATTAGCCAGGATGTGATCATGAGTTTAAGACCTCAT
Source organism: Diplodus puntazzo (assembly GCA_963678695.2). Classification (NCBI taxonomy): domain Eukaryota; kingdom Metazoa; phylum Chordata; class Actinopteri; order Spariformes; family Sparidae; genus Diplodus; species Diplodus puntazzo. The sequence goes on along the minus strand of OZ023168.1, from coordinate 22,972,208 downwards.
TACCATTCGCCCAGTTGCCACATTAGAATCCTAAAAATGGCGACGTCTGCTTCTCCCCCATCAGAAATTCTAGGATATGTGAACATGCAAATGTTTTTTCTGGAAGCAAAATGCCTCCTGCTTCAGTGTAAAGTCAGTTCTCGGCGTACGTGCACTGGAGGCCTCCACGTACGTGAATGTTCGACCGGGACGGCTTTGAAACTATTTGTGATGTCACAAATCATGCCTCTTAAAGGATAAGATCAGCCAAAATGAAAATGAATTCCATCATTATCTACTCGCCCTCATACCGAAGGAAAAGTCAGGTGAAGTTTCGTAATCCACAAAATATTTCTGTAGCTTCGTGGCAAAACAGCGTTGCAGTATTTCTCTTATCAACTGGAGAAGACGGGGACAAAAACCTAAAATGTGGAACAACCTTCTCTTTTTCAAACGCTGCACACACATCATTCTACACACACCGAAGCTCAGATATTCAACAGCAGGAACAGGAAGAAAAACTCTTATTCTTTGTCTCTTCTATACAGAAACTACAGACCTTTCAGAGCTTGAGCTGCCCCGGCTTCTCCGCCACTGACGGCTGCCAATCAATCCTGCCCCCTCCCACCTCCGACACCTTCAGCCAACCAGACTTCGCTGCCGTGCCCGAGCTGGGACTGGAGCCACGTCAGGAAGTGGCGGGAGATGATGAGGAGGAGGAGGATTCATCCTTCGAGGAGCTGGACAGCGACTCGGCTTGTAGCGTGGACTCGCCGCCCGGGTCTCCTGTAGACATCCTGGGCGGGAAATGTACCCTCTGGAAGGGTGACTGCGGGAGACAGAGGGACATTTTCCAGCTCGGGGGAGAGCTGGATCTTGACCAGATTGAGAGAAACTGAACATTTTATAGGAGATTTTTAAAAGACTGCGTCGGGACTGTTTTGGAAAGTTATTGGACATTGACGATGTACCAAGAGATGGATGTTAAGAAGGGCTGTGAGAAAGAGTGGAGGATGTTTTTGAAAGGGAAGGAAGATGAAACTGATGTAGAAGGAAAAGGATTAAGTACGTTGTTAACAGCTGGCTTCTTAATGACGCATTTGCCTTGAACATTCTTACTGTTTGAATCAAAAAGCAGTGACCTTAGTTGTTTTTTGTTTTTTTTTTAAATGGGTATTCAGCTTAACTCAGGAGTAGGAAAGTGAGGGTTAGTCTTAAAAGCCCCCACTGTCTTTTCAACCTGATGACCTTTCCAAAGTCAGCTAACCATAGATTTGTAGTACTGTAGCAGTAGCTGGGCTCTCCTGTATGTAGCTCAAGTTTTTTTGTTTTTCAGAGTATGTGGGGGGGCATCAAGGATGAAACAGGGAGGGGTAAAAAAACAAAAAAAAAAACAGGAAGAAGTGTCTTACCCACGACCTTTTCTCTTCGTCTTTCGTGCACACATGAAAACCTGATGTTTTTTTTGCTGAATGTAGGCTCAATAAGCTTTATGAGGAGATCAGAAAATGACAGTGCCTTCTTCTGGATGCTTGCTCTCCGTGTTCTCTTCCAGAAAACCGGACTCGAACCGAAGCCACCTTTTCTGACCTTTTTTGTAGTTTCTTAATATGCAAATTGTATATTTGAATTCAACACTGAATCTCAAGTTTTCAGTTCTAATATCAATGTATATTTTTCTAAGTAACTGTGTTTTTTTTTTTTATGAGCTGTGCGTGCGTGTGTGAAGGAGCAAGAATACAAGGCCTTTCCTCTAACAGAATGGACATGAAATAAATTTACAACCTGCACTCATACGCCTGGTTTAATCTCAGTTTATTAATGAGCGTTCACGGTCGCAGTGGAAGACTTTCGCTTTGACAGATCAAAGGTCTTATGTGAGCAGAAAAGTTTCCAGCTACTCTTTAGAAAATGTACTCGCTCCCCCACACTCACTTCCTGCATCACATTTGAGAAGCGTTTTATTGCAGCTCGCTCATTCAAACCTCGTTCTTCTGAATGTCATGAAATGCGTTTTTGTTCCGTGTTTTCTGTTTCTGTTTTCTTTTCACAGTTGCTACTTAAGCTAAAACCCTGATTCGACAAAAGTTGAGAGATTGTGTAAAGACATAAATTAAAACAATTTTGATAATTGCTATGTACACAATTGAAAACAATAGAAAGATAATACATAGGCTCAGGAACACATCAAATTGTACCCACTGATAGATACCAGCCACCTTAATATACCTGATTTAAAAAAAAAAAAGAAAAGGAAAAAGAATTGATCAACTCCAGGCATTATTCCCTATCTCACTATGTTACTATGTCACTATGTCTATCTCACGATGTTGAAGGAACTGAGAAAAAAGTCTAGGATCCTTCCCTTTATCTGTCTCGACACCAAACGTTAACGGGCTCTATTCTGGGCCAAAAACCAATCGTCATTCAAGTTTCGTGGAAATCTGTTTCATAGATTTTGTGTAATCCCGCTCACAAACCAACCAGCAGACAAACGAGCACAATCTCCTTTGCGGAGGTTAAGAACAAACAAAGATAAAATGGTTCTACACAGCCTGTTCGATGTACTTCAACTTTTCAGAAACCCAGAGATCACAAATTAATTTGAAAATGTTATTTACACCCTTGACACACAATCAACATTGTGCAACTGTGCAGAAAGGGCAGGCGCATGCTAGCACTATTAGCTTGGCAGCTACGGTAAAGATTCCAGCTAAAAAAGGGCGTAAATGGCGTCTTTTCAAATCAATTTGGGATGTCAGGGCTTCAGGAAAATTGGATTACACCAGACAAGCTGTATGAAGCCATTTTATGTGGGTTTTTTGTTGTGTTTTTTTCACATCCCACCTACTTCAGCTGTTCAGGAGAATGCTGCAACACTGTTCCTTTGATGATTACAGTTAGGTAAACACTGCGTAATACCCTTATTTTGTCCACCAGCCCTAAGCAAAATGACAGGAAGCCTAGTCATGGAATATCCCTGGCCGGTAACCCAGCGGTGACCAGAGGAGGTGATGTCAAAAGAAAATGTCCCAGACCCTGCGAGGCAGACAGACAGACATGTCGGCCGGGCGAGTTTGTTCCTCCCTGGGATTTCCTATCACGTCTCTTATGTCTGTCCAAGTCGCTAAAACGAACTCAAAGCACCTGCCACCTCGTACCTCGACAGGGGTCTGCATAAAAGGCTTGTGTCGTTATTATTAACGGCCACCAGGGAGGCTGACTGCTGAAATAAATTGATAGGGCAGATTGTTTTCCCAACACGGGGGAGGAAAACCGTGCCTGCATGACAGTGTTTACGTCCAAAACAGGATGTTCCAGCCAGCCGCAGCTTTTCCTTCGATCATGGCCTTGAAGGAAGGTGAAGTCCGACATCTCAACCCCCGAGGTGTCGGCTTACGCGGACGCACACCCAAACACGTAGGACGCACACTCATTCAAAGGCCCTGAAATAGATACCGAGTGTGCTTGGCTCAGAGACGCAGAAAAGCTGTCACCTAGGCCCAGAAAACTGCAGCTTTTCCTTATCCAAACGAGTGAGCTTGTCTTTAGATCTTGCGAGAATAAGGATAAGTCGATGAAAAGAGGGACAGAAAGCTCACATTTTAAAGGATGGAAACTTAAAAACTGGTCACGAACTGCTGAAAGGCCCAGACATCTGTTCACACCTCACTTTTTAAAACTTGACACAAAAGGCTGGAAAAACAAAAAACCCGTTGCCATCAACAGCATTCTTGTTGCTCACTGCTCCCAAAGGTCAGTGAACCGCACTCACAAACACGCACGCTTCCTCTCTGGCAGGAAGCTGCAGGCTAAGCGGGGGAGAGAGTTAATATCTGAGGTAAAAGCGCTATAAATAGGGAGCATTGTAGTTGTGGCTGGCAAACGCTAGACATCGGGGAGAGAGAGAGGGAGACAGGAAAGGCCACGTTACACAAATTTACAGCGCCCTGTGCTGCGCCGCCTCGATTACATGTGAGAAAACATTGGCCGCGCTTTCAAAGAGAGCTGTGTTTTTACGCTGTCAGCAAAAATCACTTGAACTGTCCTCTGAGAACTTCGGAGGAGGTCAGAATCATGACATCAGCCTTTCGCGGGCCTTTTGAGGCATAATCTGGTGTTTACATCCAGCTGAGTGGGAAGCACGTTCGCAACCTAGCTTTAGAGAAATGTTTGTTTTCTTCTGAAATACTGATACATTTATGGCCTCTGAGCCTCCTCTCCTCCTCTCCTCCTCCCCTGGTTAAACTTCAGGATGTTTTTCTTTGGGTGAACGTTGCTATTTTATAGAATCAATTGGTAGAGAAAAAAAAACAAAACGACAGGGTAAACAAAACACTGTACATACTGTAAGTTCCAGTGTGAAGGATTTAGGGTGATCCAGTGGGAGAAATATAATATTCACACTTGTGTTTTCAATGCAGTATGATTACCTGAGAAAGTAAAAAAGTTAGTTTCATGAGAATGAGCCTTTCAGAAGGAACTGAGTCTGCCATGTTGCACCGCCGCCATGTTTCTACAGTGGCCCAGAATGGACAGACCGAACACTGGCTCCAGATGAGATGAGGGGTGTTCAGTTGGTTGTGATGCCATTAAATCCTTCACCTTGGCCCTTTAAATCTGTTGAGAACGAGCCTCAATTTTGGGTCTCTGCTCGAAAATGAGCGTATCTCTGCAACTACAAGGTCTATTTGAATAATCAATATAAGTTAGTCAAATAACTGTTGTTTTTTTAATAAAATCTTGAGACCATCTTGTGATCGCACCTGCTGCAGGGGAAAAGCACACACACACATAGTAAACACAGTTAGAGCTGACTGAAAACCTTTTTTCAACTGATTCAATAATAGTCGTGCGGTGTAAATCTGATATTGTGACAGCTGTGATCTCGACTACACGTTTGTGAAGCTTCTCACACAGTTGTGACAAAACACTCAAAACTGCTTCCGCTGTGTCAGTTCCCGCTACAATATGTGTGTCTGGGAACACATTTTGCCACAATGACACACACAGACTCACAATGAAACCGTTAACACTCAATGCTGTCGTGGCCGGTAAAAATATTAATGTCTGCAGAGATATCGACGATTCTGTTCTTGGTATAACTCCACAAATATCAGAGAGAAAAGATGACAGATTATTTCCAGTCGATTAAGGATTATAGTACATGTTCACGTGTGTGAATATACGGTATGTTGTAATGAGCACAGCCAATGTAATGAATAAATAGACGATTATAAAAAGCAATAAAACACACTAAAGGAAACAAAGCGATAGTTAAGTTGAGGTCGCTCTCTCTCTTCTACTACTTGCTCAGGATCCATGAGACAAAGAATGCTGAGAATCCCTCCTCTGTTTCAGCGAAGGTACATTTTGTGCTTCAAGTCGGTCAAATGAATCTTCCTGTCCAGTACAGCTGCGTTCACCCGGCCCTACATGTGTACTTGGGTGTTAGCGGACACCTACCCGAGTCAGACAGGTGGCCGGCAGTGTCACATGTCACTGATTGACTAACGCTCCTCTCACAGGTGACAGAGTGCAACCCAACACTTTGTCACCATGGCTCCAGTGATTGCCGTGCCCGTCCCCCTCCTCCTCTGCATCTCAGTGTGATTTACATCTTCATAATGCGCCGTAATGACTGCTTTTATTGTATGCCAGCCACCCAAGAGTACCTGGAAATCCCTCCCTCCCTCCCTGACGTTGCATAAGCAAGCCACTGTGCTCACATCTCTTAAAGACTTATCGTCTAAGGAATCAGACATGAAATCCTCTAAAAATGAGCAGAGGAGGTTTTAACTGGCTTCCCGGGGTTCAATAACAATCTGAAAACAATAAACAGTTAGATTTAATATGTCTCTTTAATGGTGTGAAGAAGGATGAGTATTGAGTCATCCGTTTCTTCTCCGGTAATTAAGCCAACAGAACATCAGCTATAAACACTTTCAAACATTTGCTCAAGGGGGTAGTTATTTGGATGCCGTCATTAATTACTGTAATTATGATGCAAAAATGTCTTTACCCAGTGAGCGGCCTTTTTTTTTTCTTTCTCGCAGCTGTCAGCAAGAGGAAGAAGAAAGCGAGATGGCGACAAGCAGCTGATAGGCGCCACCTGAAGAGCACGTGTTGTTGACTTGACGGAGATAAACCCGGGAAAAGCCAGAATTTATGCTGCAACGCTGCTCGTAAACCTCGCAGCAGTTTATGGGGAGCAGATGGCAACATTGTCCGCTGTTGATTAGCTGTGCGGCATTTACAGCAATGCACTCAAATCAAGTGTTTCTCGAACGACTGCCAGCCATACTCTCCTATTACAGGATAAAAAAAAAAAAAAATAGGAGTGCCATCGGACCACAGACTATTGGACAACACAGACACTGCCAAGCACTTATTCCATTTTGGAAATGTGTTGCCATGCCGCCCAAACATTTCCCATTCTGCGTGAGCTTCAGCTGCATCATGTATTAAAACAAAATATGAGACAGAGGAAAGTGGGAGACGAGCAGTTTCACTCAGTGGAAGGACACGTGCTGCGAGGGAGGAAACACATGCCCCTCTTTTTTCTCTCCGTGAATCCTTTTTTTCTTTTGTGAGCAGGAGGGTAGCACGCACAGGAGACTGGCTGTTGACTGGCTACAAACACAGTCATGACCGAGTGCCAAACAATGGGCGACTGAAATAGACATGTTGTTGCAACGGCTGGTCCTCATCCATCCATCACGCCCGTCACATCTGGGTTGACAAGTGCTGCCTCGAGCGCCTTCCTCCTGGTCCCAATCCAGAGTTGGCTGCCTTCACTTTTCGAATTCCGACTGAGAAAAAGTCGGAATTCGGATAATTTGGAAATCAGTATTCTGACTTTTCCTCTGAAATCCAGCTTTTTTCCTACAAATTCCAACTTTTTCTCAGATTCCTGACTTTTTCTCAGATTCCTGACTTTTTTACAGAATTCCTATTTTTTTTCCTCCGAATTCTGACTTTAAACTCAAAACTCCGATAATTTTTCCTTCCAATTCCGACTTTTTCCTCAGAATTCGGACTTTTCTCGACTTTGAACTCCGAACATAATGCTCGGTTAGTGACCATCAGCTGCACACTACTTTCCACGATGCATTGTGGGATACTCTGAGTCAAATACATAGGGCATAATTAATCTCACTAACCATTCTGACGGCACAACGAATAATAATGGTGAGCTCACAGTATAGTTCACTATATGGCGGGCAGTGAGTGATTCTCACATCTTTTACAGCGGCCCTAATCTAATCCTAATCCTCTTCTGTAGTTATTTGGCAAACATCAACTAATAAACACCTTCTCCACACAAGAGTTTAATTTGTACTATGTAGCAACTCAAACAGCCACTTTCATAAACCTGGGTTAACCCCCTGGATCACTTTAAAGCAGAGTAAACAGATCTGTATCATTGGCCTGTATGAAAGCCTTCATGTATAATCTGGCTTCTGTCAGTTCAAATGTTTATTTTCTAGCTCCGGCCTGCAATGAGGGCGAACAAAGCAGACGGGGTCTGGAGTCTGGACACTCGAGCTGTAATCAAACTGATATCAGCGAATGCTCAGGGGCGACTATCACACAGCGTTCAGCACAGCTGCAGTCTGCGTTCCTACCTTTGACCTTGGGTATAAAGGTGGTGGTGGGGGGTTGTCAATTCAGGAGTCTCGCCCGGTCATGGCTAATCGAGGCTGAATCGGTGCGACGACCACCTGGGGTGATAATGGATGTGAGGTGACCCCCAGGTTTGACAACATCTCTCAGTTTAACATGAATCGTTTGTGTGCATTTGTGAGATAATACTTCAATGTGTTAAAGTACGTTTTACACTTTGGCTGCCCGAGTTCGTCTCCACGGCACTTACTCCCAGAGTAAGTGTTTGGCATTGAAACACTTCAGACAGGAGAGACCTGGCTATTATCGCATTCTTAAAACGAGACTAAAAAGTTTCACCTCTGACCTCCGCAACCTGCATCTGCTCCTCGAGGATCATTGAACTCCTGAGGTGAATGGCAGAAACAAAATATGTCACACATGGGTGCATTTGATCGGGTCGTACGAAATATAATTTTGTGCATGTGTAGTCAACAGTTTCATATTCTATATCTGGGCTGCCTGACGCTTCAACCTTACAGCTTGTGCTGCCATGTGTCTCCAAGAACCCAGAATGAACTGCTCCGACTCTCAGATGCCGTATCACAATCCATCATCTCCGGAGAGGCAGCAGGCGGAGCAGATGACCTCCTCCGCAGCCGTCTCTCACTTTGAATTTATGTTGAAACACACGAGATAGATATTTCAGCGAAACAGTTCATCAAGTGAGATGTAGATACAGGATTTAGTGTCCGTTGCACTCCTGTGGGATCCCAGTGACCCTTCGTGAAATACCCCGCATAGTTCCCTGGCCAAATGGATTTCCCAGCTCATATTTTTGGTACGTGCACACTCTCAGTTTCATATATTTAGACTTGGGCCTCGTCCAATATCGCGTAACATTGTTCTTGCTTTCATTAAAACAATAATTACTGAGGTATTTGTCAGCTTGTGTCTCTCTCAGATCCAGTAAGTCAGGTATAACTTCAGCCAGAAGGTTGAGCTGGAAGTCAGGTAGGCCACATCAAGCAGTTCACTTTAACAGCTACAACTTAAAGTGATAGTTTGGGTGTTTTGATGTTGGTTTGTATGAGGTACTTTTCCCTCGTCACTGTGTTACCTGCAGTAGATGACCGTCAGCTCTCCCCCTGTGTGGAGAAGCAATGTGTAGCACTGCCAGCAAGACAGATTTTAACCACCTAGAAGAAGAACCAGGTGACATATCTGACACAGCAGCTATGTTATCGGGTTGCTAGCCACAATGAACTTCCCACTTTTCACATTAAAGAGTTCATAGTTCTGTCTGACTACTTTCATGTACACTTATAGAGCTGCGTAGATGTTGTTCTCATTTTTCTGCCAACGTGTTTCATGAATATAGAAGTAGAAGGAAGCAGAGATAAAATCCCAAAAGTATCGGTACTTCCCAGATAAAGTCTCCATTTGGAATTTGATACTAGTGTCAACAGGACACATTAAGATTCTTCTTAATGCTGCAATATTTTCAATTTCTGCTGCTGTTGGTGCATATGTGAAGTGATTTTTCACATTTTCTTGTTTTACCAAATGCAAATATTGAGTATTTTGAGTCTTTGTGTATTTGGTGTTGAAGTCTGAGTGGTCAGTTACTTCTCCAGTGGGAGAACAGCTGTCAGCAGACACAAAACCAGACCTATTTTAATTGCTGGCAGAAAAACTGCAAGATGTGGGCGGCGATTCAGAGGGACAGAACAAGGTTAGAAGGCTTGTGCTTCTCTCTGGATATGGCCTTTTTCCATGCAATGGTGAGTACAAAGTTATCACGACCAAACAGAAACATGAGAATATAATCCAGGTTGACAGATGGAGGAATGTCATTTAGTACGACAGGAGTTTCATGTATGATTGTGAGATAAAATGTGAAAATCTTCAGCCTGACTACAACATGATACACAAGTGTTTGAGTGATTCCGGTTCACATTTTAGACACTTGTTAGAGAAGCTTTCTGTCATCTGTTATTTCCTCTTCTTCAAAACAGTACAAAAAAATGACTAAAAACACATCTTCATAAAAACATAATGTCACAGTTTCCATGAGTACTGAAATATGAAAAAGAAACCAGGCCGACACAACAACAGCTCTTCACAGCGAGTTCATTACACTGCACGACACACACAAGGCTGCCTCAAAGAGCTCCTGTGTGCACGACTTGAAGAGCGCTACAGAGATGTTTTTAGTAGATTGCGCAGTCAGAGTGAGAATAATAAGTCTGACGTCCATCAGATCTCCTCCACCACCCTCCAGCTGGGTCCTGTGGGTGCATACAGGAAAGGCGCCTGCCACAGTCACACATCTGTAAACATGGGTAGACAAGTAGGCAGCAGCCTCTGATGTTATCACCACAGAGATTAGCCGCAGGGCGGATAACAAATGAACTTGGAAATGCTAATTAGGTTCAAATTTTACCCCCCTGGATAAACTGCTTCTTCGGTTTCAGGCTCATTAACAAACATGGCCAGGAGACATTATAATAATGTTGTACTGTGAGTTTGATCTGACAGTCTCAAGAATCAAAGACACACTTAGTTTTGAATTTTTTTTTAAACCATTCTGCAAACCTTTAACGTTTCCAACGATGTTCACACACATTCAAGGTAATGATGTGTTTCAGTTTCAGTGGCGGTGGTTACATCCCCTTCACCCAGTCGAGTTGCTCTAACTTCTAGGGAAACACCAGATGATTTGTCAAAGAGTGAGGAAGGAAGACAGTGAATTGCTCGCGAGCCACTCCCTTGTTGACTATTGTTTCTATTGCTTGCAAGCAGTGGATCACCATTATTCATCACTGTTCTGTTTAACAAGGAACACAACAACTCCCATGATCCCTCACAACTTTATGACATCATCTTTTTTTATGTTTGAAAGACTCTTGGTGGCAGAAATTACATCCTGTGCATTTAGGTTATTACTTTGAGTTCTTATATACCTAAGGATCCTCATGGAGTTTCTTTGCAGGAAGTGCATGAATGGTTCCCCACTTCTTTTACAAGTCCTCAGAACTTCTGCTGTTTAATTTAATGTTAATATTTTTCTTACTCACAACCTGAAATCCGTGGTCACCGGTGTTATGTTTACACCTTTTATGGAATATCGATCAAAATCAATATCTCCTCCATCTGCTTATAAAACACGACTTTACACTTTCGTGTTTCGTATCCTTCCCACAAACTTCAGTGGACTTCAACAGATCCACGGTCGAGTAAGCTTCATGGCCGTGGTGACAAAAATAAGCATGTGGCTGATGTTGTGAAACGGTCTCAGTTTGTTTAGGTTCAGGCAGCAGAACCGCTTGGTCAGATTGAGGAAAACATCATGGTTTGGGTTAAAACACACGGGCTTCTTGATGTTATGTTGCAGTACACTGTGAGATAAGTCGAATATGTCAAACAACGTACGTTATGTCAATGCTTTGTTTCTACACAGATCACAAATACCAGCCTCCTTTGTCTCATATTTTTTGTTTTTTCCTGTAGGACAATTATAACTCCCATATTATGTCCCGCAAAGTGCTCATTAAGCGGCTGTAGCTGCATGATGAATGGATTCGGTCTGATAAATGTTTTCATTCTGTTTCCCCCTAAAATCTGACGAGAGGAGGAACAAACAGGATCTTGGAATGCCACCAGATCCTGTGGGAGAAGATATTCTTGATGCGGCTGTTTTTTGTTTTTTTATCGGTGTTTCAGGTTCCCACCGAGTACTGACAGATTACTAATCTGTGTGAGCCCGTGTTATTGCTTTGGTGTGGGTCTGTCAAGGATAGGCACAGATAGTCCCGTTTGATCTAGCTGGGAAGGGAGAAAATTAGAGTGCTTAGAAAATCCTCGGTAAAGCATCAGCAGCTTGCCATTATCTCTGTAGGAGTGTACATCGTGTGTGTCACGCTCGCTTTTTTTTTTTTTTTTTACTTCTCCCAGCCAAGCGGAGCAATGCGAGGTTATAATGAATAGGGTTTCCTCTTCGTGGAGAGGTGAAAGGTCACGTCTGTAACTCCCAAAGAGAGTGAGATACAGTAGGGAGGCTTACTGTATGTACTGTATACATTCACTCGTCTTTTGTGGAAGGATTTAACTTTTCTTTGTAAGTGCTCTCCTCGTGTTTTCACTTCCCCTTACGTTTCAGTGTCGCATACAGAAGCAAAAGCTAAGTCGGCCTTTGTGCGGAAGCTCTACGGGGTGATCAAGTGCAAACGGTTGGTGTCTTCATTGTGCTATCAGAGGGATGGGAGTGAACGTGAAAGACGACAAGGACAATGGAGCTCCATGAGCAAAGCAAAGACGGGGCTGGTGTCTGTTATTTCTGCCTCCCTGTAGGTTTGCATGTCTGTGACAAAAGAGAAAGGCCTCTTCCCTTGTTTGCACAGTGTGTGCTTTCCGAGTGTGCGCCCTCGCTCCTGTGCTGTTTGTGTACATGTCCGCGTATGCCTCCCAGCCATCAAACACTGCGGTTTGCCTGTATAGGAGTCAGTCAGTGTTTGTGTATCGCGCAGAGTGAGTCAGTGGATGATACTTCACGCCTGTCTGAGATTTCCTCCCGTTCTGGCTCTTTTATTTTTTTTTTTTGCATCACTCCTCCCTTCCTTTGACATAAACTCATAATCAGGGAGATGAATGGGATGGGAGGAGGGAGCAGAGATGAGGGTCTCTCCTCTCCAGGAGCACGTGGCAGCTCTTTCCCAAGGTTAGGGAGCAAAGTCCATTCCGAGGGGAGGAAGTCAAACTGTCATTGGGGCTCCAATTTATCAGCTTTCCTTTGAGATTTACAGCCGTATCGTGGTCGACTCCTCTGCACGAGGAAATCCACGGGCTGCACGCACACACACACATACATGCAGTCGTTCGTGCACACAAGCATGGGCAGTGACGTGCATACCATAGGAGCTCCATCATGGTGGTGTGCATGCACACTCTGAGAAAAGAGGAAACGAGGATAGGATGAGTTGTGAAATATAGGGCAGAGTTGAATCAAAGATTGATCCAAGACTGTAACACAAACAGGAGACTCCAACAGCTTCTCTCCTGCAAAAAATGACAGTGTTACGAGCCTGACCGCAGCATTTTCCACAAATCCTGAGCGTGAGAAAGCCGCGAAACATTATTTCAACTCTTGTCCCTCGTCACACGCTGGATGTTTTGTCAAATACGGGTAAAATTTAGCACAATGTAGTCTGCAAAGGCCTTGTAAGGAGTTAGGGTTTGGAAAGCCCCATAGCACGCTATTCATTTTCCCTTCTCTGCGCTCGCCAGGCCCACTCCACCCGGCTATTATGGCGGGGTTGCTCTCCAGAGACCCCCAACACAGACGCTCGTTTGGAAACCCCAAGCATGCCCCGACCGCCTGCATTTCAGCGAGGGGAAGAGAAGGGGAAGGAAAGGACGAAGAAAAGCCTTGTTCCTGGCTGCGTCCTTCTGAGTCTGTGATTTCCATCCACTGTGAATGTAAACAAACAAAGACATGAAAGAAGAAAACATGGGCTGAAGAGGAGGCGAAGGAGGAGGGAGGAAACAGTCAGCAGGCAAAACACATCTTGGCACGAGGCGTGAGATACAAGTCACCAGCTCATTTACTGGTACCGCTGCCAGACACTGAGACAAAAAACACACGCAGGCAACAAAAAAAAAACTTCCAGACACCGGCACACAGAGGGCTGTCTGCGAAAGCCTGTGACACACCGCAGTTTAAATTTACTGTACAACAGCTGCAGGACAAAGATGGTGTGAGGTTTGAGGTGATTCAGCGGTTCCAAACAAGATAATTAACAGAATGAATCAGAAAAAAAACACTATAATTATCTTAGAATTATCTGTACAAACTCCTTTGGTGTCTTTGCTGAACCGGACATCATTAGCAGTGTCACAAGCATCAGCGGGACATTCCCGAACAAGTCCCATCCTCGGAGGCCACACCTCCCTGGTGCCGACCACCGCGGGACACCAACGGGGGTCCAGAGTCCACGTCTGTGCGATTCACAGTGGGGCCGCATGTCTGATGGCTGCTCAGTGGGATTGGGATATGGAGTATCGGGAAGCCAGATGCTCCTGGAGCTACGTTTAGAGAGATCAGGTGGCAGGAGGGAATGCCAATGCCATAGAGGGAGGGGCGGGGGGTGCACTTGGTCTGCAGTGGTATTCAGGTGGGTGGTGCACGTCAAGTGGCATCCACATGAGTGCCCTTCTGTTGTTAGTCCACTTAATGTTGTAGCTGATCGCTGCATGTAACTGCTGCTTGTAGGCCTCTTAGCATTGACTTTTTGCATCATAAATAATTTTAAAGAATAATCATGAGGAGAACTGCTCAAACTAAATTATAATCGCTATACATGGGTGTTTACTGAAAACGTCTATACCATGCTGACGTCAGCATATGCGTTCGCTGTTAATGAAAGTTCTTGTCAGTTAACGACAGGTTATAACATCCAGGCCCTGTGATATAGCAGGCCGTTACATAACCTGCGCCGAGCAGAACAGCACCATGTGAAAAGGCCTGCGTCGATGGGTGGACCTGTGCAGAGAACAGGATGTCAGGGACAGATTGATTGGGTGTCAAGAGAGTTGTATGAAGGAGCTTTATGAGCAGAGGCTCCGGTTTCTTTTCTTAGCGTTAGTCATCATAACCTCGTTCCCTCTTTCTGTTTCTGCCTCTCTGTCTCATCGGAGGTCTAAAGATAAAAACAAGGATGTGTTGTGTTGATTTGGCAAAAAACCTCATGCGTCTGTGCGGCGCAGATTCCCAGACAGATATTTTTTTTAGCATCAAAGGGGACTTTGTGTTTGTTTTCACATAAAATGTGCCATAATTGGGTTTTCACATTTGCTCCACAGCCCCAGGCGCACTGCTTGACCTCAGTGGAGTGAGATTATCAGATTTTATTTTCCTGTTCCATGTAATATCCTCCGCTGGGGGGGGGGGAAGAATGGCGAACGTATATTCGGCAATCTGCGCCCGTATGGAGCCATCTACACCTCTGGGGTAGACACAAAGGCTCAGAAAGGCTCCCTGTAGAAACAAGGGAGGTTTCATTTAAAGCAATTTCCTTCTTTTCTTTCATTTTCTTCACTCCATTTTTATCTTCCCCCGGTGCATACCATGGAAGCTATAGTGGCATTTCCAGCTGCCAAAACTGGCCACAAAGTGCTTTAAAATCTGTGTCATATGGTCTCTCTCCGCTGTGCTCTCCCCACGGCCTCACCACTTAAAAAACTGCAGCGAGACGAAGGCAGGAGGCTCAGGATGTTCAGCAGCAGCGTGCGTTCTTTTTGTTTACACGGATTAATGTGTAAACACAGTCGAACCTGCTTTCTGATCTTTACATATCTGTAATTTAGCTGTGTCTAAATATTTACCAAAAGTTTCCTCCCATTCAGACGGTTTGATATTCAGGACACGAAGCAAAAAAATAAAAACCCTCCCATGTATCATATTTTGGAAGACGGCCAATCATTGAAACAGTTGTTGTGGCAGGTGATCCTGTGAGGATGTGAGCTCGATATAACTTGATGTAAAGATACAGACAGCAAAAATAACAGCACCAAGTGGGGATGATGTGCGTCTCGAATCTTTATTTGCCTTCTATGTACTTCAATGGAAGGAGGGCAGCAACTTTAAACATGCGTTACTTACCTTCCATGCCGTTCAGAGGCAGCGCAACAGGCTGCAAACACATGTTGGTGTATTTTCACCTTTAAAACTGTAACGGAGAACGCGTTAGCAAACAACATTAGCATTCATTTGCCACCTGATGAATACTCCTCCCTCCGAAATGGAAATAGTTGCCTCTTCCTCCACAGCACTCACCAGCTGGTCACTCATTTTTATAACGTTTCGTGCAGGGCAATTAATATACAGTAAGTTTACAAGAGCTATTCTCCTGAAAATGTCTGCCTACCACAGCTGGAAATTAGATTGGTAAGTTCAACCTAAACAATCAGCTGAAAGACGCTCAAACGTTTGGTAGATATGGATCCATCGGTACGCTGGCACTTTTCACATGACACATATGAGCCGTCGTTGCCGGTGCTTGTGTGTCTCAGCCACAGTGGTTGTACCAGTCAGTGAAGGCAGAGATTTGACTCTGCGTTTTAAAACAACAGTGGTGGTTCATTGAGCAGGGGGCAATAATGACAAGAGACAAGAGCAGTAGCAGAAAGCAGTAGAAAGAGACAGAATGTCAGGAGGAGGTCAGAGTTATTTTTGGGGAAACCATAATCTCTTCTAAATCTCAAAGTGGTGGTGGATGTTATAAGGAAGTAGTTAAATAAAACCAAACCATTATCTTTGCTTTAACCCAACCAAGTAGTTTTGGTGCATTTGAAAGTGATGGGTCTATTACACTGTAGTCTCAAGAGGTTAGCACAGATTTAGCATCCGTTACATCAGAACAGGAGCATTTATTTCATTGAACGTAGAGCAAAGAACTGAACTGAACTAGCAGTGCTCATCTACTGTTGATCTGATTGCTTTAAATTAGCCCTTGATGGATTGTTGATAGACTTATGCTGCGTACAAGCAACTACCATGTTATTTTTTTTTTAAAGTGACTGCCTTTCTCCAAACAGTTTCAAGCGAAGCCTTCCAAGTGGTTCTGTGTAACAAAACATCAAAAAAAGCAATGTTTATACTCATACAAAAATAAGTTAAGAAGTGTCTGTGTCAGCAGAGAGCCTGCCCTTTGTATTTCCTTACTTTCCTTTTGTTTTGCTGTGCTTATGACGTTTCTGCCCGTCGACAATTCCCGAAAGACATTTGATTGTTGATTCCCAGGTCATCAAATACAGATACTTTGGGCTGGCAAGCCATCAAGCCGAAGCGTGGGTATTTCACAACCCCACATATGACTATCTTTCTCCAGAAAACTTCCAAACAGCAACCAACAAATCCAGCAAAGTATCACTTTGAAATGTACTAAAGTAAATTTGCAGATGAATAACAGCAATGACGTATTTAAAGATGTTTTAATTTTCACTACAAAGAATTCACACGTCAGTTTGTGTCTACGTTTCCTTGAGTCACCTCTTTTGTTTTTGTAGATGACTGGTAGTTTCCCTGTAGGCCTGCTGCTAAAGCTGCACTGTGTGTTTTGGTTGGAATTACCTGAACACCGTCTAGTTTCTGGCATGAAGCCTGCTGGATTACTGAAGGTGTTTGTCCAAACCGAGAGCGTCAGACAGCGAAAAGCACTCCGTGCTGACATGGAAATTGTGGGTTTACGAAAGAGGGAGTGATCTGACATGCAAAACAAACATCACTCTTCCTTCTTTTGTGAAATACTGGAGGGAGGTTTCTCCACATGGTGCCAATTTTAAACCGTCGCTGGCCAATCAACGATCTCACCCAGGGAGATGTACTTGATTTTTTTCTGATAAATCCAGTGCTCATGATGAGGGACTGAAAGTAAACAGGTCCGGATCGGAACCAGTTCTTCTGCTTTAAACATTTCAGGCAGGTCCTGCCCTCTTCATCCGATTCAGATTGGTGTAAGGTTTCTGCCTTCCATCTGTCCTGCTGCATGCCTCCCCCGCCCCCTGGCTTTCTTTGTGTTCAATAAAACTCTGCATGCACAGAAAAAGTCTGTCTAACTCGTGCACTCAAGCGACCTGGTTTGACCAGTAAAAACATCATGCATCTGTTAGAATAAGCTTGGGGGAGGGATAATATTTGATCATGAGCAACCAAATGAAGACACTGGTTGCTAAATAATGTAACTGAGAAAGTAAAATGACTATAACAAATATTTGGAATGATCCCACTCCTTTGTCTGTATTTGAGTCTTTTCAAACTATTTTGCTGTCGGTCTGTTCCGGGAATATTCTGGTCAGTTTACGTATTCACTTACTCACACACTGATTGAGTAAGATGCCTGTTTGTGAGTCTCGTGACCTGAGTTCACTTCAGGCCTCTTTCAAAGGCTGGATACGAAGATATTGCTGCTCCTTTACTCAGGGCATGTCACCATCACTCTTCATACAAGTCCTATTAGGCAAGTCTTGCCACTCGACAGCCATGGGACCAGGCCCAGTCTAAATGAATGGGAAGGGAGCCATAACCTTACCTTCACATAACTCTGGGACATAATGTACCGAATCGGCAGTCAAATCTGATAAAAAAAACTGCCCAACAAGTTTAGTGACTTCACCCCAAAATAAGGTTATACGCAGGTTGTACTTGTACTGAGCATGCACAGGGTTTCACAACACCACCTTCCTCTGACAATGTACCCGTGTAATTCTTGTGCATTAGTGTGATATCATCCTCCTCGATGCCTGTTAGAAGTCCATCTGCAGCCGTGTCGTGAATCTCAATGCTCGAAGTGGTTTGCCTCTGTCCAAATGATTCCTAATCACTTCCTGACGGAGTTAATGTTAAATGATTAGTACTAGTCTTATTTGTGTCCCATCAAATGTAAAGCTACAGCTACTTTAGTGGCAGGTTAGCTTAGCTTAGCACAAAGACTGGTAACAGCTAGCCTAGCTCTGTCCCATAGCAACAAAGTCTGCCCATCAACACCTCTAAATCTAATTGACATCTTTTTTTGTTGAATCCTTTAAGAAACTACAATGAATTTCACGGTTTTCAGAGGGTTGTGTGCTGGACTGTATCCTGCCAGGCAACCAACGACTCCAGGAAGTTACTGGAGACGCAATCTTCTGTAAATGGGTGGAACGCCATTTTTATAATTTAGCCTTTGCGTTAATTAACCAAAGAAGATATAATGTGTCAACTAAAGAGCTTTAACGGATGCCAGTAGATGGACTTCAGGCTGAGCTCGCTGTGTCCCCTTTTTTCCAGTCACTGAGATAAGCTAAGCTAACCAGCTGCTGTCAAATTTAACACACAGCACTTTCCTCGAAATGTCAAACTATTCCTCGTTCATGCACAGCACAAAAAAACAGGCTGATGTTTACCGCAATTCCAAGGGGTTATCTGCAATGCAGGAAGTGCGTGTATAATGAAGGAAGCCTAACTAAAAGATAAACACACCACACCTCGCACTGTCTTGTCTTGTCAGATCCTGTCTCACTCTGCCTGACTGCTGCTGCTGCTGCTGCTGCTGCTGCCGCTGCAGCCTCTGGGTCAACAGGAGAGGGAGCAGCATGTATCTGACGCTTTAAATCAGGCTTTACTTTTTATTGTCCTGGAAGCATCAACTCTGCTGCAGCACTCCTCTCACTATATCCCCATGCAATATGCAGAGATAACACATGAAACTAGGTGTGTTTGGCGCTATCTCAGTTTCAAGTTCGTGCCTACGAGGGAGAAAGATGCACTCGCAGACACTTCCTGAGCACACTCATACCCATAAAATGGTTTATTCGTGGGCATTTCCTTGATGAAACCACAGAATGTCGGCTTCACCTGTCCCTCCCAAACGTATGCGACAAAATGCATTCGCACAGAAGCATTTTCAGACACACAGAAAGAAAGAGACAAAGATGGAGCGTGGTGTGTTTACTTTATCGGCGCGCCGTGGCACGGCCTGGACAAAAGGCCCCCGGTTTTTGGCACACAATGCTCCTTGCAGGTTATTTCTGGTGCCCCGGCCGTGGAGAAGGATGAAAGACTAGCCACAAAGGAAAGAATGTGGTTCCTGTTGTGGTCTTAGGGGGTCATGGGCGAGTAGATGTGGGGGTAGGGTGTCTGCCTTTTGACATTGGGTGGCCCCTGGGGTGCATGAGTCAGGATCTGCTGTTGGAGGAGGGGTGGAAATGGGTGTTTTAAAGGCGAGCCCTCGAGGGGTCAGAGGGAAGAGTTATGTTAACCGCACAAGACGACAAAGGATGCCACCTTGGTGTCACCCTGCTGAAGATAAGAGCGCTTGAAAGAATGAAGACAGTCGAGCTTTGCGCTGACGTAATGCTTAAAAAACTCATGCAAAACAGTGATGGAGGTGATGGAAGCGGAGTTTGCTGATGTTTCTTTTTCATGCTTTGTCACTGACACCCCCTGAAGGGACATATCGGCCTCCGCTAGCACAACAGAACGAGAAGTTGACAGAGACGACACATGACATGGTCGACCCCGCGGTAACAGCGTGTCAGCGTCTGTCTGCCAATGTGCGTGAGGGAGGTCACGGCCTGGCACTTATGAATGTTTACAGCATGAACATCATGTGCTGTGATATTAAACACGTCTGGGATCCTGTTAGCGTATTGCATAGGTGCGATGGCACGACACTGTCTGGCAGTTTGTGTGCACATGCTCCACTTTTGGCAGGCTCACGTAACTGCCAGCGAGAAACGCTGCCGCGGAATCAAGTTCTGCCACTGTCTGTCTCGCCGTGTGTTTTCACTGCAGCCACCGGCCTGTCATTATCGGAGAGACAATAAACAGCTGATGACAGCATGTGTACGCGGGCAACTTTTTCCTTTTTATTGACATAACGATTGTGATCCGAGAGCACGAAGAAGGAGTCGCCCTGAACCGCGAAACAATTAAGGCGGATCAAAGGTGATGAAAGGCACAGAAATGTTACAAAGTAACCTATTCACCACCTTCGGGTGCCTGTTGTTGTGCGTAATTACATGTATGCAAATATAAAACAGCATGCAAATGTAGAAAGATCTTTTGTGATGATGACGTTGGCGGCGGCAAAGAAAACCAAAAACATTCATGTTTTCATTTTCTGCCTCTTTTCATCATTCCTCACTCTCCCTTTTCTGCGTCCATGTGGTTGCGTGCATGCAGTCTAATTGGCGGAGAGGTCTTGGACCCTGTGGCTGGAGGGCCGGTGCAACAATACAGGAAGCCGGCACTTATCTGCAGGGGATGGGGGAGGACGACACGGCAGACAAGTCCGAGAACTATGTGGGATTTTTCATATTCGAGCAAAGTTTATCTTTGCTCGATTATAAATCAAAAAAGGCATGAAAACAGTCTTTGTGCAGGAGTGAGACCGAGGCAGAAGCATGATGGGAGCGTAAGGTCGAGAGGATGTTTGGAGTTTACACTGTCAGTTTACTGCTTCGTGTATTTTCCCTCGGTGATGACATGCAGTTCTTCTGATGTGTATCCTCCAGAGCACAGCTGAGTCTAATGTGATGATGTGAACTACCAAACAATGCGAGTTGACTGTATTCACAATAGCATCTGTCTTGTGACACTTTCCCCCTTTTACCGCAACAACAACACTCAAAAGTTACTCATAACTTGGAGAGCAACAGGTTTAGTGTTAAATTAAAACCATATACATCAGCATAGGGTTGCATTAACTCAATACATTTTCCCGGAGTCAACATAGCACATTTTCGATTGTTAATGGGTTCCAGTGACGTTTGATTTGCGACTCAGAAATGTTGAAAAAAAAAAACGACTGTCTTGCTAAATGTCAAAATGGTACTACAGTAGGTTCCCAAGTTTTAAAGTTGACAGATCGTTACAAGATTACAAGATCGCACACTCGAGACGCGATGGCGGAATGATACGGGTTTGTGCGCTAATTTGAAGCGAAAGAACAAGGAAGTAAAAAAAGAAGATTATGAGTGGGACGATGGATTATGACGTGCGGGGCAGCGAGGATTATTTTTGTTCCAAAAAATGTGAAACTTCCTGCTCGTGCTGTATTTCAAGAACACGGTTACAAATCCTTGTGTGTATGTATTCTGATAGAAACTATAGATCTATCACTACGCCCGGTCCATACAAACAGATGCATGACAAGACCGGGTTCAGAGAAAAACTGCAGATGACAAATGAGGAGAGATGGAGAAAATAGAGTACTGTCTGCTCTCATTGGATTAACCTTGTTCCTGGCACCCCTGACTCGTGGGCGACTCGTCAATATATTTCAATTTCGCGTCTTTGGACCGATAACACATGGCGATTGCCACGCGCGGGAACAGGCGCCGATTTGCATCAGCTGGAAAATCAGGACTAAGATCCTGTTGTGTGTCACTTTACCCATCACACTCAGATCATTAGCGAGGTATCCTGCGAAGAGCATTTTTGTCTCCCCCAAGTTTCCTTTTCTTTATTTTTTACTTGCACCATTGAGCCGAGTCAAACCTTAAGCCAGGCCAACTTTGGCTTGCAGGCTCCACCTCGGGCAGCTCTACTGTGCTGCTCTGAAGGTTTGAACTTAACTCTGCTGGTTGGTTAATATTAGTGCAACTGGGCTCTGTTGAGTCAGCCACAGGTGATGTCGAAAGACGATTAAGCAAGACTTAGGCAATCATTGCTGACAAGGATTTACAGACTGTAACTACAACTTGTTCTGCATGTGTTATCTGTTTTTTTTCTTAGGCTGACTTTCGGTTTTACCTTTACCAGCGAGGTGAATGTCTCTAGTTTGGCATCTTGTTCGATACTTCTGAGGAAAACCTCGATAAATCTGAGATAAGGAAACCTGCTGATTTGGTTTGTCTTGTGCAACTAGTTTCGTGGAGGGGTCTGAGAAACATCCTCAGATTAATGATCAGACAGATGAATTGTCTGGATGTTAACTGGAAAAATAGTTTTTCCAATAAGCCACGCGCTTGGTTTTGTCGAAGCATTGCGTTCTGTATTTTCAGCTCTGTGTATGGCCATCTATCCAACCGTTCATCCAGTCCTTAGTCAAGTCACTTTTATTTATACAGCCCAGCATAACAAATCACAAGGACCCAGAACGGCTGATGAGAGAGAGGTAGTCAGCAGGGCCAGCGCGTCCCTCCAGGGTCTCTGTGTTTACATCATGCACACAAACACTACTGGAGCAAATTAAACCCAACCTGCGCTCAACTGTTTCGCCCCAGAAACACAAACGTGAAGACCGGTCATAATTCAGAATGACAAAGAGAGCGAGGTCAGTCCATCCCGAAGTCATCGAGCATCAAGTGATCTGATACAGAGATGGATCTGCATATCTCTCAACTTTAAGAACTCTGAAACAGTCTATTTGACGGGCTGTGCGATGGTGCTAATAGCTTCTGCATGTAGGGAGGATAACCTATAAATAATCTCAGCTAATCACCCACTGGGGGGTTTGTATATACACAGAGGGTAATCGAGAGAGCAGAGCATAAACCAAATCCGACCCAAAGCGTTTGGCCTCGAGCAAATTAAAAAAAAAACACTTCACGCACTGCCCTCGAGTGCAACGCCAATGTATGTGGAAACACAATATATTTACAGCTAATGTAACACCGCCTTCGTGAAATGCCATTCTATTACACAGTGCTCCAGTAAAAAAAAAAAAAAAAGCCATCTAGATGTCTATCAGGCAGAGGGACGGGGGGAAATTTGAGAGCCCAGCGATGATTATTCAACACCCAGCCCTGAGAGGCAGCTGTCAGGGGGCGGATGCAGCAGAACGCTCCCCGTGTGGCTTTGAACCTTTTAGTAGATAGACGAGGCCGGACGGAGATCTAAACTGCTGCGTGTCCCTGTGCACAGATCTCAGACAAACAGTACGGTTAACCTTCATCTTTCCAGCCTCAATGAGCCGGAATAACGGCGCTAATGTTTTACACACACGGCGGCGACAGGGTGCTCATCTGCTCGCTCGTCTGATAACCCCGTCCTGACCTCTCTATCAGGGCCTCGTCTTCTCCAGAGCTCATGTCAGGGCCAGTAATCATTTCACACACTGTTGCACAACACCTTGCATTGTCTCAAAGGAACAAACTGTGCCGCCGGTGACGCTCATAATTAATAAAGGCGTCCACTGTGCCACACACACACACCCACCCACACACACACACACACACACACACACACACACACACACACACACACACACACACACACAGACACACACACACAATCAAGTGCATAAGTCAGCACATGTTTTAGTAATATTTGTAACTGGAGAGTTTTATGACCGTGTGTAACACGGAGCATGTAAAGGCTAAACCCAGCGAGCAGAATAATGAAGCCGTCCTGTAATTTGTGGGACGACACTGCAGCCAGACTCTCCACTCTGTAGCACCTCATTACAGCGCAGAGCCAGCAGATGGCACCATTTTACTTTTTTATGTGTGCAGAGGTGATGAGTTCAATGTGTTCAGTCCAGAAATCTCATTTAAAAACTCATTTAGGGCGAAAAAAAAAACTGCACAGCCAGATCTGAGTAATGTTGCACAACGACTGAACTTTCTCATTTTCCCTCATCAGTTTCTGAGTGAACGTGCTCTTGGAATAAAAAGGTTAGTATGTGATATTGATATTGATGCGCCAGCATGAACATACTGTATAATTACATTGCACCGTTGCACTGCACTGCTTGTTAAACAAAGCACTCAAAATCTTTTATTCTCTCTGCAATTTTTTATTATTATTTTATTAATTGATGATCAAACTATTTATTAACATCTTCTATAAATTATAGATTCTTTTAATCCATGGAACTCCTTGGCATATTTTATGATACTTTACTTTATTGTTTTTTATTCTAATTTTACTCATTGCTCATTTATTTTTGCGTCTACATATTACTGTTTGTTTTAGTGTGTGTGCAAGGCGAGTTGTTCCCCTGGTGGGATAAATCAAGTTGTCTGAATCTTAAATTAATCTCAGGTTATTTATCAGTTTATTCATTCTGTTGGTTTTAATAACAGAACTCATGCAGACCCACAGAGAAGCTCCTGTCATTGTTCCCCTGCAGGCTGAGATCTCTGAGGTAACTGCTCCCCCTTCTGACGCAGAAAATATCACATACAGTATCTCAGTCCACAGTGTGCAGGATGTAAATAATGTGATTAAAACTGTGTGTGTATTTTTAAAGCAATATTGTAAAATAATTGGATACAACTAGAAATTCCAAATGACACTACTGAAAACTGCCCTCCCAAAGATTTTAAAACACAACAGTAAAATGTATTTAAAGTCTGAAGGGGACAAAATCAGTACTATTGATTTTTCATCATTATTCTTCATGTGCAAGTTACTTTACAAAGATGGAGAGCAGAAACACATTTTAATGTCTAAAACAGGGCAGCTGACGGCCGTCAGTAGAGTGATAATGACAGAAAGTATGAAACTGCTTATTTGACGTTTGGATGTTATTCTACTTTGTGCCTTTAAGCAAGAACCTAAATAGAAGTTGAGAACAGAGTTCAACCAAATTGTATGCCACCATTTATATTCGGGCTGTTCAGTTACAAATTGGGCCAAATTTAACCATCAGTAATATAAAGATGGTCCAGACATTCTCAGCAGCTTATTCAAACCCTTTGTTGGTCAGATTTTGGCCAAACTATGTTTAAACTAACGTAAATAAATGTGCATGAGACGTTCATAGACATTTACTTTCAACCCGATTGCCACAACAAATGTGAACCATAGGTTTGCTGAAACTCCATTTTATCAGGTTACATTTTCCATGTTGTGCTGCGACAGCGTGGTGCTCATGGTCTGGTTTGATTTAAGGGTCCTATTTGTAGATTTTTGAGTCTCATTTCCAACTCCTCCGACGCTTTTGGTTTCCTAACTTATCAAATAGTGACGCACTGGGACGGTGGCCGACCCGTCCTTCAACCCAGAATTGTCAGTTTTTGTCTCAAAAGTTAACTTTGTTTGCAAAGAGGACGTTTGAGCGCATAAAAATGCTTAATTAGGGTCAGGAAAAGATAATGTTTTAGCTTAAAATACTAGTTTTTGTCACCGCAGACACAGCTTGAGATCTCTGAGGGCTCGTTACAAACACCCAATTTTCTCGCCACAAACATAGCTGGAAGGTCGCCTTAAAACTTTCATGTGTTGAAACGCTGACGATGATGTTTTTCTTTAACCCAATCGGAGGTAGAAATATTCTCTTTTTCCCGTGATATTATAAAAGGCAGAGGAAAGCATGTGTTGTTTTTGTAATTTGGATTAGTCAGCCCTTCAGACTATCTGGACTGAATTGTCCTTTGTGGTCCTCGAGTGCATATTTCTAAATATTTTAAACTCCCTTTTTAATGCTGCACTGATTTCAGCGGGGGTTTGGATGAAATCCACAAAACATTCTACCATATGTGTTCGGAAGTATGATTCAGCTTTCTGTTATGTTGTGTTCACTGGGACGAACTGGACCGAACGGGGATTCAATTTGGGGGATTTCTCACACAAACCAAAATAGAATTATTCCAGGAGGCACTACTGGAGGGACGTAGACATAACATTCAATACATCCATACCAAGGCATCATTTTTGATTAAGGGCATGGCCTATATTTGATCAATAACCTAATGTTGACCATAAATGGATTAACAGTGGCACAGGGATGGGAGAAAACCGGAGAAACCCCTCCCTTGAGAGTGCTCTCAGTGTCCCAGAGGTCGTATCAGTTGCCCTCCTTGTCCCTTCTACTGCCCTATTTGCTGCTGACTGTCACCCAGCCAGATAGATAGAGGTCTAATAGAGAGGCCCGCTCTGTTAAGTGATTGAGCTGTAAATACAGATTGACCTGAACTTAGACTCTCATCATCTGTAAACTCATTCAACACTCTGCGTCCTCTCCCTCGATGTCTGGGAGAGTCTGAATCATTTCCATCACTGAGAGGGGAGGGGGATCTCCGATCACGAGATAGAGAGAGTGAGCCACACAGCTCATAGTGCATGATGAGTGTGTATGAGTGTGTGTGTGTGTGTGTGTGAGGGTGCTGAAGCGTCAAACGACAGCCCCGAGATGATCTTTCCATCAGTCCCACAGAGAGCGGAGATTGTCCCAGACAGAATTTATGGAAATGGTCATAAAAACCTGAAGACCTCAGTAATGGGATATGTCGATAAAAACCCACGTCGGCACAATCTACAGCAGTTTACTGAGGAGATGAGTGGCCCGGCTGTTAGACAACTCAAATCTAATTTTCTCAATAAAGCCCTGTAAGTCAACAACCCGAAAGGTTCCATAAATCGTGATATACGACAGATTCATCAAGGCCGTATTTACTGTTATGGCAGGGCGCCACGGCGGCATTAAGCCCCTAACTACGTGCGCTCTAATGGAGGAATTAACCATTTTTTCTGATATCACCTCGTACGCATATCAACTTATTGTAGCTCTGCAATTAGTCGAGACTTTAAAGTTAATGTAATTATAATGATTAAAGGAAAAGCTGCTAACTAGAGTTGAAACAGCTTGAGATTTTATATCTCAGAAAATATAAACGATATTATCATCGGTTAAAATGTCCCATTAAGGACTGAAAACAGAATGCTGTGTACAATCTCCTGACAGACATTTAAGTTGTTATACGCTCAAAGTGTTTTATATGTTCAACAGCAGTAATGTGGTAAAATTCAAGATAAGCAAATGTACAACAGTCAATGTTGGTACCGTGCTGAACCTTTACATAGATATATTGCTGCAACTCTACAAGTAACAGCATTAATTAATAGGTAATAATGGCCTTATAAGACATTTATTAACATAAATAAGATATAGAAATGTCAATCATATCATCATAAACATGATTATTGTTTGATTATATGACATTTAAAAGCACTAAATTCATTCTAGTTTATAATAACATTACAAACATTTACAGAGTTTAACTAACATACCTCTTATGTCATTGCTAAACCTGTACTAATTTTTGTTTTGTTGCTTTACTCAGATTATTACATACTTTTTTATGCATTTACTAGATAACTAACTGTACACTTCGCAGCTGCTGGATTTAAGAGAATAAAGGTAATACATTTATAAGGGCCTCATTACCTTTTAACTGAAGCTAATTACAAGGAGTTTATTATAAAGTGTTTGTCTTAGTGAAAGCATGAGTCTGCATTGTGATTCTTGTTTATTTGGCAACGCATAGTGACTAAATGTGCTTTACAGGATAATAATACAGCAAAGGTGAACTCAGAAATACAAGAAACAGAATTTCGGATTATTTAACTAGTGCAGTTCAAATAAAGAGATGATAGATGATAGAAAACAGCATATTTAAATATAATCACTATAAAAAAAATGGCAATTTTAAAAGCTTAGCTAAGAGGATTGAATTATTAGTAGTTTTTAGCTTTAGCTTAAAAGAGTCAAGGCTTCTCTCTGACATGAGAGAGGAGATTATTCCAGCTCTGGTCACATTTGTCCTCAGGGGTCTCGATGGTTCATATGGCTCGAACACGTCAGAGATTATATTTCAGCCCTGAGCCACGGAGTGATTCAGACGTAGGTGTAAGGATTGTAGAATTAGTGTAACATGGTGAAATGTCTTCGCCAGGACCCGACAGCAGCGTTGTGAAATAGTTGGAGATGCAGAAGATACAAGACGATATCCTACAGGAGAATTATTTTCCTCAGACACTTGTATTGTGGATGCATGTTTAGTTTAAATTATAGAACTATGGATTTTAGAGTTCAGGATAGATTCTTTCTTTGTGTTTGTCTCTTTTGCTTTATTAAGTATAATGTGATCACGACAGACACACGGGAACCTCCAAAAGTATTTCCACAGTGACTTTATCTTGGTGGTCTTTTTTTTTTTTTTTTTTTTTTTCTCTGCTGCAAGTGTGGAATCAATAAGGTTAAACGGATGGCAGCTCATTTTAATTTCAGGGAAGGTCTAGTCATATCTTATTAAGAGCAGTTAATGACCCTCAGCTCCCCCCCCCCCCGCCAGATGATCCCCCGGTTCAACCTGGAAGATTTATTGGCGTGTCAGGAGAGCTGTATTTGAGTATTTAATGAAGAATTCTTAATGTGCATTGACTTCCGTAAAAAAAATCTGTGAAGTCTTTCACCTCTTCTGGACGCTCGACAGAAGTTATAAATTCAGAATTTCTGCATTTAAGTTCATTTCAATCAGAACTCATGGGTGTCATAATGTAAGGGTGTGAAATTTGGTGTCACTCCTTTGAGCTGTATTTACCTTTAATTCAGACACCAGCCCCCTCCTTCTCCTTTTTCCCCCCTCTTCTGCCCCAGAGTCGGTCCTTTAACGGCTGGATGCGCCACATGGGCAGTGATGCCTGCAGAGCCACGCAGGCAGGACGGACGCCTTATGAAAGCCAGCGACTCCTCCCCCTGGGGGATGGAGAGGACCTACACCGTTTTACTAGCACAGAAGGGCAATAAGTGCGAAAGGAAAACAATTATACCCCAATCATTTCCGATTCTTTGGCAGTCACGGGGCCAAAACAGTCTGAGGATGAAGGTTAACAGGGCAGCAGAGAGCAACTACCAACACTGAACGTGTTCACGAGAAACTGGACTTACAAACAGGGATATTCCACTAATGCAGAAATAGAAATCGACGTAGAATCTAAAACTTGCTTATTAAAGATGGCTCTAAATAAGAAAACAATGGCCAACATGTTTTTAGAATACAGTGCAGAGAACAAACATGAGCAAAACTTTCCATAAACAACTTGAGTTTTGACTTTGCTTACCACCTTATCTTTTTGTTGAACCCCACATTCTTATGTAGATAACTTTGGCTGTCACAACAGAATTATCCAGCAGTGTTGGATTAGCCACACATAGCCACAAATATATAAATGACCTCATCATTATGCATCCTGACAATTGGATTTAAAGTTTTTGGAGAAAATAAGTTGCATTTTTCTTTAACTTACTTCCATAACAAATGTACAAGCTCGATCAAGACCTTCACGATATGATGTGGTGGTGAAAATGAAAGTTCCTTAAGTAGTTGTTTGCAGGTTTGGGGCATCTCACCTGCATTCAAACTGCTTCCTTAAAAGGTTGAATCATCCAACTCACCACCCAAATAAAACCAAAAGTGTCCGCGTAGCTAAAGTCAAACATGGTAAAGAAAGAAAAAAATGTTGTTTTTTTTTGTGATCCGACCCTTTGAAAACATTACAGATAACACCATCATTAGTAAACGGTAACTCTATAGTTAATTTGACTTTAATTAATAGTTACTTCACTGTTTATCAACATTGAAATGCTTTATGAAATATTTATTAAGCATTTTGAAGTAGCAAAGATAATATTTATAGATGATTGACAAAGTATTTATTAATCATTTACCAACATAAATTGCAACTTTACAATAAATAATTGCTAGGTAAATATTTTATAAAGCATTTCATTTCATTGTTTGCTTACAGTTAAATAACTATTAAGAAAAGTTAATAAATACACGTTTAACATTTTTAAATGATGGTTATATAAACATTTAAGGAGGTTAATAACCCCTAAAATCACCTTTAACTGCTACAGGTATCCACATATGCCAAGCATTTCTAAAAGCTGCTACAATAAACTTAAGGTTTATAAAAGCATGTTGGATTCCTGTTGATGGTGCAGGTTAAAGTACAACTCAGCAGATCCGTCACCTGAACATATTTGAGTCTTTATTTGAGTCTGTGGTCGTGCTCGGTGTCAGGAGTGCAGCTGCTCTGGGGAAGCGTGAGCCTGGATCAACAGTAATCCTCCTCCCATGGAGGTCACCGTCTTGTTATCGGAGGCAAAGGTTCCCTCCGCCGTTTTCAGCCCGGCTTCTATTAGCAATCTGTTAGCCGCTGCAGTCCATTGAGAGGGAGGACCGGAGCGCGCGCTCCAGGGAGCACACAAACAAACAGAGACACACACACACACACACACACACTCACAAACACACACACACACACACACACACACACACACACACACACACACACACACACACACACACACACAGACCTTGTTTGATGAAAAAGAACAATTAAGGGAGAAATGAGGGAGAATCATCAGGGGAAATGGCTGATGAAGACTTTATTGATTAGAGCAGCTTCAACGGTCCAGCTCTCACTGTAGCAATTACCAGCAGCCGGTGGGGGCCTCGTGGTGCAGGGGCCCATTTTAAGAGCACGGCGTGGAAGCATTTCTGGGACTTTATTAGACAGAACAACAGGGAAGAACATTTAGCCTGCGACAAATTTCAACAATGAAAGGAAACAGAAGAATGTCGCAAACCTTACCACTAAATCAAGTTTCTTTAATATGCTTTAATAACATTTTTACACAATCTTTAAACTGAATTTTCAGCTATTTCATATCATTTGATCGTAATACCAAACAGCTACAAAATTAGAAATAGCAGAAGTGAGTGTGATATAATTCAGGCTGCGGTCTGCAAATGACAATGCAGAATAAAGCGGTGTCTCCCTCTCTTTGTCTCTCTCTAACACACACACACACACACACACACACACACACACACACACACACACACACACACACACACACACGTACAAACCCCAATGATTAATTCAAATCCCCTGTGAATAAAGCAATAAAGTCTAATGGGGGCACATCTGAGTCAACATGACCACATACCTACCGCAGAGGGCCCGGCCGATCGTCCGTTTGTTTGCTCAGCTAAGACAGCTCGGTATTTTCATTTAAATCAGACTGTTGTCTCCTCTCAGACCAAAGAGGCTGTTAGGCGACTGATGTGTGAGTCGACTCATCAGAGCAGTTGTTTAGATTGCAGACGCGTGCCTGCGTGGGCGGCTCCATGCTGCGTACGGTGATGGATTGTCTGTAGTTTAGATGTAAGACGAGACGTTGTGGGAATCTCTTCATGAGGTTGCATCTCATTGTGTCACATGATATAGTCGTCACGCACCGGAGAGGAAGCGAGTGTGCACGCGTCCTCGTGGCTGAGATACTGAGTTCAAAGGTCACATGAGGCGACCTTGGGAGAACTTTTGTGTAATTAAAGGTGGAGGGCGGAGATTTAATGTGAAACGCGACCTGGTGAGGGCGTAAATATCAGACTGACTCAAATACATAGTAGTAGATTAAATTTGGATAAATGTTATTATTATGAGCTTAAACACATAAAAAACACATATTATGATAAAATTAGATGTCAACTTAATGTCAAGTATACTATGTTAATAGATAAGTCACCCAATAATTAAAATTTTAAATCTATTTGCCCTCCTGCCGATGGAAAGTCCACATTCTGGAGCTTCACAGCAAAATAGTGTTGCAGCATTCTCCTAAACACCTGCAGCAGATGGGGACTCATCTTAAAAAGATGAAAAGAACTGAAGTAAAAAGAAAAACATAAAACGGCTCCATAAAGCTCGTCCCTGTAATCCAACCCTCCGGAGGCTCAGAGATCCCAAACTGATTAAAAGGTGTTATTTACATCCTTGACACATGGCCAAGACTGTGCACCTACTTTCTCCTAAACTACTAAAGTGAAGATTTAGGCTTTAAAACAGGTTGGTGGAGGAAGGACAAGCTGCGTCTTTACCCATCTACTTCAGTTGTTTAGGAGAAGTTTCGTAGTACCACAAAACATCAGGGTGAGGAGATGTTGGTTAAATTTTCATTTTTAGCTGAACTTATCCTTTAAGTAGCAGTAATAATGGGCAGATCTGGTTCTTTTTTACTGAACGGTGACTACTGTCTGAGATTATTATGAGCTGAGTGGTTTATATGTGCAAAAAAACCCAACTGTCTCAGTTATCTGTGTCTCTTACACATTATATATTGCAACTGCATAAAAACACATATTCTTAACCTAAAGTAACATTATGTAGAAATGGGCATTTTGTGCAATTTGGCGCCTCACCCGCAGTTACACTAGTAAAACTGCAAAATTTAAAGACTGTTGAAAACTGACCAAACCTGAACTGGATAAGATAAAAAAAAAAAAAAAAGATTGAAACTTTAAGGACAAATCTAAAATCCATAAAGAGATGTTGCTTAGTAATAAGAGCTTCACCTCTATTGGGCTTCAACGGACTAAAAGAGACCAGATCTCGTGGTACCATCGTACGCCACAGAGCCGCTGTGCTCTCGCTCTGCAGCTCACTAACTACAGCCACAACCTCGTGCACTGTTTGGCAAGGGCACCGAAACAAAAAAGAGATAATGGTCAATGGAGAAATATAAAGGGACAAACACAATCTGTTTCTGCACTAGATGGAGATGAATGTGCTTTAATCCGTTGCCTTCCATCACACCTACCCAGCCTGCACCGTGGCTGCTCCCCGCTTAACCACAATGATGATTAATCCTACACCCACTATTTATATTTCCTAATTGTAATTAGCACGAATTATCAATTACGGTTAGTGCCTAATTGCCCTTCATAAAGACAGCTCCCCAGGTTTAAACGGGTCCATTTAAATAATGTAACTAATAGCTCTTGCCTTTACGTTGCGGATACATCTTCATTGTTCCACGCGTGAACCGTGATGGTTGCTCGTAATTTAACAGGGCAATCGAGGGAAGGAGTGCAGGTGGCACTGCGGGACTAATTATTGTTAATGAATTATGATGTGACCTTCTCAGAACAATGGCTAATCAATGCTCGCGTTGAGTGACAGTGCGCTCTGTGCAGATGCCAGGGACCACAGAGCCATTACGAGCAGGGCCTCAGTCCTTTGGAAAAACAGGCAGCTGCAGCAGTTTCCTCCCGGTCTCTCACAATATGTACACTCTGCTTAACCCGACGCAACACTCGCCTCCCTGTGGCTGCTGGTGGGTGTTTTGTGCGGAGAGGACAGACCGGCCAAAATATCCGCGTAGCCCAATTTACAGACAGAACAATCTGAAGGCCTGGCCAAGAAAGCTCAGCTTTGTACCCCGTGCAGAAAACGCTGCTGTGTTACACGATTGTTTTGTCTTCCACACTAATGAATTCTAGTATTCAATGTTGTTTATCATTTGAACTTGAATCACATCAATACTCTCTTCTCCTCAAAATTAAAAGTGAGTTCGGGCTTAAGGAATGGTAATGAGATCAAACGCTCTGATCCTCGGCACGTCACCCACGGCGATATCACAATTGGGGATCGTGATTTTCATTGATTTCTGAATCCATGTATGCCTACAAAGCCGTGTGAATGCCTGAGGAGGCTAAAGCATGTTGTGTGTGTGTCATTAATCCAGCGGTTCACAAACTAGATCCACCTGAGGGAAAAATATGAAATACGTGCGAAAAAAAAGGTGGCTGGCGTGAAACTTATTTCCGCTTCTGTTGGAGAACGTTTGAGAAACACTACGTTAAAGATGCACGATATAGCTGGAATTTTAAGTTTTAAACACACAAAATGGAACTAACATTATCAACAGAATGTGAAGAAGAAGAAACAACAGCAGATGTTGTTTTGAAGATGTTTAGGTGGTGTGGTGCAGAGATGTCTAATGACGTTAGCATGCTAACCAGCTAGCCCCAGATATTCTGTTAGCCTGCTGTAGTTTCAGCTTGCCGATGTATGAAACAGGTGAGTTTCCTTCTCAGTCTATTAAGTAAACAGAATAACTCACAAAATGTCAAGAATGTACGTACTCGGACATCTATATTCCGTACTAAATATAAAAATAAAACAGTACTGTACCATACCGAACTCTCTGTTAACAAAATAAGACTCACCAACATAGTCTTGGTTTATCTTTCCACAATCACCTCTGGTTTATTTGAAATAAATCCCAATTTACTGAGTAAAATGTGAAAATATTCAAGCTATACACTCCCCTGATGCTAAATGCCCAACTCTCGCTCCTTTACAGCTTCATTGCTCACCGGAGTCATAGTCCTGATAGAAGCCACTGTAACCCACCTCTTCCTGGTCCAGGCAGACTCCAGTCAACTACCAGGGCCACTAGCTCCTCAGCTCACTGAGCTAATTAGCGATCTGCAACCAAAGATAGCAACAGCAAAGAGTATATTCAGCAGCAGTTATCGGATAATATGGTGATAAGATGCTCCCTATATTGTTGGAGTGCAATTGTGGTTTTCTGAGCAGGAAAACATCTGATCCAAAGTTTTAAGATTAAACAACATCAGAATAGATTTTTTTTTTTGCACACATGCAGCTATAAGCAGGGTTTACACATGAAAAACAAACTGGGCCTGAAGAGACAAAATAATCTTTCAACTAAACATCTGCGGTCAGTACGTGACAGAAAGTTTCTGATATGACCACACTGCGCTGGTTTGTTAGTTGACGACATCGCCGTCTGAACTGACCTTTACCTTGTTGTGACAGGGGCGCGGCATGACTGACAATGTCCCTCAGCATAATTTACCCCCACCCCACATCGCCCTCCATCTCCTCTGTGATGCAGTTGACCCCTTTACAAATCACCCCCAACTTTACACATCTGCTGCCTGTCAGCATCTGCCAGGCGCACTCACCCGTCCCGCCCATAATGAAAAACTCTCATTACTCGCCTCCACCCAACAGGTATACAGGCCGTTAGGACAATTACTGGGCAATGCCACTGACCTTGTTGTCAGAGAGAGTCAAACAAACACAGAGGTCTAACTGAAAGGAGAGCCTGGCAGCAAAAAAACCCAGTCGGCACGCCGTGCAGACTGGCGACCTGGCAAAATGAGGGAAGCTTTATGCCCGTTAAGGAGGATTGTACTGTATTGATCTACGGCGACACTGCCACACAGCAATGCCAACCGCCTCGGAGCGCAGATAGTAGAACAAAAGTCTAGTCACATGTTACACACAGCAGTCAAATGACCAAACTGGGGGTTGTAGCACGTTAACCACAAGTTTCATGCGTATTACTGAAGACAGTTCTTCAAACAATATCACATGATTCATGTTAGCCGATGTGAAAATGATTTGTTATGCATCAGTTATCGTTTGCAGAGTAAAAAAAGTACTCTAATCTTTTACTTTAAGATATAATATGTAGCAATTCTTAATTAAAATGTTCAAAAACGGTCTTTGTTATATATTTTGTCGAGTTGTTTACTGATACAATCCCAAATGTTTCCAACAATGTTCAAACCCAGAGAAATCAACGTTGTTTACATCAATGGTAAAGCTAGCAGGACACTTTGTGTTTACTGGTTAAACACGCTGTGTTAATCCACCGTAAGCAGCCTGATCACTTTACTGTACATTAGCCGTGAGCTAATGTAAGCGAGCAGCGGCACACACCAACTCTCACTGATCTCCGAACTTACCATAGATTCTGGTTCTTTTGCCTTCTCCTCCTCGAATGTTACGTTCACAAAGTAAAGAACATTTTCCCCTCCAGCTCCAGTCAGCAGTCGACATTTCACGACATAATTACCCGGAAATGGAGGTCACCTCTGTGGACCGCTGCTGCTGCAGTCAGGTTGATAAACAGGAGTGGAGATAAATCCACTTTTTAATCCTAAAGGTTGAAGAGTAATCTCTGAGCTCTCCTCCCACTAGTAACGGCTCTGGATCTAAGCAGTGTCTGGTGTTTATTCCTCCAGACGTTTTGGCTCTGCACATGATTCTCTTGCCGGCTCTGAGCAGCTAATCATCAGCTATTATTAACAGGGGCAGATTGTAAATACTTTATATACTGCTGGGTATCTTAATCTATGTGGTGTAGCCTAACTCATTTGTTGATGTTATTAGTTTGCATCTACAAATGAACTTGTGACTAAGTAACGCTTTAAAATACATATGGTGGAGGACAAAATAAGCTAAGCATGGCTAATATATCTAACCTGTTTTCTAAAATATGACAGTAACTTGTGAGATGAATGTTGTCAGATAAAAAAACTAATAACTGCATAAAATCTTTCTTTATCTTTCCAAAAGTCAAATCTAAAATGAACACAGACAAATCATTTGAGTCATCATGTCTCAAGTCAAGTAAAATCGCACGTCTTTAAATTACTTGTCGACTCAAGCCCACATCTCTGGGCCGAAACACGCAAAAAACATAAGTGATGTGACTGTATCTTAGGAACCATCGCAGCTACAAAGTTCAGGAATCTGACACAGAAGATCAAACAGCCTCTGTTAACGGCTCAGCGGACACTTGCTGCTCCTTTGTCTGAGTCCCACTTTACAGGAGAGTTGAGGAGACACAGGAGGACTTTAGAGAAAACAATGGACACTACAGTCTGCGAGTAGAACTGCAGCTCATAATGCCGCTCCTGCCATTAGACAAATTATCTGACGTTTAGCAGACTGGGGGCAGCCTCCCTGCGAAGTGATGACTTTATTGACCCTGGAGGGGGGTCTTGGATGGAAGTGTGTCTCTTGGGCTCCCCGCGGTGTCCGACAGGGAACGCCCCTCCTCTCTAAAGTCTCACTCTGGCCCTGTACAGACTCTGCGCTGAGCCAGCTGCCGTTCCCGCTCTCTGAAGTCTACCTGAGGGCGTCTTTGTCTTCGGGGCCCCGTCCCTTTGTCCCGCCGATCCACACAAACAGATGCCCAGCCACTGGGCTTTCTCGTAGGAAGTTGTAAACCTCCAGTGCGCAGTGGGCTCTATTCATATGGAGGGCTACAGTAATGGCCGTGCAAGTGCCATACACATGCAAATGCCGACATGCGGACACCCTGTAGGGGCGGCTTTAACAAATGTTTGACTATGTAACTACTGCAGACCATGCCGGTCCACCAGACTGTGACTGGGCAGCAATGAAACCTCCATGTAGCAGAGCAATCAGCCCGAACTGTATAAGAAACACAGGAAATTGTGAAGGGAGGCATTTAACAGTGTGTAAACACGATCACACGGAACTACAAACAGAGAAATGGCCCTCATGCCCTCCTGTCTGTGTGTGTGTGTATGTCTGTCTGTCTGTGTCATCCACATACATTGTGTGTGTAGACCTCACAGGCTTATATGGTAAAATAATATGTTAATGCTTAAACATGTTGGAATAAAAAAAAGAAACACTGAGCTGCAGCTATGTTTAGAAAAAAAGGTACATTTTAACCCATTTAAATTCCACAAAAATAAAAATGACTTATCAAAAGAAATCATACGAGATGCAAGAACTCAAAATGCAAATAGGTCATTCAAAGGTCTGAGGAGTTAAAGGAAGCTCCACGCGAGCTCTCCTCTGCCTTTGCAGTTACTGGTTTGGCCTTCCAGTATCCAAAATGACTGTCTGTAGCCATCAGCTTTATCTGTATTGGACACCTGCTGAGAATATTGATCCTGCGCTGGTTTCACCATTTTAGCCATCACCAGGCATCAAGCTTTAAACAACCCCAATGTCCCTTTATATTGAATACTAATAGCAACGACTTGGGAGCCGACTGATTGTGAATATAAATCTATCACCCGAGGTGAGAAAACAATCAGCCGTATTCATTGTGCAACTGCAATTTAGCTTTGAATGTGTTCACAGTGATGCATTATGGATCCTTCGAGGCAGTCAAAATCACACATCCTTATTTAGATTTCTCTAATGAACAGGAACAAATGGCCATCGCTTGGTTAAGATTGTTATCAGACTAAAACAAGCAAATAAGGAGTTAAACATTTTATCTTTCACTGGGTGACTGGAGGATCTTAGAAGGACTGCTGTAGGTTTAATGCATCAGTCTCTGGGAATTCCTTCTAAAAAAGACTTAAACTAAAAACTCTTTCTCCTCTTGGCACTTTAGGAATGCTCTTAATAACTGTCTGTAAGTGCTTTAACTTATTTGTATCCATCTGTGTGGTTTCACTGTTGCTATTTTATCTGATTTGGTCTGCTGAGCCTCCTTCCAGATTCATAGAAAGACCAGACAGTAACAGGGTAACAAGGAGCGCGGTAACTGTAAAATACCACATAGATCTAAATTTGGATAATTAGCATTCTCATGAAAAGACTGTCAACTCTGGAACTGAAATCAAACTAATTTATATATAAAATCTTCAGCAACAAAAGATTTAACGTCTGGTTTAAAGCAAAAACAAAACCGTACACATTTGTATTTTATCGTAGTTTGATGTAGGGTGTGTATTGATGTGTTGTGTTGTGTGTATTTTTTGTTCTACAGTGGTTTTATGATGCTGAACACTGAAAGCTGTACGTTTGAATTCTGATGCATGTGTAAAGACTAATGTAAGAGCTGAAAATCTACATCAGCCAAAAACTCTCTGCGCAGCACATCAGGTGTATTCTCCGTTTTGGACCTATGTTAAACTGCATCATCCCCACTGAATAAAATTCAAATAATATTTTTCTTTCTCCAAGGTGCAATCCTGGCATCATTAATGACCTCTCCCAGAATCGTAAAATAAATTAAAAAACACACACAAAAAAACACAAAAAAAAACCAACCAATTTTGACATTCCAAACATTATTTTTATTTTTTCATTTCAAAGATTTTAGGTAGTTAGTGTCGTATTTTCCTGGTTTTAAAGGCTGCGTTCCATATGTGTGAAGGGATTTTCTTCTTATTCTAATACTTCTTTTTACCTGCTCAGTCATTTTATCTACATTACTGATGATTATTCATCAACATTCTCACTTTGTCAGGAGTTTGTGAACGTATGAAAGTCGTCCCTGCAATATCTTTTCAGATTATGGAGTTACACATGGTGCATCTTGTTATATCCCCAGAATACTACAATATTATTTAAATGCCATTTTACCCTACAATAAAGATATTATTATTAATGACATAAGACACCCTGTAGTTATATGTTCTCAGCAGATATCAAGTCGTTTGATTCTCCTTCTCACTTACTGAATATCTACTCACCTCTGTGCTTCATGATTACTGATGCATCAAGCTTTCAAATGCAGAAAGTCTTACATAAATGTATGACTTTATGATGAGGTTGCAACATTCCCATGAAAAGCCAGCAGTTTATAGCCAGCGACCGTTAGATTTCGATTAAGAGAAAGTTCCTGTTTCGCTCAAGGGACCCGAAAATCCCCTCACGACAGTAACGCCTCTAAAAGAGACCAATTTGTGGAGACAGGGCAGATCTGCGATATGGATCAAGTGCCATCTGTGCCCAATTTACTCTTAGGTCGTCGTGGATTATTGAATTTAATGATATGGGTGATTATCGACGAATGCTTTGAGCCCATTAGGTGGTCGTGTGAAAACACTAATAGTGTTTGTGTCACGTGTCTAGCGGAGAGACTGGGAGGACAGACGCTTTAAAGACCGCGCTCCGGTCATCTCACTCGCTGTGAGACTGACAGACAGAACGCAGAGGAAGTCCGCACACAGAGGGATCATCAGCGCTAATCCGGTCTGATGAAGCTTGAAGACGAGAAGTTAACTATGAGAAGTTCCTCTCCACACGCGTAATTACGCACGGCAGCTCCTTTTTTCCCTTTCTTCTTCCTTTCTTTAAAGGTCTTTCTCCGTGAAGGATGCTGGAGCCCAGGGACTGTGGAGTGACAACGACGTCCACTCACAAGATTTCTTTCTCTATAATTGATATTTTGGATCCGAATAAATTCAACAGCAAACGGGTGAACGAACTTTCCATCGTCGCGGAGAAGTTTCCTGTGCCAAACGCGGAGGGAACAAGTCTGGAGTCGGACAGCGACGCAGGGGGAGATTTCAGAGTTGAGCGCACGGAAGCAGGTAAAGAAAACACACAATTTAAGAGTGAAATTCAGCTTTTTCATCAAACATGTCACAGTTTGCACTGTTTTGCACTTGTTTTCACTGCATGTGTTAAGTACTTCAAAACGTCCGGGTTTAAATATAAATTGCATCATGAAAAAAAAATAAATGGAGCACATGAATAAAATAAATCTAAATTTCAAATCCTCCAATAAAAACTTTTTGCTCCACACCAAACAGCCGCAAGTGAGTCGCTGTTTTCTATCAGATTTATTGTCATCTCTGTATGACCTTCCCTTAATTTCCAAGGCTGCGTTTCCTTTCAAGGAAGCCACAAAGGCTTGGTCCCAGAGCCCCGGCGTGTGATTGGCACCGGGACAGGCAGGCTAGATAATTGTTTAAATCGTCCCATTGAGGATGCCTCTGCGCGCTTTGATCGATATCCCATTACTGCATCCTGCATATCTCCCTCCAGCACCTTGCAGGTACAAACTTCACACCCCATCCATGTCTGATCCTAAATATCGTTCGATTAAAACTTCCCTTTAAATAGATGACATTTATCGACCCGGCCGCAAATATGAAACTCCATTAGCACGTCACGGCTGAGGTGGCGGGGCTGGATTTGGACGGGATTTCTTTTCCGCAACATGACATTTGAGGCGCTGTGTGGTTTATAAATTATTTAAGGATTACTGACCAAGTCTCTCTCTCTCTCTCTCTCTCTCTCTCTCTCTCTCTCTCTCTCTCTCTTTCTCTCTCTCCCTCACCTTCTATGAATCTATGCTCTGTTCCGCTCGAGCGACCTCCGGATCCTAATCAAACACTTTACAGATGTCAACTTCAGGCCTTCTGTGTTCGGTATTTAAACTGCAGCTCCAAAAGGACTAAAAAGGTGCTCAGTGAAGAGAAACATCTCTCAGGCAGGTGTGAGGTTTCAGTTCTGACACATGACTTGTGTCTTGTCAGGAGCTGTTCTTTCAGCACCACGGTCCATTTAACTGCTGCTGGACTTCACATGGACACATCAAAAATGCGCTTCAAATAATGTAGTTTTATTTTGAAAATCATCTTGAAAATCAGCCGATCTGTAACAATTTTCAATACCACCACGCTGAGATGTCAAATATGTTGCTTAGTTTAGTTTCACTCTTAGATACCTGATAAGTGCTTAATGACTTCAATTATTCCTCTGGAAAATGAAATATCATTGTCTCAATTTAAAGGTGCATTATGTAGTTTTTGGAAACGAAAACGACAACATGTTTTGTTTATAAGTGGCGGACCCTGCAACCTTTCCAGCTCCAAACAGTGTTTTGGGGACCTTATTTTCCTCAGAGATCCGCCTCTTTATTCAGTTATTGAACTTTTTTTTTCTGAGTTTGTATTATCACCTCATGTATATTGTAAATAGTCTAATTCTGAGTTTAAATTCCTTCTGCAAAACTACGTAGTGCCCCTTTAATGACTCAGATTATGCTAAAGAGGATGTGATGTGAGCTAACTCTTCTGTCTTTATTCACAGAGGAAGAACCAGGAGAGGAACACTCCACAGCCTCCAGGCACCATGCAGGTGATGCTGACCCCCTTTTGCTCTCCCCACCGGCTGAAACTGTAGACCAGGACAATGGAGAGTCCGCGGTCCCCCTGCAGGACCCCTCACCGCACAAAAGGCGGCGCCTGGACCAGGCCTGCGCCAAACCCCGCCGGGCCAGAACAGCCTTCACCTACGAGCAGCTGGTGGCTCTGGAGAACAAGTTCCGAGCTACTCGGTATCTGTCCGTGTGCGAGAGACTAAACCTGGCCCTGTCCTTGAGTCTGACCGAAACCCAGGTGAAAATCTGGTTCCAGAACAGGAGGACCAAGTGGAAAAAGCAGAACCCCGGGGCGGACAGCACCTTGCAGCCCGGCTCCAGTTCCCTCGTCAGCGTCAGTCCCAACCCGCCCCCGTGTGGGTCGAATCCCGCCGGCTTCCACCAAACTTTCCCCAGCTTCAGCTCTGGGAACGTGATCTTCCACACGGCCGGTCCTGTTCCGCTTCCGTCCACTGGAGGGCTCTTGCATCCCTTCATGCCCAGTGGATTCATCCAGCCGGCTTATTTCAATCCCCATCTATGAAAGATAAACTGAGACTGACATGTCGCAGCTGGTGACACTGAAAAACAAAAGAACTATTGAAAGCTGAAGGTTCAACCCGCGTCACGTCCAAAAAACTGAGAAAACGAACTGAGAAAATCTTTTGTCGTGGACCTTTTTCAAAAAACTTGAGCATCACGACAAAAGGCCAAACAAGTGATCTGTGACTGAGCCGACAGATCATTTAAACATTACTATTCTTTTATAGCACCACTATGCACTGACTGACTGTCCGTCCTCGTGTTTGCTGACACACCTGCTCACGCTGTCTCTCTGACTGCTCATGCGGCATCATTCTTCCACATCTGTGTGTCGTCTCACGCCTCACGCTGTGGCACGCTGCGACCGTCCGACACCCAGCTGTGTTTCTACCTCTCACAGGCTCGCACAGCTTACTGCCATTTCTACAACATCATCAGTGTAACTTCATTAAAAAAAGAACATCAAACATCTGTGTGTGGCTCGTGTATTACAGAGTAAAAAAAAAAACATTTCAAATGAGAATGAACTGCTGGGCATTTTGCATCCATCTTAACGTTAATCTGATGAAAGGTTGCATCATTGATAGGTTGTTTAGTGGTCGTTGTCCTT
This sequence comes from Diplodus puntazzo, assembly GCA_963678695.2. Classification (NCBI taxonomy): domain Eukaryota; kingdom Metazoa; phylum Chordata; class Actinopteri; order Spariformes; family Sparidae; genus Diplodus; species Diplodus puntazzo. Next base: position 22,929,722 of record OZ023168.1, on the reverse strand, counting down.
GTTAAAGGGGCTCACTGGAAATTACACATATGCTGCCATCTCCTGGACAACAAGGCTGAGCTGAGGTGTTTTCGTCTGCACAGAGACAAAAGGTAGTTGTACATGTACTCAAGTTACTTTACACTTCTACTCTACAACATTTCAGGGGTAAATATTACACTGTGTTACTGAGGCGCTGTTACATGACAGTAGAAGTTACAAGTGACTTTTTTACCTCCACAATGTGATGAGTTTACATCATATGCTGCGCTATTATTATACAATAGTTTATGAATCCAAGTTAATGTATTAATAATGATGATTCTGTCATACATAAGATGGACACCACTTATTAATAAGGCTTTGTTAAAACATTGTGTAACGTTTTTATCGTAAAATAACAGCATCAAATCGTTTTGATGGGACAGTTTCTTGTAATAATTATAGATCAGCTTTAAGAGATTAATTAGTTAATATCCTCCTGCTTTTTTACAGCTGGCTATTAAACCAACAATAACGACAACAATACAATATGACATTTCACCGTTTAAGCTGATATGATAACACAGTGGTTCTCAAAGTGGGGCCCGGGGACCCTCAGGGGTCCTTGAGGAGGTTCCAGCGTGTTCCCAGAACAAAGGGGAATCATTTATGTTAACTATAATTCCATTCATGAATAAGACTTGACATAGTTCATGACCATTTTGGTTAAGGGTCTCATACAAAAAGTTCGAGAACCCGCTGTACCAACAAACAGTTCAACACCAGCACTGATTCTGAGTTGAATATACAGGATATATACTGTAAATCTTATCTTCAGTAGCTAGTTTCAGTCTGTGTTTATCTGCTGTTATGTGGTGTTTTCAGAGCTTTTTCTTTCTAAATACAGCTGCCAGCTAAACTTAAGAGAGGCTTGAGCGAGAAGCAATTCAGTGAATTAACAGATCAGAGAGATAAGCAGTGGGATGAATCTGATTTCACGCAAATTTGGGTGATAATTTTCTGTAGATTCATCGCATCGAACAGGCACTTTCACACAGGCTCACTGCTTTAACACCATTTGATACATTGTTACTATAAAATACAGATTACAGCTGCTTTAAATGAAGCAAGAATGCTTGTACACTGGATCATTCAACCACTTATATCACGGGACAGGACCGCCGGGTCTGGACCAGAATCTATAGATTTATTAACAACTTATTGAAATGAACAGCTGCAGACTCTATGGATTATTAAAAGGAACGTTTATCAATGATTCAACATTTAAATGACAGATGACTGACCCACTTTCTCTGATGGCTTACAAGAAACTGAGAAAACCCATGACTGTGTTTAAGACTTATGAACATTTATAAGTGCAAGAAAGTGAAAAAACAAAGATGATTATATTATTATATAAATGGGTCCTGAAGGGCAAAGAGCTACTTTTTAATACTTCAGTAACATACATAGTAATATACTAATATGGAGGATGATGAATAAATCCATGGCCTCAAGTGGAAGGAGTCAATTCCAGGAAATCTGACACATTTATTTATCAAGTCAGCCTGCTCCTACATTTACACACATGGTCATGGAGCATACGGAGCCCGTCCTGTTGAAGTCAGTGTGATGAAAAGTGGCCGACAACAGCAATCATGTCATCATCATCGCTGTCAAAACGGTGACCGCTGAGCTCCTTTTTCTTTTTTGGGGAAAAGACAGACTGAGGGTGTCAAATCAGGTGAACAGGGGAGTTTCCTGGATGGCAGCCATCGCCGCTGGCAACTTGTCCATTTTCACAGACAGTGCGGACTTTTTCAATTACCCGAAACAGAAATCCAGCAAACGTTATTAACTTCAAACTTCCCGCATAGTTGAACTGTACCTGCGCTGAGCGAGAGCGCTGTAACTCATCTCCTTCTGCCTGAGGCCATGAGCTCCTCAACCAGCCCCTGTACTTTTACTTTAGTGAACTTTTGAATGCTTTACTGTGAATAATTTGATTATATACAACCTTCACTTACATAAAACAACCACACTGTGTCACCATTTCCTTTCTTTCTTTTTACATGATCTCAGCTTATATGCAGACACCAGTGACAGAGAAGTAGAAGATCATTTCTAACTCACTCTATCTAATTGGGATTTACTGTTCTAGGATGTTATTATCCATTCAATTTACCTATTTTCTTAAAGAGTGTTGAATCTACTGTGTATCTGTTTTTCTATGACTTAAAATGGTGTGTTTGTGGCTAACGTTTTAGCAGTCTATCACATTGATCTTATGTCTTCTATGAGCCTTGTTTTTTTCTCTTCTTTGTGTCTTTCCGGCTCAAATAAAGTAATATGTAATGCGTTCACTCGGCCCTGCTTTGGTACGTGCATGATACATAAACAATTTATGAAGGAGAAGCCGGCACATATGCAAATATTTTATCCACAGAGGGAGAAATCTGAAAAAAAGCAAAAAAAAAGCCATGCAGCGCTGAAGTAATCGCAGACCTCCTGCCAATTCACTGCATTACTGTTGTAATTGGTGTCTGGTTCTAGGGAATACACTCCTCTCTTCACTCAATTCCCGTCTATTTCTGCCTCCGTGTGTAGCAGATGTGCATGACAGATGCAAACGCATCACCCACTGAGCTGATGGAAGCCAGCCAGAGGAAGAGGACGACTAAAGAAGGAGCTATAGGTGGAGAGGACCATCAGTGCAGGCCCACAACACAAGAGTGGCAGAGGAGACGCTTCAGACCTCATTGTCAAGCCAGTGTCAATAGTTGACATCTTTCAGGAGTGTGTTGTGATTTCACTACTTTGGTCCGTGACTCACTGGTTGAATAAACTGCTTCTGTCTATAACTGCAGACGGCGAGTGTGCTGCTGCTGCTGCTGCTGCTGGTGCGAGAGACAGCAGGAGAGCTGACTGAGAATGGCTGGTAGGCAATTTTCTCCTGACAGCAGTTTGACGGTTAGGGGCCTGACAAGCATCCTTCAATTAGATCGAATTTTTCTCACTGCTGTCAAAACCCTGGCTGACTTGTGTCGCTGCGGTGCTGCCGTTAGCGGTGCTGCTGTTAGCGTAGCTGCGATTTTCTCTCTCTATTTTTTTCCGCCTCATGCGCTCAAACATCGACAACACGCATTAATAAAAATTTGTTATACTTCCATTTAGATTTATTACTTCTGACTGATGCATATCAATGTCACTCGCCTTTACATTCCAACAAGGCCTGCCGTGCAGCTGAAACTTGACAGTTTTGATCAATACTCTGGAAAATCCGGCGTAAGGAACCCATTCCCTGTTTTGGCTTAAGGCAACTGTTATATGACAATATGATGAATAATTCTGCAAGGTGTCTGAGGGGGGTCATTCAAGTCTTGGCGAAGGGGAGAACATGTTTAAAATTCATGTTGTAGAATGCCCTGGACAAGGTCAGATGTTAATAGTAACAGCGCTTTCATGTCTGTGTGTGGTGGTGGTGGTAAGGGGAGAAAATTCCATCTCCAGCCCCTGTTCGCTGTACTTATCTTGTGCAGAGAAACGAGTAGGAGGCTTGAATAAATAAATTGGAGCCAAGGATTTCCTGGTATGTGTGTGTGTGCGCTATCTTCAGCCGTGGCGGTCCGCAGGGACCCGCGTCGTTTCCACTGAGGTTCACAGGTCGGATGGGGAAGAGCCGGTGGTGGTGCTGGAGGTGAAAAAAGATATAAGGAGAGAGGTTTCCTGGCGAAACATTGTAGGAGTGTTTTAGAAGGATACGACCAGGTATACATGCTGAAAACAGACAGCTACTGAATGCTCAAATAATTTATGAAACAGTTTTATCCATCCTGATCTTTCTCTTATGATTACTGGCTCATATTATCTGATAATGAGCACTTAGTACTTGACTCTGTGACATGAAAATAGGCTTTCATGCTGATTTAATCCTAGAAAAGGTCAAGTGCCTGATTGGCTGCTTATTTGAATTTTGATATCTAAATCATCTTAAACCTGCATTAAAAATTGACACCATGTGTTTATACGGTGAACTTATGAGCAAACAGTTGCTAGTGTATACTTAGAAAAGCATTTGTGTTTATTCTGACTCATATTTGTGTCCAATTGATGAATCTAATATTCGCCTTTCCTTCATATGTTCACCAGCTAGTGGATCCATCCCACCTAATGGTAACGAAATATATGGGTATTGTATGTTTCTTCCATAAATGTGCTTCAATTGTACATTTTACATGTTACATTTGTCTGTTTCATACCTATCACATCTACATTTCTACAATACAGACATGTAGAAATCAAACAATTTCAGTTTTCAGTTTTTATGTAATGATAATACTGTTATTTAAGCTTGGTTAGGTTCAGGAAAAGATCATATTCTGGCTTAAAGTGCCTTATTTGATGCCACAAACATAGTTGGAAAAGTCCAGATGTCTCTCTAAAAATATAATTTTTCCCCCCCGTGGCTCCAGATATGATATTCAAATTCAGTCTATCACATGTACTGTAAAAATGTGCGTTTATCTGGGCTAAACTGAAACTTTAACTGGCAACATTTTATCCTTGAAACTAGAGAAAAACTAAATCAGAATGTTGCTAAAAACAACCTCCATGCCCACTAATTAGCTTCACCCAGGGCTTTTAACTGCAACTCAAGGGGTTTCTTCTACAAATGGATTTGAACCAGCTGTCATGGAAACAGTTAATTTGTCATCACGACCTTAACGACGACAAGTCACGACTGACCAGACTCCATCCTGTGAAGACTGCGAGGTGCGGTACATGGATCTGAGGAAAAATAAAAATAAAATGCTTAATTTTCAACAGTCAAGGTGAGGTTACTATTGTCAAAAATATAAAAACATTATTGTATCAAAATTGTTCTGAATTAATGACGCAACACAAGAACTGAAGCATGTTTCTGTGGATATCCAGAGCAGCTTCTAGTGAGGATTCGCCAAGTTGGTTTATTTATAAGCCGAGATGGCAGCAGTTCAGATATTTGCACCTACACACATCATGCTGCTACTCACGATTTTAAAAACTCTCAAACCATGTGGGCTGTGCAGTCGGGTTTTGTGAACCTTAACTTAACTGATTTCACTCTTTTATGCGCTGCAGAATACACTGAGATAAGTCTGTTTAACAGATACATGATCGGGAACGGTTTAAAGATTATGATTAAAGATTCAAAGATCACTCTGAGCTCATTATTTGAACAGTGCGCTTTGATTGGAGAGTAGACCTTCATTGTCAAGGTGCACTCCTGAAGGTTTTTCATTATTAATGTAAAGCTGCAGCCAGTCCTCTGTGAGCTCTGGCTGTTGGACATTCAGTTTAATCATACCAACTTCACCAACTTTAGGAATAAATGGGTGCAATAGACTAGAATCAAGTACTTTCTGAATTTACTGTTAATCTGTGCAGAACCATACTAACCATACTTGGGTGTGCAGACCATGAAATGAAAGCAAAAGCTGGTCCAGAGAGTTAGCAGATGCCCCGCTTGTGCTCGAGTTGCTGCTCCAGTTTTGCTTGCCGTGACTCGTAGGTGTTTTGTATTTCAGCAGCATCCTTTCGGCGCAGCAGGGAGCCCGGCCAAAGGCAAGAGTAGATAAAACTGATTTCTTCAGTACCAAGCGGCAGTCGGCCTGCAGAAGGAGCCGACTTGTAATGGTCTTTTAATCAGCTATAGAAAGTGAAAGTCAGGCTGAGGTGGCGAGTCCTCGGAGGTTTGAAGGCTTCCCTGTTTGGGATTCAGACGTGAGCTGTACTGTACCCGCCTCCCCCCTCCACCGGGTCAGTTCAATGACAAACCTCTGAAATCATGAATACTTAATTAGCACCATTACCATAGCGGGACTTGTTGAACGTCTTTGCGCAGTTGTTTGGAATATTTACATTATGATTGTAACACCAGCTGTTTCCTCCGGTTAAATCCTTAAAGCTTAGAGACAAATCACCCCGGCAGTCAGACAGCTACCGCGCCGAGAAGGAAGTGAAAATGCCAAATGCTTCACAATCCAACTGCTCCCTCTGTTTGCCCGCAGTCTGTCATCATTTTAGCTGTCTACTCCAGCTGTTACCCGCCATTAGGAAACAATGTGCTGAAATGAGGGCTCCAAGTGTTAAAGTAAGAAAATATCCTCTCTTCCATATTGTGTTGAGTTGTGTACTTAAATTATCCAAAATGTTTTCAATGAAATCCACAAGTCTACTCAAAGTAACGGTGTGTTTGATGCGGACGCCTGTTGATACTTTCAGGATAAAGAAGTCGGTGAACAAGACGAAGTTCAAGGGGAATAAAAACTTTAAAACGCAACCTCATCTGGGAACATTTGTGCCTGACATCAGATAGATTTTTATCAGCAGTGGTGGTGGTTGTTTAGGGGTGTATACATCAACAGTGAAGTGTGTTTGACATTTAGTTCATTCGTGTTTATCTGCCACAAACATCCAGTTTACTTTACTGCACGATAGCTGTAAGCTAGCCTGTGTGTTCAGATTCAGGTCAACTCTGACTGAATTCAGCACTCACCAGAGACTCCGGTTCCCTCTCTTTCTTTTCCCATCTCATCTTTGCAACGTTAAGTTCATAAAGTATCATTTTCTCTGCAGCTCCAATCAGCACTCAACTTTCTAGTTTCAACGGTGTTCAGCGCCACGGATCGCCGCCGCAGTCAGGTTAATAAACAGCGGTGAAGATAAATCCACTCTTTGATCCCAAAAGGCCAAAAGTGATCTCCGAGTTCTCCTCCTGACGGCAAATAGTTACAGATCAGAGCAGAATCTGAGGTGACTCAGGGTGTTTATTCTCCAGACTGTCTGGCTGGCTCTCAGCAGCGCACATCAGACGGTAAACATATTCTGTTTTGTTTTGACAGAGAACCCCGTAGCGGCAGAAGTTACATATTGTACGTGTAAATAAATTGTTCACCAAGGTTTTCTTTGATTCTGTTTTGCCGTTGTTCAAAGAAAGTCAATATTCTGTCTCATTCAGTCGGTCCTTTTCTGTCCCTCATCGATTTGCTCCCACTAGGATGAACAATGTGACTTTGATGAAGCAATTTCTGCACAGAAGTGCCTCGAAAGAGTGAAAACGTCGCCTGTGAGAGCAAAAAAGAAAAAAAAAGGAAAAAAGTGGCAAAACAATTAAAGCAGCCACGGCAAGAGCAATTAAGATTTCGAGTGAGACTTCAGGAAGCCTAATCTGAACCCAGAGAAAATATTTGGATTACTTCCCAGTTAGGGTTTTGCTCAAGAAAGCCCTGAAATGGCATGCCAGCGTATGAGCGATGTCTTTGCATAAACCTCTGGCAGGCAACGCCGATAAAGCTCGCCTGGTCTATCTTCCTCCCCTCCTTCGCAAATCATTTGACTACGTGTTGTAATCTTTGCACTCTGGCCAGCGTGGATGCACTGATGTGATTACAAGACCATTGGCACAGGAGTCAAGCCCCTGGATGAAAAGAGATTTTCCAAGGAAGAGGCTTTATGGCTTGGGAAATGAATGCAATGCGATTTAATCATGAGTAGAACGAGGGGGGAATTCCAGATCCTTGAATCAACTTTAACCGAACTTAAGCTCGGCTGTAAGGAGTGTGTTTCCCATTGTCACTTGTGGAGGAAGCTGTTCTCTCTATAGAAAATCTCTCTAACATCCTCTGTCAGACACTCTTGCGTAAAAAAAATCAAGTTCTGTAAGAAGTCTTATGCAATCGTCTTAAGTGCAAATACTGAACACTTAAATAAATGTATGCTCAGGCTGAGTCGAGGTATTGATGAGCCCTCTGGTCACAACGGCCGTGAGCGCTGCGATCATTTGCCAAACTTAGTCTCATTGATGGTCTCTGCTTAGTATTCTCTTCGCCTCTCCGCTCCCCAAACACGGCGGCTTTACCAGATGTGTTGTTTCACTCATCTGATGCATTCAAAGGTCAGCTGTGCTAATAACATAGAGGAGGACAGAGCGCCGTTAATTACAGTCTGTCTCAAAGTCAAAGACCGCCGTGCTGCCAGAGAGCTCGTCCTCCCTCGCGCGGGCACACACACACAGACACACACTTGTATGCATGCACACACAGCTCCAACACCCTCATTAGGGGACATTATCTCTCAACGGCTGCTGTGTGAACTAATGGCCGTCTAATGAACTCCGCTTGCCGCTGTCAGATTTGGAGATGGGATGCAACAGTCCGCAAAGCACAATTTCTAAATCAGTTGTTAAGAAATTCTGCTGAAATCCTGCCGTCTCCACGCTGGCGAGCAAAAACACTCCAAGATGAGCTGACATCTATATATCTGACTCTGAGATGGAGGCAGAGAGCAGGAGGAGGAAATTTCAGATTTTTTTAATGAGCCTGGCTTCCCCTTCAAGGATCCCTAATAACGGTATGAAAAACTTTTCTACCTTGAGGAATATTTCTGGAGGCCTGTGAAGACAGTGGCAACTTTTTTTCCCAGAGACAATGGAGGAAGCCTGCGTGGTGTGTTAGCGCTTTAATTTGGTAGATCCCAGCTGTTATTAAATGCATTTCATGCCGTTCAGGGGTATATATGCGTAAAGAGGCACAGAAGAGGAGAAGGACTTCAAGTACGTCAGTGAAAATAAAATGTCATAAAGCTCTTTACATGACAATAACACAGAACAGTTCCATATAGTGATAGATGTAGCGGAGTGATGGCTTCCTGAGTAGAGAATGGCGTCACGCTCCCTTCATGCGTTGTAATCTGAGCGTCTCTGTTCTTTGTCTTGATGGCCGTGCGTTCGTGTCAGTCCCTCTCTGTCCTCCCCACATCTGTTTACAACATGATAGCCTGGTAAGAAACTTCCCCATATTACAGCTAACAGAAACTTGACTCATATTTGATCTGCACTGCCTAGTTTGAGTTTCGTGAGCAGTGTGTGTGTGTTCAAAAAGCCTCTTTTTGAAGCATCTTCATTGAGTTCTGGCCTGAGATGCCGGTGCTCCAGCGCCTCATTAGTGCGAGTGAATGCCGTATATTTAACCTTTAAATCCACAACACTAACCCAATTATTATTCAGTCAAAACAACAAAACATAATAACAGTTTAGACAGCCAAAGATAAACCACTAAAAGTTAAATAGGCCAAGGTCATGATTCACAGTTTAAAGGGTGCTTTGCAGGAACCTGAAATAACCCGTTTGTCTGTCGACGTGTGGGCGAGGGAAACAAGTTGTGAACACAACATGTCATCACTCCTTGAGTTATTATGGTGAACAAGTAAACAGAGTTACTAATTTACACAGCCAGCAGTTACGGAGCAAAGTCATTCATCTGGAACATCAGCGTGCTAACATTCGCTTGAACTAACACAAAGTACAGATGAGGCTGATGGGAGTGACATCTGTAGATGGTGCTGGGTGAAAAGTTAAAGGTGCAGAAATTTTAGTTAATAATACAAACTCTCTTTTGTTACTCAATAAACAAGCTGTTTTCAGAGGATTACAAGGTCCTCAGAACACTGTTTGAAGCAGGTGGCAGGGTCCGCCACATATTAACAAAGTAAAACAGTATGAATCTGTGTTGTCCTTTTGGGTCAGTTTGTTTGTTCATTTCTTTCAGTCACAGTGCTTTTTTAAGAGAAAGTTGTGTTGTTATAATGCATCATATGGGGGACATGAATGTGTGAAGCATCTTTTCATAGAATAATTCCTCCAAATGTTGTTGAAAACATTTCTACAAATGTCCACCTCTGGGCAATGCAGAGGGAAAGTCAAAGGATCATGAAAATGAAAATGAAAATAAGAATGAAATGGTTCATCCTGCGTGGAACATGAATGTCTGCACAATCTAGAAAAGCTCCAAAAAAACATAGATATGTTGCAACTCAATTTTTCTTTATGTTTAATTTTTCATACATTTTCATTATTTTACTCACCTGGTTCTGTTGCCACAAACAAGGCTTGAATAAGTCCCCATGTCCCCTTAAAAATGCCCTGCAAATTGTCCAGAAATATCTACTTTTGTTGCGTCTATGGCTGGAAAATGTCCCAGTGTCTCCCTCAAACTATCTGGTAGCTTCTTACAAACATTGAAACAACGTCTCAAACAGTCACGGCCATGTCACTTTGTTGTCACGCCACCTCCATCTCCTTCGCCTCCTGACATGTAGAAGTCAACCCAAACTGTTGGGTCTGAGTGGCGGGCCGACCAACAGACTGACATCGCTAACCTGCGAGTCAAAACGTAATTTAATGGTGTGTTCAAATGAGTACGTCTATTAAACCACATCTGATACGTTCAAACAGATCGAAAGTGATTCAGGTGACTCTGTGGGGAAATCTCTCAGTCAGACTCCATTCACACACCGCAGCTCGTGCGTCTGTTTGAGATGCGAATAAATCACAATCAATTTAACAGGAATTAACAGCAATTAAACTCACAGTCTCATGCATATGTATACGCTCCAAGGGGGAGGCAGTTTATTCAAATGAGACTTTATCTTCGTAGAGCAGCGTCAGTTTCCCAGGGCAGGCTCTTTCACTTGTCACAAATGAACCATCTCACCTCTTTACAGTCGCAACTGGTGGGAGCTCCGAAGATGAACATTGCGGCAAGCCCTCGACACTTCATTCCGTTTCTCTTAATTTTTTTTTTCCTTTCTGTTTATTTGCCGCAAGAAACAGATGTCATGACGAATGGAGAGGGGGCTGGCTCTCGACAACAGAATTAATTTGCTTCCTGTAAAGAGGAGGAAACGTGTCAGTGGCGGGGCTTACGGAGAATACTCTATCTTGTGTGAGGGAGAGCGACGTGAAAAGGATTTCATTTCACCATGATGGGTCCTTTCATGGCGTTAAACTCATCCTAGCTGATAAATACTGTAACTGGCACTTTGCATTTGTGGAGACACTTTTTTTGTTCGGGTGGTGTCTTTTCTGGATTCAGTGACAAACTTGACAAAGTGGTGTCACACTTGAAAATCACAGTCTAATAGTATAAATTCATTCTGAGGTATAGAAGACGTGATAAATGTCGGGGTTACAGAGGCAGAGAGTAATCATTGTGTAGCTCAGACATCAGTTGCAGACGAGGCTTCGACTGGATGAAATCAATCCGTTCCTAACGCTAGCATAAATAAATCTGAAAACATAAGCCTGTTGTGTTTTTAGTAACGGATACGGTGAGGTTTATAGAGACACACCAGCGTTTAAAATGAGGCTGTTCAGCTTAACACAGTTCCTCCTTATGGACTGATAACACATTTATGCCTGTTTCCTTCAGAATATAGAAAAAGCTAAATATAAACGACAAAACAAGGTACATTTAAAAAAACAAAAAAAAAAGAACGCCAAGCTAACCTGAACTGAACCGGAGACCACAATACCTGGCTGTAGCTACTTCTGTCGAAATATAAGTAAGTCGGTCACAAGTCGCTCATTTATTTTATTTATCAATCATCTATTTTTGTGTCTACATGTTACTGTATGTTTAAATATGTGTGCAAGGCAAGCTGCTCTGCAAATTGTCCATGGCGGGATTAATAAAGTTGTCTGAAATCTGAAATCTGTTCAGCAGCTCTCCATCTGTCGTGCCGCCTTTTATTTATCGTGGCTGTTCCCCCAACAACTAAAAAGAGCCAGCCTAAGATTTACTTGTCTCTCGCTCTGTCACTGTCTCTTTGTCTCTTTCTCAGCTTCCTCCCTCAGCGTCCTCTTTGGACTCTTCGCCCCTGTCATGAAGTCCCTCGAGGCTGCTGAGCTCGGTTCTTTCTTCACCCGCACATCTGAGTGAAAACCTCCTCGCCGCAGTGGTCTAGAGATGCCGTCACGGCGGTGTCAAGACACACGCTCTTTGGCTTTGTTCTGAGCGGAGTCCTCTAGGCCAACAGAGCTAACGTGTAGCTACTGTATACAGCACTTGCAGGTTGCTTTCAGGAAAATCCATAAATTACTGAGACTTGAGGCAGAGCAGCTAGAGGACATCAGAAGGGGACGTTTCTTCCATAGAATATTATCCGGTTTTTATCAAAGTCAGTGCTAGCTGGTGCTGTGTGATGATCCCACTCTCTCACTGAAGTTACATAGTGCGTAAACAAGCAGCAGGAGGCCTGAGTGGCTGAGACAGAGACAGCATTCGCCCTCTTACAAGTCACTGTTCCATTAAAATGATCTTCAAGCTGTTATTTTCAGACGAAAATACTCACATAATGTTGCTTTTAATATGTGATCTGTATATAGTGGTTCCACGTTTGAGTGGACTGCAGTTCAGTGTCTTGTTGTTCTGTCATTGTGAAACATTCTCACTCCCACAGGATGAGTCATGACGACTAGTGCTGAAAAGATTCTCCATTAGTGCAAAAGAACATTACGATCGTCATTTAAAAACCAGTGCAGCAACCTGTCTTCTCCGTAGGTGACATCTGTTCCGGTAATAATAACACAAAGTGCTGCAGCTATTACGTCACCGATTAATATCCCTGATTGCTCAACACTACTTTTTTAAAAAAAACATACATTTAAAGCTGGTGACTGAGCGCTGCGCCCTTTCCCCGAGTCGCTCGAGGCGGTATCAGATCTTCATCACAAAGGTATGAAGATCCAAACCGAGATGACGTAATAATGTGGAGATCATATCAAGGCTGGAGCTGCCGCTGCGTATTCAAAGAGTCTGGTCTGTGCATGAAAGTGAAACAATTGTGACGCAGCCAAATCAAATAAAATGGGCCATTTACAGGAAATGTGCACGTTATGGTACTGATTTCTGTGGAGGTTCTTGAGAACACTGGGCCTCTGTGACTCAAAGTGTTCTCTAGTACACTGGAGTTGATACAGAAGCTCTGTAACCCTGTTTCACAACGCCTGGCTGCACATGTTACTCTGCTTCACCCACCTGCCAATATTGTAGTGTTGGTACTATTACTATTGCTTGTAGCCGGAACTGTGTAGGTGGCAGTTCTGCTTTGTTTGTTTGTTGTGTGATGGCTCGCCGGTTCTGGCTTGGACTGGATTTAGAACCTCCTACAAGTCCATCTTCAGTTAAAAGAAGATAGATGTTATATTCCTTGTCCCGAGTCATCCTTCCCCTCCGGGTCGAAGCTAACAATGTTTACTCTGAGGCAGGAGGGGGGACATGAAGTGCAGCTTAAATGTTACAAATGTAAGTAGTGCTTTAAAGTATAATGAAACAGTAACTCAATTCTGCGAGTCTAAAACAATGCCGTGGAATCGTTCCTACTGAAATGTGAATAATCTTCCACGGTTTACTGCTCAGCTTAATAAGCAACGCAATCAATAAAGTGAACTTAAAGGACAAGTTCACCTAAAAACTGAGGTCATTATCTACTCTAACCCGCTGTCTGCTAAGTTCAACTTTCCACACAACATTTCGGGAGCCTCACAGCAAAACAGCAGACTCCTAAACAACTGAAGTAGATGGGGACAAAATAAAAGTAAAATGCTGTACAACTTTGGCATACAACATCAGAAATTGATTTGAAAACACATTACTGACAGGGGCGGATGCAAGATGTTTGAGGGGCAGGGGCCAAAAAAATTTAAAAAAGGGCACCAGCTGTTATAACGACATCAAAATGGTGCAGGATATTCGTGTTATTTGTATTAATTTTTATGGTCAGGATAACATGTGTCTGATCGTTAGTAATAAATCATTTACAGCTTGGGAGGGTTTCGCACTGCAGCAAACAGCAAACAGAAAACATCAACTACAGTCAACAACAGCAAGGAGAGGAACAGAGACGGGGAATTCCCAAGACTCCATTATAAAATCGTTCAGTTTTGTGAGTTGTTGAGGTCAGAGGAACTTTATAAGCTTCGTGAACCGCTGTTTCTGACAAAATTGTAATTATTTAGGCCTTCTTGGAAATTCGGCATATGTTAGAACCAGGTTTTCGGGGGTGCTGCAGCCCCATCAGCCCCGCTAGTTCCTGCATAATTGGTCCAGCGTGCAGAAAAGGCAACCCAGAGGCCACTTATCATGTTTTATCCACCACAGGGGCATCCAAGAGGGCACTTTTGCAGCGATTTCTTTATAATGTGGGGGCACCGGGGGATGGGTTGAGGGTCCACCTGTGCTTATTTAGACTTGACGCTTGGTTGACCTCGTACACCCGCTTTCGACAGGACACGTGCTAATGCTTTTAGCTTGGTGGCTAAAGTAAAGGGATTAAATCATCTTTTGATAATTTAGGATATTAGGGCTTCCAAAGACTTGGATGCTACCGGATGAGCTGTGTTTTTTTTTATTTTTTTTTTTTAAAACAAGTTATTAGTTAGTTAACAGAAACGCTGCTTTCTTGTGAAACCCCAGATAACTGACTGAATTTTCATGAGTTCAGGAACAAAGGAAACAGCTTTTCTCTATCTCCAGTCACAGATAACATCGAGCCTCTGAGGATTCTTGGATCCCATCACAGTGAGTGTTTCAGCGTGTCCCCCGTGACCAACTGGACCTACCTCAAGGAAGTCTTACCTAACCGCTCGTCATACAGAATGAAAAGCACACTTAGGTCGACATGTAGATGAAACCGACTGGTGCTGCTGGTGTTTCCTGCGCTGCTCAACACACACACACACCTCCTCCTCCTCTTCCTCCTCCTCCTCCTCTTCACTCTGTGTTGCGCTCGGGCAGGAGGCAGCTCAGTCAGTCAGTCAGTCAGATGGAGACTCCGGAAAGTCTCGCATTTCCGCGACGCAAAGCTGACTGCGTTAGTCAACATGAGCAGCGCGCGCCCTGAGGACACAGTCGGGTCGGTCTCACCACACATGTCGGCTCGTTCCAACCGCTTTGATTGGTGGTCAGCATGGCTCGTGAGCGGCACCAGAACAGGCGCGTGTGGTAAAGCGACCCAACTCCAGTGTGAGTACATCTACTATTATTTATTTATTTATTTAGTCGATTATTACAGAGAAGATTGAGGTGAGGTAAGAATTTTGTGATATTATAGAGATTATTCCTTAGCTGTTTTTCCTTAATTCCTGATGTGAAACTGATATTTCAGAATATTCTCTCATAAATGTACCTTTTATTTTTTTTTAAATGATCTGCTCTCTGATTCACATTTTAGATGAGTGCAGCTTTATACGGAGACACAACTGTTATAATAGCCCAAACTTCCTCAAAGATGTAATCACAGCGTACAAATTCTTCAACAAGCGTCAGAGATGAGCTTTAAAGTCCCCCCAAAGATGGGAAACTATGTGTTTAAGCCTCCCTAATTTCTAAAACTAACATCCTCCTGGTCGAATTTTCTCCCTCGCTGAACAGCTGCAGAGTATCTCAGTGTCGTGTCTCTCGGGGGGCCAGAAAGACTCTCGATCTACCAGAGATTCAACCACAAACCAGGCAGAGTTATGAGGCGATGGCTGTAAACATTTGTACACACGAGCTCCCGACGTCTTACTTATCTTGTAATTATTGCTCTGTTTGTTGTAACACGGCGCTGACAGATTCCTCATTCCTTCCATGATGCCTAAATGGTTTCTGTGGACTCTTTGGTTTTGAAGTCTGGGGGCCAGATATGCGCGAGAGGTTTGTGCGCCCGCTGTTACTGCTTGACATTTAGTTCAATTTCCTCCCCTGGTCGAGTCCATTAAAAGGAGCCGCGGCGTCGCTCACAGTGCAGAGCCGAGGTCCTGACAGGTAGGCGGGTGACCTTTTGGACAAGCCTGCCTCTGTGGACTCTCAGTGCAGCTTTCTAAATCACTAAAGTTGTATTTTATTGTTAATTGGAGGCTGAACGAGCGAGAGAGAAGGTGAAGTGTAGCACCTCTCCACGCCCCCCCCCCCTCCATAACTCAAGGCGACGCTCAGTCCCAGCCACGCAGTCTGCCCGCTCCACCGGGCAGGAAAGGTTTTAGGTTGCCCCCTGAGTTTGTGGAACAAATGTCGAGGGCGGCTGAGATGTCAAAGCCGTGCTTCTCTTGGCAAGAGCCGTCGTTGGAAGGGTTAGGTAATGGTAGAAGTATGAGAAGGGAGAGAGAGTTGTCCCGTATCAGATTGTTTAGACTGGACTCTGGGGGTCCACCACAAATGGAAGAAGAGAACGGAGCACATTAGGAATGCAGGACGGGATTGCATGATACTCAAGCGTTCTGGCAACAGCTCCCAGTTTCTATTCTCAGAGTTGTCAGTTTTTAACCTCAGATGACGGCGATCCCTCAGAAATGCACGACGGGCTCTGCATTATTTTTCTGACACGAAAAAGCAGTTTTAAGAGAGGAAGATTCAGCACGGTCAAACTCTTATCGGCATCTTTCACTCCTTTGTTGTTCCGCTCGAGCTGTCCTGCCTGTTGAGTAATTTTCTCTGATGGATGATGTTTTTCACGGGGATTTCTTTTTTTTTTCTGAGTTTGTTTTTCTTTCTCTGCCTGATGATTTGTTGTTTCGACATCATTTCTCCCGTCACTGGAGCTGATTTAAAAAAAAAAAAGTATCTTGTCTCTTTTTCAACTGTCAAAATAAAGTTGTGTGGTTGAGTTTGCATGTGCACAAGAAAAAGGAAACTGGGTCTGTAATGTGTGACAATGTAACTGAATTTGAACAACCACCACATAATATGCTCATTTTACACCGCTGCATAAGCCGTCATGAGTATTATTGCTTTTAGAAGCTGATGTTGTTTTTAAGCGATAACCATTTTTATAACAATACACCCAACATTTTAACTTTACTATTTAATCACTGACAGCGATCTCTGAAAAGTTCAAGACACGCATTAAATCAAAATGTCCACAATTAGCTACGTACGTGCTGCAGCCCTGAATGAGAGTCTGAGTCATCAGCCAAGACTAATATTTTCCCAAAAGTATAAAAACAATTACATTGCGGGATCAGGCAGTGCTAAAAGGGAAATGTATTCATAGAAGTCACAAGTGATTCATAAGATATAATTACGTTCCTGACACATGGTAATTACAGGCTTAATTATAAAAGGTTTTTAAAATTAGAATTATTCATTTCACAAGTATGAACTTTTGTGTTTCACCCCCAGATACATATTGAGCGTGTGAACAGCTTTTGGCTCACAAGGGCTGATAAAGAACTCCGACGAGCTGCGACACGTCATGTGGCAACGTTCTGTGTGTGCAAACAGGATTAACAGTAGTAGGTCGTCACACTCAATCAAAAGCAGCAGCAGTTGAGCGCTACTGACAGCTTCTGTCTTCGAGCGTTTGTTCCTGAATGGCAACCAAATGCACTCCTGGTTGTGACTCAAGAAATACATGTGTCAGGTCGGTGGAGAAACATCGAGCCGCGGGTTGCCAACCAAAGCCTCAGTCGAGGTTTCGCCCTTTAGTGAATAACATGAACAGGCAGAGGAGTTACTCTTTTTAGATCGGGAAAAAAAAAAATTCAAATCGACATGCTCAATCAGGTTTTCGGTATTCTGTGTTCAAAACTGTTTCGTTTCTATATTGCGGTGAGAGCATTTGGTCCTGGCAGGTACAAAAATCTCCCTGTGGTCAGATTAATAAGCCTCATCATCATTTTGTAATCACATGAAAATGAAATAAAGTGAAACATCTTTTGTAACACTGCCCAGGACGCATTAAAAAGGATGATGTTTGACAACTTTGATTCTATCAGTAAACTTAAAGTTAATAGCTGACACCTGGGTGGCACAGGTGAAACAAGAAACACAGGATTTATTCAGTAAAGCCGAGGTTGGCCTTAAAAGTGCAATATGAACAGAACTGGCCACCTTTTCATAGTGCAGACAAACGGGGCACCGTACCACCAAAGTAACTGCTAACTACTGCTGCAGCTGCTATTAGCTAGTTAGCTGTGCAGCTAGTGGTATAACAAGAGAGGAAAGGCTGAGGCTAGCCTGTTAGCATGATAACATTTCATGCTTTCATGCAATATTTCTCCGATACTATACAATGTTCCAAAAGAGTGTTTTAAACTGAAATTCTAACTTAATTTTTTGAAACAGAAAACAATAAATGATGACCTGAACTGTCTGTTGAACATCCATCTCAACTTATCAAAAGCAGTGCTGGGTACAGTCCAGGTCTCTTAATACACCCGTGATGTTTACAGACTGAAGTCCTGCGTTTAGGGAAAGCTCACCTTTTCTTTTAACTCCAAAGAAAAGGTGCCTTCACCTGGCAGACCTGTGTGATTGTTGGACTTTGATGCCGCATCACAGATGTCAGCCGCTACTAGCAAACGGACAGATCTCTGACAACTCAAGCCGTAATAAACCAGCATTACCCTTTTAGTGACAAAAGGCTGCACCGCCCACCCAGGAAGACCTCAAATCCACCTCTTTTCCTCAGAACTGCACATTCCTTCTCCCTCGCACTCATTAAACAGTAGAACAAACGATCTCCATGTTGGGCTGCTTGTTATTGATGTCACATCGGTTTTAAAGCGCTGCCAATGCAAACAACCTGTTGCTATTAGGAAAACACGTGGACACAGATATATACACGTACATGCATGCACATGTACACAGCTGAGCTGAGGACCACAGCTGCGCTCCAGATGTCAAGGTGGACTGTGGTGACCTGGCTGATCAAGACAGACACAAATATTAAACAAGAGGTTTTAATATTTCTGGTGCTTTCTTTGCACATCTCCTGTTTTGTTGAGACTGTAGCTTTACTTCACCAGGCTGCTTATTCTAAATGAAGCCGTCAGAACGTCTCTCTCCAGCGACAGAAAATCAACCTGCTCATCCATTTCCTTTTAGTGGGATGTGAAAAGGAAAGGGAGGACTTGTCCAGAATCATGAGACGGATGAAGTCCACTTCCTGAGATATTTGTGCTTTTAGGGAGCTGTTAGATTTCCTGCCAAGATATCATCCCTAATCTGAGTGGGAAATAAAAAAAATCCCCCCCAGCTGGGAGTAATTGTTGTTTTCTATCCTTAAAACTACTTTGACTCTTGAGCTCTTTTTCATCCACATGGAGAAAGTTGTATTATTGCTTCAGTCTGGTATCCAATCCGTCTTTGTTTCGCTTCCCCATCAGCAGCGAGCCTGTTTTATTTCCTTTTGTGGCATTGGTGCCTCCCATTTCCCAGCGCTGGGATTCAGCCAAGTTCCAGTCCCAGAGTGTACTGTACAAGGTCGGGGTGTGTTTACACAGTTGTAAACACACAGACATGATTGAAACATGTTTCACGAGAGGCGAGAATATGTGCGTATGCTGAGTGCAGGCTCCGGGGGCTGATTATCTGTTCACTTTCATTGATTTCGTGGTCACAGTGGATCATCTTTTTTTTTTTTTTCATAATGTTGATGCTTAAGAGAGATCTGCATACGCCATGCAGCATTCTGCCTCTGCAGCGATGCTGATGTTCCGTTGTTATCTCGGTATCTGCAGCACAGAATGGGTTGAGGCTGATTGGCATCGTTTTGTAGTGAAGGGTAAAGAGACGGGGGGATAAATTAGACGGTGCAAGACGAGGAGGCAGCGTGTAAGGAGCGTGCATTTAACACTCCAAAGAGAATTTCAAGCGGGCAAATAAAGCGGATGCGTGAGAACCCATCTGAAGTCGACGCAATCAAATTTTCATATACCGTCGCCTTGACTGGAAAGAGAGGGAAGAAGACACAGGCCTGCTGTTTGACAGCGTAATTGTTGATATATACCAACAGCACAAAAGGTTGAATGCTAAATCTGACACAGCTTCGGGATCTGCACAGCTGGGGATAATTAAAAATAACGAGCTTCATGGTTTGTCCATATTACCGCCACACGTTTCCCGATAGGATGGACCATTATCACTTCAGCTTAAAGTATCGTTATCACGAATCAGCTGGAAGTGGTTTTTCACTATAGGTGCAGCGGACAGCAGGCAAAGACTCGGGCTGACGCAAATGCTTCAAAGCTTCCACCGTTGCCATGGTAATCGATGTCCCAGTAGCTATTCGTAGGAAGGAGATGTTGTGAGAGTGAGACACGGAGCCGCCTGAAGTAGTTCGACCCTCCACGCTTCTGTCTGCTCCGCACTCGAGGTTTGAGACGTTGGAGGTGAGGACGGTGGCTGATATCTCCCCTGCTGTCGTCCTCTTTTATTAGACTCATGAATACAATAATCAAAAGGCATGTAGGTAAATGATTAACACATTTACTCAGTTCTCATGACTTTGGCGATCGCTTGACTTTTCACTTCCTCCATTAAACATCTCATCACCTGCATGGATTCATGGTTTCCAGATGATAGCATGCTAATAACTTTAGAGATCCACTGACAAATCCTTTATTGGAATGATGAGGTGGACATTTTTTTTTTTATCTTGTATTAAAGCTTACTGCGAGATTTGGTGCAAACATTCATGGTCCCCAGCGGATTTGATAAGGATTCAGAAAAATGGTAAACAGAAAGATTGGATTTTATAAACAACACAACCTAGATTTCCATTTGGAGTTTGCTGGCTGTGTTGTAAAAAAAGAGTAAAATCTCAGTTGTGGTTTGATTATATATGCAAACAGCAGAGGAGTGGAGTTCATATGCTTATTTATCATCTAGAGAGGAGACCTGGTTAATATGAATTGTAATTAAATGAAGTAGAAGAAGTAGCAGCTCTTCTAGCCTTGACCTCATGGCTGGTGTGAGAAATAAAAAAGCTTTGGTTCAATAAAATCAAGAACTTTTACCCCCTCAGCCTGAACAGATTCAACACATTTCACGGCCGTTTGCACAGCGTTTCGTGGGATTTCTTGTGCAAAGTCGATATTTTGACCTGAGGATGGGAAAAGAAGGAAATCCACTGTCCAAATAGGCAAAGTTCATCCTCTGGGAGCATCGCAGTGCTCTCAAAATTCCATGGCAATCTGCCCAGCTCATTTCAACAAGTCTGAAATGTTGGCCTGACTGTGACACAAACAAAAAAAATGTCCTGATGTTTCTCATCAACAGATCAGGAGTAATATCCAAGTAGTTGTTGTGATATGTGTGATGTTTGTGTTGGACAGACTGAACAACTGTCTGGCAATGTCGCCATCCTGAGGCCCCAGAATGAGCAGGGTTTGAAATCAGTACAGAAGTGAAAAGACATAGAAAGTGTGTGGCTGTGAAAGTATTTAGAGCCAGACAGTGTTGGTCTGTTGGTCAGTCCACTACTTCCTTTGGTCCAAACTGAAATATCTCAACATTTTAAAACCATGAAATTTTACCAGACAATCATGTGTACAGATGATGAATCTTAACAGCTTCTGTAGTTCCACAATCAAGGGTGAATATTTGTGTTTTTTAGTGAAATGTCTCAACAAATATTGCATGGATTTGCTTGAAATGTGACACATTCATGTTCCTCTGAAAACTCCTTTCAAACTATAAAAATAAATCATTGTTGAGTTAAAATGAAGACGGATTCAGCAACTGCATGTCTTATTTCTCGCCTAATATGTCTTCAAAAGCACATATCGCTGAGCTATTTTTTGTAATATAAGAGAAAGTTTCTACCATGTTGGTCCATTTCAAAATCCCGAGTCAGATGCAGCCAGTAAGTGTTTGCGTGGTTGTCGAAGGATGCAGTCTGTGGACACGAGTTTGACTTACCAACAGGCTCTGCTGGTGGTAGCGCTCTCCTACTTATGATCTGATTGGTTGAAGTTAGCCGATGATAGGCAGACGGTTCGTCCAGTCACCTGTCAAGGAATAAAGTGTTGCCTTTCCAAGTTGTTTACCAGAATCAGAAATTCAAAATCAAAACTTGGATTTCTTTACGTCCAAACACCTGAAAAACTGATGACATCCCCATCAGCGTAAGCTGTACTTAGTGTTTTGTGCTAAATCACGCTAAGTTGTAAACATGGTAATCATATTTGCTTAGTATCAACATGTTTGCATCGTCATTGTGAGCATGTTGGATGCTGATGTGAGCATTCAGGAACCACTTAGACTCAATCATCGCTGTGGACTCCCAGTCTTGTTTTTGTGTTTACCATCGAGATGACAAACTGGTATTCTTTCTGTATGAGACCAAAGAAATGTTGACTCACTGGTTTCATCAAAGAACTGTTATTACTTTTACAGAAAAACATGGAACTGCACCTATTATCCATCGTTTCACCGACAGTGAAACTGATAAACACTCGCAGTTCTGCAAATTCCAGACATCAGATCTGTGTGTCTGAACAGTTCCTGTCTCCATAAACTTGTGGCCACTCTCAGCTACTGGTGTTGTAATCTTGGAGAGTAATATAGAATATGGACGATTCAAAAGATATAGATGGAGATATTGAGAGTACAGTAGCTGCATAGGAAAAGAAAGAAGCACTAGACACTGAGACATAACACTATCTACAGTATCTTCTGTAGCCTTTTCAAACTCATGGTCTAAACAACACAACAAACCGACCGACTACATGAGTAATATTATCTATTCTGGCTCTGGCACCAGATCAGTCCTGACATTTCATGCTCGTGGGACAACAAAGGCTTCTAATACAATGATGTGATTTTTTTTTTGGAGTGAGCAGGATTTCGATGACGGGGTTTCATCTCAGTCAATCCCACCTGCTGTTTGCTTCCCGCCACAGATCGATTTCTTTTCAGGCCGAAGAGGTCCAAAGGCTGTCTTCCCTGCTCTTTCTCACAGTTTTTTTCCTCGTCTGCACCGCTTCACTTCTCCACTCCACGCTTTACCCTTTACTCTCACTGTCCTCTTCATGCTCTATCACATTTCCAAATCGCTCTCTTCTCTCGCACTTTGAATTTTTTCCCTCGAACTAGACATTAATCTTTAATGAGGAGAGTAGATTAATAGCTGCAGAGAACAGAGAGGAGAGCAATTACCTGGATTTTTCAGAAATATAGAATTAAACCAGAGAGCGGTATCATTTATTGATGTGATGCTTTTCAAAACACAGCTACAAAGGGCTTTACCCATTAAAAAGAATATAAGCAACATCAGAATATGAGAAAACAGTATAAGACATGCAAAGGTTCTGTGTAGTTTAAACTATTAGGTCCTGGATGTAGACATTTAGTGAGAGGCATCATTGACATTTCAGAGAGCCCACCGCTATCTACTGATATTTCATTATATGAGGCCCATAAACCCTCTAGAGGGGTCGAAAAAAAGTTCCTTACCCAACCCCAGCGTCTACCCGCCGAGGTCTGCAGATATTGCCTTGCATTCCTGATAAGTCTGCGAGGGCTCAGAGTCGTCCCATTTTGAAATCTGCAGGTGTGAGGCGGCTTTCTCGTGGACCTTTCAGCCCTCTGTGCAAACATACAGCAAGTCCGAACCGATGCCGACTTTGTTTGGAATAAGCTGCTGAGGAGGATCACGTACGCGGGTCACAGGCGGGTTCGTTGTGATAATTCTTTAAGATGTCTTGAAGGGGTTGTTTTTTTTTTAAGATTTTGAAAGGCTCCTCTCTGAGCTGCAAAGATGCAATTAAAGTGTTTTTACAGGCTGAAAAGCAATCCCCCTTTTACTGGAGAACCTTTTTAATCTGTTTGGTCTGACAACATTACGACTAGTTTGCGTGTAAACAGTGCGGTCCCATCCTCAGATTTAACATGTTCTGGCGATTACACATTGGCGACGCCTGAAAAGCCCGCGAGGTTTCACTACTTAACGGGTGAACATTTGAGTCGTGGCTGTCTATCAAAGAGCGCCTCCCTCTCTCAACACAGCCAATAACCTCTGAAATCCTCCTCAGGCTTGTATCTTTTTCACAACATTGTCCAATAATTTAAGATTTTGCTATCAGTAACAGCTACAGCAGGTGAAAGGAAAGACCTGCCCTGCAGATACGATAGCAAGCTGCCAATCACTTCTGCAGGCAGCTGCAGTGTCGCTGCAGACAGTAAATGGTTTCTAGCTGGTTCCAGTTGCTTATTTACTATACATACAGTGATCAGTTATTCTCAGCCAGTATTGGCCAATCATAGAGATATAAATCAGTATTGATGTGAATGTTGTCTGATATGCACTAATATGAAAACATTCTTAAGAGATTGTATTGCAAAAAAATAGATGCTCGGGGTAATTTATAATCATTAAATTCATAGTGAAGTTTACTTTCTTTCAGTAAATGTTCATCGTAGCATTTATTGTTAAACTGTAAAATATCCTGCCATGATTTCATGTCTTTGTTGCAGAACTACATTTAAGTGATCATCGGCCAACATATTGTTATTGTAGTTTTTAACTCCCTAATATCAGTATTAGCACCGAAAACAAATATTGGTCGGGCTCTAGTTGCAATACTTACAATGAAGCAAATTAAAGCAGCAACAAGGAACTACATGGTTGTTGATTCTGGCGGCCCCTGTGGACAAACGTGGTTTGCGCATCACGACCTCCTCTCGTTATAAGATCTGTATTTGTATTTTTTGCTGTAGGCATGGCTTTGAGGTCATCTCCCTATTTGTGGCTACGTTAGATTAATAACTGTAATAAGGCCGTGGTGAAATGAGGTAAACTTTGTTATCGTGCTGTAATATTCCAGACTACAGAGCAGCTTCTCGCCTCAGACTGTGACTTCTCAATTCATCCTCAGCACTCAACAACAAAAATAGTTTATGACGTATCCGACATGGGAACGAAATCCGACCCGTTGAGAGGCTTTAAGGCGACATTATGTAACTTTTTCACCTCAGAATAACAGCTTCAGAATCATTGTGATGGTGTTTACGTCAACATACAAGTTTTCAACACATAACATTGGTGTGACATAATGAGCGTTGTTTGTAGTTAACACCCACATTACATCTGACAAACTGTTACACACCTGGGATTTGCACTTACCACAGTGGTGTTATGATGGTGGGAGACGCCAAATTGCACAAAATACCAATTTCTACATATGTTGCTTTAAGGAAAACTATAATAACTATGTTTATGGCCAATCTTCACGCTGATTTCTGTGTTTGTTTATGCGCTAGAAGCATCAGTATATATGAAACTGTTTAATAACCAGCTAAAAGTTCTTTGTATGTTTAAGAAATGTTGCCCAGATAACTGAGACACAGACACCATTTAATAACGTGAGCGTGAACATGTTGAGTCACATCGTGTTTTTTGTGGCAACACTTTAACAGGCCGCTGTTGTTCAGCGCTGTAAAATTACAGAACGCTCCGTGTACTCAGTGCTGGGTTTCATTCCTCGGTCCAGTAGGATTGTTAAATCTAACAAACTGCAACACAAGTAAAAAGAAATACATTACTGGCTGTGGAAGTGTCACAGAAGTGTATTAAAAACATTTTACACCTCAGTGTCTGGAATTCATTCTCATTGAACCCTAGAAATAATAATGAACACTTTTTTATTATTCATGTGGAGGGAAAAGATAACAGAATTGGTGCACTTGCCACGCTGCCTGTCCACCTGTATCAATACCTAACTCGGTTCCCTCCGTAAAAAACCTTGATCTTCAGATGATGTTTTCAGGTTAACAAAACAGAGCTGTGAGTGGGCTTTCAGCTCACAGAGAATAATCGTGTGTTTTTAGTTTCGAATTACAGAGTAACTATTATTCTGACCTTGGAAGTCTCTTAGGAGAGCTTTTCTTTGCATGTGCTATACGCCCCTCATCATAAGGAAAGGCAGACCACACACACACTCCGCAGCCGACCTCAAACATTTTTAGAGGTGGGCTCGTGCTATAGACGGCAGCGCAGTTATAGAAATTCACACACCGATGCCCCAGGAGGCTTCCTCAAATACCCTGATATTAAAAAAATGTTCTTACCACCTTTTTCTGGAGATGCCTGAAATACTTCAAAGGAAAGGAAAAGTCTTTTTTTTTTAAATAAAGCCATGAGCTGTGTTTTAACAAGTGTTTGTGATTAACAGGAGGCCCTGCCGAAGAGATGAAGACAAATGACGACCCGCAGATTAAAAGCTATGATGAATGGACACATCAGGACACACAACCTCCCGTAGGTGAGGCTTTGAGAGAGTAATTTCCCGTCTCCTTTTTTCCTACATGCCGACTCTTCTTCAATGTCAGTATGCCGCTATCGGACTGCAAATATGGGACCAACCCCCAAAAGGACCACAATTACTGCCTCCACAGCCTGCCCATGGCTGAGGACTATCACGGGAAAAAGCCTGTCAGGACATTTTTTGACTTTAGGCACCTAAACGTGTCTGAAAACGTGGACGTGAAGTCGGCTCCCCTGTTGTCACTGACGAACCTGCGGAGCATCTCGAAGGTCAAAGTGGTCAGCTTCCTGATGGGCTTGACGCTGACGTTCCTCATCATGGCCTCCTACATCCTGACGTGGGACAAGAAGGGGCTGTTGTTCACTCCCTCGCCCGATCAGTTCAGACCCGTGGTCGTCCTCACCAGTGCGACAGCAGCTGGAGCTTCCTCTGAAAGGAATTTAATAGACACGAAACTGCTGGTGAGGCTCATCAGCTCCAAACTGGAATACGCAACCAGGAAGGTGCCCGATGAAAAGGATGTCATCGAAACGGACTCGCATGTAAGTTTGCGCTGTAAATCAGTAGACCAGATTATAATCAAGTTGGAGTGACAAATAACAAATACCTTGCAATCAGCCCTGCAGTAAATGCCTGTTTGTTGAAGCTCATAATGAGGTGTTGAGTCATTGTAATGGTTTTAGAGGCAAAGCTTGTAGTTAATATCAGGTTACATGTCTTGCTAAGTGTTTCTAAGGGCCCACTGACCACTGTGAGCTAATGTAGTGTAATTTAGCTCTGTTCAATGAATGCTCTCAGAAGAGTTTTCCACCTTACCCCACAGTGTTTATGGCTAAAGCATGAGCAGCACTGACAGTAGTGAGTCAGTGACTATCTGGTAGTAATATGTGTCAGTGGTGCAACATAATGCAACAAACAGCTACAGTACAAAAGAGCAAAATAATGAGGATGATGCATCAGTCGTAAAGCTGCAGAATAATCCCACGTGGCCCCCAAAATATAGATGTTTTGATACTTTAAGCCATCAGAACTTGTTATCAGAGATGCACTAATTGAAGTGTTCTCGGCTGATTGAAGTTTTTGACAGTATACGCAAAACATTTGTGTATTTATAATGAAGCATAAACCGCACCAGGTGACGTAACCGTCTCTCAGGTCTCAAGATAAAGTGCTCCGTTACTGGACAAAGACGTTTTTACAAGTAACATCCAACTGAAAATAGATTGCTGTATATTCTACTTTATCTAACAGGTTGTAAGCGGATTCTGCGCTGGTCCCACAGATGCAGAATTGGATAGATCAGACTGTGGTCTCTGACTGACAGTAATCATTTCTGTGCAGTGTGAGTTATTTGATTTCAGGGGCAAAATAGCTGCTGTTCTTCAGGAAATCACTTTCAGAGAGTGCATTGTAGCTCGCCAGGTTTATTTTTCCTTTATTTTCAACAGACAGTAGTACAAGAAGTAGTTCACTGGCAACCTGATGCTTTCCCTCACAGCTGTTTTGAGAAGAGTTGGCAGCTCCTCTCGCTCTTGTGTCTAATTTGACCTGCCATCATGTACAGTCAGTCACAATGTCTTCTTCTACTGCTATTTTCTACTTCCAACGTTTTTTTATTGGAGCGTGATCAGAATGGTTATACTCGCAACACAGTGTGACTGATGGAGTCAGACGTATTCTTTCGTATGATTTCCTGCAACGTACCGTGACACCTCTGGATAAATACATCTACTGTTGCACCCCCAAGTCTTTGCTGTATCATCCAGTATCTGTTATTTTGTCCACCCTCTGTAGTGTCTCATGTCACTTTGTTCCTCTCCACAGTTATTCTCTGTGATTCCCCGTCATTTCATGCCTGGCATCAAGAGCCCTTGCTGGTACGAGGAGTTCTCTGGTGAACTCAGTGCTGATCTGTACAAGAGGAACCTCTTTACTCAGCGCTCAAAGAGCTTCAAGACGGTCTGTGACCGCCTGAGGACTAATTTCCAGCAGCACTTACACCACAGAGACGGAAAACCATTTCGTCTTCGCTGTTTGCCCTTCTTCTATATCATTGGTCAACCAAAATGTGGCACGACTGACTTGTTCCACAGACTGCTGCTGCATCCGGAGGTCAAGTTCAACACGATGAAGGAGCCGCACTGGTGGACCAGGAAACGCTTTGGTAAGTCATGAGGAGATGGCCGCTTTTGTAGAAGTGTTTCCATGATTTTGGCAAAGGTCTATGGAAGCTAGCTGACGTATTGAAAGATAGTTATGACTGAATTCATCCAAAAGAAAGAAACAGATGTCTGGCATGGAAAAAGAGCTGCCACGATTAGTTGATCGAAAGAGAATTAGCCAGCAGATATTTTGATTCATTGTTGATTCATTCATTTTTGACAGATTCAAGCTCTCAGATGTGAGAACAGTCTGCTTCCACTGGTCCTACATTAAAGTTTTTTGTGTTTTGGTCAGACAAACAAGATATATTTTGATTTCAACTTGATGAATTATTAAGTGAGAAAACAAGGCAGATTAAAGGCAGGTTATATAGAGCAACTTTGATGTAAAGTCTTTTTTTAATGGGAGAAACTTTTCACCTCATCTTTACTAGCATGTGGCGATAATGGCAGGAAAATGTCTAAAAGCCAGCAACAAACCACATAATCTATGAGGAATGCCAACAGTCACTGATACTTAGTTAATAAAAAAAATGCCCCTTTAGGGGAAAGGGAAATAATGCCTCTTTAGGAAATAATGAAATTGAAATCTATTTTTATTTTAGTGCCCCAATGAAATGAAATGGTAAAACAGTGAAGGTGTGTAGAGGGGGTTGGATATGAAGGGTGTTCAGTGAAGACAAAAACAAAGAAACCTGCAGACAGGAGGTTATTGAAAGGCAGGCAACACTCCTGCACAAAGAAACACAGCCTGGATGCAGGTCACCTGGTGGAATGGTGACTTATGATGCTCACAATTTCCCACAACTCGAAAGAACAGGGGCAGTAGATGAACAGCCCAGGGTTCCTGGCCGAGGGTCTGCAGTGTGTATCAGAATGAGAATGAGACCGACCTGGGTGCCTTTTCCTGCCTCTGATAACCCTTCACAATAAGGGCATCATCACATCCTGATTGGCTGGAAGGGAAATGCCCCAAGCTACTTTCACTCATTAGTTAGGAGCTGTTCTCGACACACATCTGATCTGAATCCACTGCCATCGATCCAGAGGGATTTTGTAATTCAGCCAAAATAAAAAAAAAACTTTTCTTCTCTGCTTTGTAAATGTGCAGTCAGCAAACACAGTAGATCATCTGTTAGTTATTCGTCCAGTTGATAAGCCAGTCTGCAAGCTTAAACACTAACCTACCACCTCTGACTATAACCAAAGACCATCTGCATCTGCTCCGTTTTTTTCTCTTCACTGGAGAACTTTTACTTTTTTACTTTCTTGTGCGAAGGTCAACTCGACCAAAACACTAAGGCTTTTAATATCTTTCAATTTGCTCTCCCCGATTCAAAGCTTATACAACCCCATTAAATTCATTTCATGGTGAAGAAGTCCATAAGAGAGTTTATAATGAGTGTTATTTTCTGTTACCTCGGGCGACAGGTTATATCCGTTTCAAAGATGGCTTCCAGGAAAGTTTTCCTGTGGAAGACTACCTGGATCTGTTTGACTTGGCAGCTCACAACATTCAAGACGAAATCAGTGGAAATTCATCTGGAGACCACCGCTCACTGCAGTTCATAACAGGTGAACACATGTGAAAGTGTTTGTGTGTGCGTGGGTGGCTTGTGATTTGGTATTGTTAGTGTCCATTGTGCATCAGATGGAAGAATCTGTAGCTTTGATAGGTTTCATTTGGTGTTTTTCTGAAGACCTTCAAACAGCAAAATATTCTGACTTACAGCTCTCTTTTGTCCCCCTCTCCTTTATTGTCGGGCCTGGCTCATTTTCCAACAAGTGGCTCTGACCTCAGGAGCCCTACAGCGGTGCTCACATCACTCTCGATATTCTGTGAACGGTTCGGCCTCTTTAGAAGTGTACACAGAACCTCAAACGCCTCTGGCTGCCGTCACAACCGCCTTTATTCTTTTTCTCCGTGCTTTCTTCTTCTGACCCTGAGGGGAAATGGAGAACATCCCTCAATAAACAAGGAATTAAAGAAATTACATTTGTGAAGAGAAGTGGCAGTCGTCTTTTGACGGCAGTTCTTAATGTTTATTTAGTTTTATCGGTTTTCTTCTGTTGAAATGTGTTTTTTGGCTTTGGTTTCTGAAGTGAAAGACTCTCCTCAAACTTAAACAAAGTTAAAAAGCTGCAACTGCAACTGTCACAAATCTGTTTAAAGTAGACATGCTCTTTTTTTTGCTTCATAGTTTCATTTTGGGTTACTACTACAATAGGTTTACATATTTTAATGCTAAGAAAACACATCCGTCGTCTCATAATGTCCAGTGCTGCAGCTCTGTTTGAGCTACTGTCTCTTTAAGGACCCTCCTCCTGAATACCCAGTCTCCTGTCATTGGTCAGCTCACAAACGCCTGAGCCAGTGTTGCTAACACCAGAGCAGCTGTGCTAAATCAAACTAGCCAATTGGCATAAATTATGCAATTGTGTTACATGGTGAAGTGGTATGACATCACAAAGTCAAGGAATTAAAGGCAGGACTACTGACGAGGCGTTCCAGGAGCAGTGTTTTCTGTGGGAAATATGAGCTTCTGTTGGTACTGACTTTGACCTTTTGAAGTTTTAAGATCTTTAACATGCACAATAATATATACAACACTGAAGGAAAGGAAACAAATTAAAAACACATTTTCATTAAAATCTAAAAAACTGCAACTTCACTCTCAAAAATCTGTGTAGTTTATGAGGGCATAATGTTCCCACACAAGCACAGGATTTACAGCATCCTCTCGGACATTTCAGCCGAAAGTTCAACTTCACGACATCATTAGGCCAGAGTGTGCACCACTCACTGCATTTTCAATGAAATGTTGTTCACCCAAGGTGATGCTAAGACTGTCAATGTGTTGACAGGTGAAGCCAGTGCATCCACTATGTGGGACAACCAAGCCTGGAGCTATCTTCCCCGAGACGGGGAGGAGACAGAGCCCCCATTCCTGGCTCAGGACTTCATCCACACAGTCCAGCCTGATGCCAAAATCATCATCATGCTCAGAGATCCAGTTGAGAGGTACTGTAGAGAAATCCATCCGCAGATGTGTCTGTATAGATACAGATGTGATTTTTCTGTGGCGGAACAGTTTGGTTTGGATCACCATGAAGAGTTTTTCCTGTAATTCGTCATTGTTGCAGAACGTTTTTCGTTTGAAATCAGAGCTCCGGCTGTACATCCAGCGAAATATCCGCTCACAGTTCCAACTGGCTTACACCTCTGTTTCCCTCTGTTCCCAGACTTTATTCTGACTACCTGTACTTTAAGATGGCCAACAAGTCAGCAGAGGACTTCCATCAGAAGGTCGTAGAGTCTGTGCTGCTGTTTCAGTCCTGCCTGTCTGAGAGGTCCCTCCACTCCTGCGTCTACAACACCAGCCTCTACAACGCCATGCCGGTGAGCTCAAATGATGTTCTCAAAACTGTATTACACCAAACCTAAGTTCCTTTGATATAATTCTTACCTGTCTTGGAGGTGGATGTGTCTTAATGGACTGAAGTGCGTCTCATTCTCTGAAAAATATGACTAACGAGCCGCCCAGACTCACTTCAGACCCTTCAGCATGTATCCCATCAGGCAGCGCTCCCACAGGACCGAGCTGAGTTATGAGGTCTGTCGGCTGTCACCCATAATCACAGCATGTATGTGACAGCACCGTTATGCCGGGAGATTTACCACGGTAAAAAGCGGCAATCAGCTCAACCTGAAGCCGCTGGAACAGAAACAGAATCTTAAATCTAAGAAAAACAACCAGAACAACACCATTAGAGTCTGTGTTTACTCTCCTGTTACGGATGAGATGGAGATGAGGGATTTCTGCTCGCGCCACCCTTCTCAGCAGACACAGAAACCCAGTTTCAGCAGTTGGTTGTTGAGCTGTGGCGCCCTCCTGAGGACTCAGAGTGTCAGTGCATCTGGATCAAGTAAATCTCACTGATTTCATGACTGACACAGACATTAAAATCACAAAATAAATCATCAAAGCGACTGCTACAAATGTGTATCCCATTCACAAGTAGAAGTGTTTATACTGAATATTTCCATAATATCATCTGTTCGTGTTTTTTCTTCGTGGGACTGCTGTTCCCGAAAAAAAGCCCAAAACAAACAAAAGTAAAACCATTTTCTTTTTTCTGCTGGTGCATCCAGGCACATCATACATTATATGTTTATATATATCCATACATACATACATACATACATACATACATACATACATACATACATATATGTATAAATCATTAGCTGATGGTTGCAGTTTCCATATAAGTATATAATGAACCGTAAACCATAAAACCTGTGGACTACTTTAAAAATGTTCAGTAATTTGCACACGGATCATTTGGTTTCTTTGGGGCTCATATATCAAAGTGCTGATTCAAGAGCTCTTTTGAAGCTGCCCAGTGTTTATTGTGGTGATTTATTTATTTTGAACTGTAAAAGAAATGTAAAAGGATAGTTAAATTCAAGGCTTTGTATTCAACAACAACAAAGACTTTTACCAGCTTTATTCCTTAAAGTCCTTCCTTGAACGTTCTCATCACAGGTCGCTTTAAGGACTTCTCATTCATGTTTAAAAACAGATTGAAAGTTCTCTTCTGACCCTGGACACAGCAGCTGACTAAACAGTCTGATGTTGACCTGATATGATTTTTTTCCCCGCAGGTGAGGCTCAGTTTGGGGATGTACATCGTCTTCTTGCTGGACTGGCTGACAGTTTTCCACAGGGAGCAGATTCTCGTCCTTCGACTGGAGGACTACGCAGCTAACCTGAAAGTGACCATCACAAAGGTTTTTGATTTTCTGAGTGTCGGTACGTAACCAAAAAAGCTTAAGGTGCAAATTCAAAAGATACATTCACATTTACATTTCTACAATAAATGTCATATCACGTTCACATGGCATTTATATGAGCTAAGTTTCATGTTGGGAGGTGGAGGGGAAGTCGGGACATTTTCCATCCTTGTGTGTGGTGACAAACCAAAATAACGGACAGTTAGCACATACATAAAAACATACAGTTGCAACATAAAGAAATGTTAATTTTCGCAGAAACATTTCTTTGTGGCACTGAGTTGCTCTTGTATATCTGACACCAGCCTCTCGTCCTCCCTGCAGGTCCGATATCAGAGAAGGTAGAAGCAGCACTGTCCAAACGTCCCATGTCCAACACTCGGCGGGTGGCAGACAGGAACCTGGGTCCAATGCTTCCAGTCACCAGAGACCTCCTGAGGGCATTTCACCAGCCCCTCAACCATAAACTGGCCAGTGTGTTGGATAACG
Organism: Diplodus puntazzo; assembly: GCA_963678695.2. Classification (NCBI taxonomy): domain Eukaryota; kingdom Metazoa; phylum Chordata; class Actinopteri; order Spariformes; family Sparidae; genus Diplodus; species Diplodus puntazzo. Next base: position 22,896,463 of record OZ023168.1, on the reverse strand, counting down.
AGGCCTTCCTCTGGAGAAAAACCTGAAGAAGAATGAGCATGGACTGAATGTGGGCGGACGTGAATGAACAACCAGAGCATGAAGCTAAAGCGGGGACGCCTATTGGAAGAAAACAATTTCACCTTTATAGTTGTAAATGGGATCATATGAAGCTCTGAATAAGTGTTTGGGTTGTGTCTGTGATATTTATTTGCTTTTGGAAGAATGTGAGTGACTCATTAAATCAAGTTGATAATAATAAAGTAAACTGAATTTGTGTTCTGATGTTTTTAGAGTCGAAAAGTCGTTTTAGTGCTGCTGAATCAAAGCCTGAGTCAAATCTAGGGAAATCATTGAAGAACATTGAAGGCTGGGACATTTCAGTACCAAAAGAGTTTCACTGTCAGTACGAACTTATAACAAACCCACAAAACTTGAACAATTGTAACGGTGATCAAAAGACTGATGACTCGTCTGCGATCGACTGATCACAGAGAGTCACTACAAAGCAGATGTTGTCCGCCTCCAGTTTCTCTAATGTGAGGATTTCCTGATTGTTTTATATAATTGTACATTCACTATCATTTGGTTTTGGTTTTGTGCTGTCGATCCTACTAAACATGCAGTTTGATTGTCTCACATTTGATCTGCTGGACAATTGAAATGATTTGTTAGAAAAGGAGCTTTTTGAGCGTCATTCCCAACTTGTTGCATCCTGATGCATTGGGATTGTCGGTTGGACCGGCCGCCATCACAATGCATCAATGTTTGACAAGTTGGGATTGAGACTGACAAAAATTACTTCTACTTACAAATAGCACCTTTAATCAACCAGGAAATCAACAACTTATAAATTAACAATTTCAATTGTTTATTGAAATACTGCTATGCTAAAGTTTTTTTAAAAATATTACCCATATGTCTCGACATGTTGTGCTGAATTCTTGAGCAAGGTGGCTCTGGCTCAGGGGTAGCGCCAATGTTTTGTTATTGGAAGGTTACTGGTTAAATTCCCCTGGTCTGAACCCCAAACTCCTCCTGATGTGATGGTCGGGACCTCGTGTGGCAGCCACCGCCATCAATGAATGAATTACTGTAAGTTGCTTTTGACAAAAATGCTGTAATTGTACGGTGCCTACATTCATAGCATTGTTACAAGTTGGCTCACACAAACAGCATATTAAAGGATTTTATTTAGTTAAACTGTAATGACACAGAATTATGGATAGTAAGAACTTTAGAGAGCTGAGATTTGGAATGGCAGAAGAGAGAGAACCAGAGCAGGTTCTGCAGACAGACTGAATTCAGGGAGGCAGTGCAGGTGTGTCCAATCTCCTCTGACGAGCCGGCCTTCACTCTGCCTGCAGGCCGTCTGCAACACAACAACTGAATGACTGAAAATACACACACACAAACACACACACACACCAAACAAATGACCTGACATGACTGAACGGTGCAGCCACGAATAACACGGAGTCATGGATTTGACTGTAGCATTCAGCGTAAACATCACATAGCTTTATTTCATATAGTCGGAGCACATTAATACAGAATGTACAGTCTATGATAATGTCAGATGGTGTTTGATCAAATCTTTTGGCTACTTAACGGGGGAAAAAAGGCAGAAAATTGGATGTTAAGGACTTAAGAAATTGTGTAGTGCTGTGGATTTTGTAGAAATTATGTCATTTGTGTGACATCATGTTCATTCACAAGAGGGCGCTAAAACAAAGATTATAATTCTAGTATCCAACATCCAAATCACAATCTCCACAGCAGATAAAATTATTGAAATATTTCACAGTTTTTTTAATCATTGATGGTCATTGTTTAAGCCTTTACTAATTCTGAGAAAAGGTCTGATGCGGACATGTCCTGATGGTTGCAAATTCAAGTTCCTGTCTGGTGATCCTGGTAATTATTTATAACCAGTCCAAATTATTTAAACAGAAAATCACCTTTTTTTTTTGCTTTATCTCTATAACATATATGTACATTTCCCATCTAATTCCAGTTGAAGGTTAATGGTCATATTTACTGCAAAGTTTATCATATTGAATCAGTGCGTATAAATTCAATATGTAGATGTGGGATTTATCACAGGAGACAGGATAAGCCATTTGAAATACATTATACATTATGTTTATGTAGAAACTCCCTTTAACTTTATATTTAATAAGTGAATAAACACACAAAGTTTATGTGTAAGTCTGCATTCATTTGAATTAAACAAATGTATTTAATTTGACTCAACTTGACAGAAAAGGTTGCATTCAGTGTGACCCTTGTGTAATAGAATAAGATAGAAAATTAACATGTAATTAAAATAATTAAAGTCGCTTTATTAGGCTAGTTATTTTTGAGTGTATCTGTCAGAACCCCCGACAAAAACAGGAAGCTGACACAAACATGCTCTCAAATTGAGATTTTTTTTTTTTAACTGCAATAAATAAACCAAGTAGAAGTGAATTTGGATGTGAGGTGTGTTTGTGAGCAGCATCGGTAGTGTAAGTGTGGATGTGTGTGTGTGTGTGTGTGTGTGTGTGTGTGTGTGAGGTGTGAAGACAAAACCAAAAGCCAATCAAAGAGAAAAAGGAGGTTGCAGGTGCAGCAGAGTAGAAAGGCGTTATTCTGAACACCGGGGCTCGTCCGTCCTACAGAAGTAGAGAACTGGGCTCAGGTGCATCAAGCAACATAAGTGATATCACATCAGCAGACTTGGCAGGAGGCACTGCAGGAACTGGATTTATTTCAGAAGTGTCAAGAAAGCTGCAAAGGAAGAGGCAATAAAATGATTCAAGCTTCATCTTCTTACGTTTGACTCTTTCCTCTTTCCATCATGGAATAACAGCACTGTGTCTTACGTGGTGAACATGCTTTCACATTCCTTGTTTTAACAGCTGATGAAAAAGAAAGTCTCATTTTTGTTTCACAAATCGATGAGGTACAATTGAAGCTTTCTTTATTTAAACTGATGCTTCACACGGATGAGCCACTCATGTCAACACTTTTCTGCTTTCCATTATTTACTGTCACTCCAGGAGATTACACCCCTTCACTGTGGCTGACTTGATGGGTTGACAGCTATTACATTTAACACCATACAGATTACACGAGACACTCGGCTTCTGTCATCGTCAACGTGCACTTATTGAGGAAAGAAAATCAAAGATCAGAGATTGAGGAGGGCCTGTGTCGGAAAATCACCTTGTTAAGCTCTCTGATTATGTGCATTTACAATGTGATTGGTCTCAGGGATGACGACAGAGCTCCAGGAGCTGCGGGGCTGAGGAGAGAGGTAGCCAGGCCTGGCTGATTGCCTTATTCATGTGATATCGATAGTAATCCTCTCCAGGATTTTCAAAGGCGGAAGGACCCGATAAGGTGTCTTTTGACAATCCTTCATTTTGTCAAGGACGTAAGACATTGTACTGTGGGCACTAAAGACAACAGATTATCCCCATAAGTGAGTGTGTGTGTGTGTGTGTGTGTGTGTGAGAGAGAGAGAGAGAGAGAGAGAGAGTGTGTGGATGTATTTTAGCAGCTACACTGATTTAAGAGTCAACTGAGCACCCATCCCTTTTCTTGCATCATCCCTCTTCACACCTTGTTTCACAGTCTCAGCTCACTCACACCTGGGAACTGAAAAAAAAAAACACACACAAAAAAAAAAATAAAAACACCACCACCACGATCATCGTCTTCATTATCATCTCCTGTCCACTGAGCAGCTTCACTGCAGCAGTCAGGTGTCCAGTGCTTTGCTTCAGAGCACGTGGCCAACTCGAAATGGAAGCAATCAACACAATCTAGTAAAAAAAACAACCTTAAAATGCAACATTGTGTGATCTCAAGAGAAGCATCAAAACACAGTAAAACCAGATGAATGATGGCTGATTTTCATTTAGTTGAAATCTGCGAAGAACAGAGTTAACATTGTTAGTAACATATGCTTTTTCTTCCTCGTCAAACGTATACATTTTAAAATGTACATACCACCACCACCAAATGCATATGTGCAATACCACATTGTATCACAAGAGGCAATAGTCTGAAAGCCCCCACAGTTTCAGCTGGGCGGGTAATAGAGTGAATTTACTATATTTCAAAAGCTCTTTCAGCTTTTAGTGTAATAACAAATAAACTCTGTTAAGAACGGAAACACTCTTACATCTATTTTTCTTCTGATAAAAAAACACAATAGATTACTTAAAACTCACCAGAACAGTCTTATTTGGTTTTTCCACACCTCTGGTTTGGTCGAAATAAAGCTCCTGTAAGTAAAATGGGTAAATATGACGGCTCTACGCACCATTTTCCCGCGCTGCTGATGCCTGACACCCTCTCGCTTCTCTTCCCTGAACGCCTGTCATGTCCTTTCATCCCCAGGATCATAGTCCTGTTCAGAGCCGCTGTAAACCGCCTCCGTACTACACCTCCTAGCTTTAAACCTACCTCGGTTGCTCACGGACGGTGTGTCCAGCCCTGGTTTGGTGTCCAGCCATGTTCACTGTTAAACTCGAGTGCAACTGGCTCTACGGCCATCTGAACCATGAGGTAATTAGCCAACAGTACCAAACACAGTCTAGGAAAGCTAGCAGAGAGCAGAAGTAGGCCCATGTGTTTTTTTTGGCTGCCTTCGAAGACTGATAGATGAGATTGTTTTGGTGTGATTGTGACAGAGAAATGGTAAGTTGAAAGCAAAAAAGTTGCCTATCGCCAGTTTAATTTTGAAGAGAGGCTGCTTTAGCATTGAGTATCATTTTTTCCCCTCACTGTTTTAATCATCTACAGTGGTATTCCTTTACATGGTTTGTTTTTCGATTCTATTATTTTTGATTTACTCAATTTTCCTTTAACAATCTCCAGCCTGGCTGTTTATTAACTGACATCTCCAATTAACAGCTACTCTAGGTCATGTCATGAAGGATTTTTATTTTTTATGGCATATGTTGAGTCACACATCAAAAAAAAAAAAAGAAAAAGAAAAACAAAGAAACAAAAAAAGATCCTCTACTCTACTCGTCTACGGTTGTTTGGCACTTGTGTGTGGCTCATCTGCGATGACCTGAGGTAAATTACCCACGTTGGAGAGGAAAAAGGCAGTTGAAGCTTTTGGAGCATCCTCGACCCATTGATTACTGAATCAATAGGGAACACAATGAATAAAAATCATTAGTATAGACCTCGAGCACCAGACGCTCAAAGCAACTGAGAGAAACAGAAGTGCAATGGAAGAAAGGGGGAAAGACAAGGAGCCTGCTTAAAGATATTATTAGAATATTATTAGTAGTAATGCTGATATTCAGTTATAACTGAATAATGTTTTGTGTTTAGAACTGTAGGCTTGAATCACATTTTAATTTTTGTTCAAACTTACCTGAATTAATTGTTACCTATGTTTAAATGTCCAATTAGTAAGAAAAGTTGATTATTGAGTCACTTTTTTTATTTATTATTGAGTATACTGATGGCAGCCAGCCCAAAAGCATCTACTCATCTGTACATTGGTTGTATGCATGTATGCATGTATGTATGTATGTATGTATGTATGTATGTATGTATGTATGTATGTATATACATATGTGTATATATATTTATATATATATGTATATATATATATATATATATATATCTGGGATTTCTGATGGGCTGTAATGAGTCAACTTACAGAGAACTGCAGCTGTTTTGGTCTCTGACTGGCCTTTTTGTTTCAACAGAGCAAACTGTAAACAAAAAAAAAGAAAGGAAAATAGAAAGAAAACTCTTTGTGAAAAACTTTATAATTGGGTTGCTGTAGACAGCTTGTAGACTCCGAATAATGATAAGACTGGAGCTTCATCAGTGTAGAGTGAAAACCAATTCATTTATCAACAGGCAAGTCCACTGTAACCACACCAGTGCTTTACTGGAGAATGAGCTTTGTGCAGCACATGCAGCAGGAACAAACTGTGCTGTCGTCCATGAGCCATCATTTCCTGTTATTTCTCTCTGCTGAACTGTTATTCACTGAAAGGTGTACATAACAAAGTTTGAAGTGCACTAAAACCTCTTTTTGAAAATGTCTTAGGTCAGCAGAAGAGCAATGACGTTGTTAAAAAAAGTATTTTAAGGCTGTACTGAGAACAGGAAGCTGCCTACATCTGGCACTCTGATTCAGCCCCAATTAATCCAATTATATGACGCTTCATCTCCACTCTGATCAGACCTGACTCTGATTCACTCTCATAATTGAAACACTACAGACACTTTGAGATTCATATTGTAATTCTTTGAATAGGCCTATAATTACGACTTCTTATCACATGTTCCTCTGCCATTATATTTATTATTAAAAGATGCTATTGAGAGTTTTTTTTTGGGTTGTAATTGGAATTGTAATGCGTCAGGAAAAAGAAGAACACTGGCAGAATGAAACACTTTTCATCCAGTTGTCATGTTAATATTAGTCACAGATGTGTCATGGATGAATGTGGCATGTGGATCAGGTCTGCTGATGTAAAGATACACCGCTGTGTGACGAAAGTAAAGGTCATTGAACTCTGTGGGAGTTGAACGACGTGGTTTGATTAACGACTGTTTTGCTGGTTGTGGTTTGATCGCAGCGTGCACTATTCTGTGTGTTTGTGTTACAACAGGCTGCTTGAAATGCAAGAGACGACCTATGCCAACTGAAATGTGACCAGTATAAGAGTTACACACGTGTTCAAAAACATGACTCCAGCTGACACTGACTCCGACAGGAACAGGCCGTCCTCATCAGAAAAGCAACCTTATAAAAGAAACTTATTATGACCCGTATTTATGTATCTTGTTTGGTGGTGACCCCTAGTGGCTGAAGTAATTATTACATCTGCAAAGGAGGCAGTGAGGAGAAGCAGCATAAGGAGCAGAAAGTCCATATAGGGAGGAGGTTGAGGATAGATGGTCAGATAAACAAGCCTGTGACTTTCAATCAGGAGACAGTTTTCCCCCTCAGTCTGAAACACTCCTGCCTCTTTTAGCCCCCCGATTCTGCAATCGGTGATATGGTGACATAGTGTGAGGTCATGAAGTCACAGAATTGAAGGCCAGTTTCAGGAACAGTGTTTTCTGTGAGAGAGGGGAGTTGGTGTGGACTATGACCTTTTTAACTTTCAACATCTTGAACCTAAAAAACACTGAAGGAAAGTACGTAAATTATATACATGACATAGGTATGTTTGTAACTCAAGTTACAGAAGTACCTGGTTATTTGAACACAAACTATGATGGTGTCCTGGATCTAGCCAAGCAGTTTTCTGGCCTACACCCAACCAAACTGCGACCTTATGACAACGGCCCTGTACGCCTGTCACTGCAACGGCCGTGTTGTTTTGGCTGTCGCTGGTGACCAACTTATTCAGTCGTTTTGGTTGGAGGATGTGTTGGAATGAAAAATATTCACCATAAAACTGAATTTATATTTCACCCTTCTATAGATTTTTGGACGTTGAAGTCAGCATCTACAAAATAGTAAAATATTATTAAAAAGAAAAGATTTTTTGTTATGTATCGGCCTATTGATACTTTATTTAAGACTGACTCCAGAGGCTTGGATCAGCCAACACAAGGTTTGTCGGACTCTCAGTAGCGGCCTGTCAGTGGTCAGTCATCACAGATTCATGATGTCCAGTGAAGCATTGTTTGAACTCACACAACACTGTTTGAAATTTTTGTGGAGAAGTTTCCAAACATAAAATAAGGTGAGTGCACCTTGTTTGAAATTTCAAACAAGGGAAACAAATGATAAAAACTTGTATGTTAAATGGTTAAATATTGCACTTAATATGATACTACACCCAAAGGAAGTCTAATTGAATGCAGCTACAGAGTAACAACATCAGTGAATGTGAATTGTATTTTTCAGGATCATTTTCGTCTTTGATTAACACTAAACTAAATACAATACCAACTCTGTGTCTGACTAGCAGTGTGTTGCCGAGGTGTATGTCCTGACTCTGTTCGTATCGGATCTGTTTCCTCATGGCCACCCATCGGCAGCAACAACAGTCAGCGACATCAGAAGGCGGCATGTCTCGTTTTACGCTTGCAGAGACACACAGAGTAGAAGACTGATAGAGATAAATCTCTGTGTACTACTGGGCCCGAGCAGAGGCAATCAGTCATGGTTGAACTCTGCTATGACTTCAATTTCAGTGAGAGGAAACTCATCCTGCTATCTCATTTGATTGCACAATAGAGAGGCCCGTTGCCCAGACTCTGTTTATTTCAGTCTGGTCGGATGGAGAAACGTAACAATTTTGTGATTTTTTTTTATTTCACTGTCAGTTTCACAAAGAAATACTCACATGCAGCACTACGTATATGAACAAACAGCCAAACATGCATCTACACATGCAGGTATTTTCACTTTATTTCACAAATAGATGCAAACAGATCTTACTAAGACTAAGAGGTTTTCTTACATTTCATATTTTAACATGTTTCAATCTGCATCAACATTCAGCTGGATGTGTACAAGAGCACAGACCTTGAATTTGAGAAACTTTCAGTTCAGTTTCAGTGAAATGTTAAGCTATAATTAATCATTCTTATTAAGGCACTTCAAGAGAAGTCAACAGTTTATCCTCTATGTAAATGTACCGGCTATAAAAAAATTGAAGGTAACCAGGGAACCGAGCGAGGAAAGCAACATGACGAAAGTCTCTGCTTAATGAACACAAGTCAAGTTCGAGTATGAATCCTTGCGATCAAACTACATGAATCATACTTGAAAATGCCCGTCATTCTTCGAGGACACGTTTTCTTTGTTTCTTTTCTGCAAAGTCTTCTGCTTAGATTTCCAACAATGGGTCACAGAATGTACAACCTTCCACACGCTCAGTCAGACAGCATGTTACCAAAAGTCACATGGACCTGAAACCATAGCAACTCTGTCAACTGACACTCGTCAATATCAGTCTTCATCTATTGTCTGAGCTGCTCTGTTGATTTACCTCTGACTCACTCATCTGATTCTTCCTGAATAGTAAATTAGTAAAAAGGTAATGTGATAATGTGACGAATCGTGACTCAGATTTGTATGAAATATTAATCTCTTTTGTTGTTGTTGTTTTTCTTACGTCACTTCTGCATTTACATTTTTGAGATTTGGTCATGACCCAGTTCTTAAATCTGAATCTATCAGATCTTATTCTCAGGATCATTGTTGAAAGAATTTCAAAATCTCCCTGGAAAAGATTTACATAAGAGTCCTGTGCCGTGTAAACAACTTCTAAGATTCTGTGCCTTATTAAAAGAAAAATGAAACACACACATACATGCAGGATTTTGTCCATTCCCTGCCTGGTGGTTAACAAGTACATCAGATCAGGTTTGATCTTTTCGAATGCATATCTTCATTCCTCGCTCCCCTTATTAGTGAGATATGTGGCCAGTGGACCAGTGGAAATCGAAGAGGAGCCGCCGTACTTCACAGCAGGTGATGATGTTTCTCCCCTGTCGGATTTAATGACACGCCACTCCCGTTGTTCTCCTTCTCTTCCTCTTTTATTTGAATCTCTTTCTACACAGCTACACAAACATTCACACATGCCAGAGGTTGATGCTGTTGTTTATATTGACTAAGTGAAGGCTTAATGGTGTCTTACACTTACACTGACGCTGCTTCGCGCACAATCCAGAGGGTTTGAAGGAAGAGCTAAATGAGTTAGCGTACCACATGCAGACCGTTGATACATCTTGTCTACTTCTAAACACAGCTCACTCCTAAACGACGCGTATCATCGTTCCCAAAACAACATGACCGTTGAAACATACCAGCGACAGAGGTATCCGACCGTCGTCATTAAGTTATGGAAGGAAAACTATTTGATTAGGTCGAGGAACACTGTGGTTTGTCTTCATATAACTGTTAGTTATATAACCCCTACATTATGTACCTAACTTCAGTTACCATCCATCCTGTCTTCCTCCTTGTGTGGACTTAATTTGAGCTCTTTATACTTCTTTGCCTGACTTCCTCCTTTGTTGCCATGGTTGCTAAGCAACTAGACACCACTGCCAAACACGAAACGTAAACATGTGCTGTAATAAGTCGCCTTCACTATCGATCTATATGATCGTCTTTTCACATTCAACATCTTCCTTTAATGTGCTAGCATGCTAACGTTTGCTAATTAGCAGTTCACACAAAATACAGCGACTAGGTTGATTGGAATGTCGTTAGTGGAGCAGATCACCTGGTGAATGTTGAGAATTGTTGAGAAGGTGGATCTGTTGGAAGAATTCTGAAGGCCGCCACTGACACCATTAATATCCGGACCAAATTTCCTGGCATTCAAAAAACATGTCAACCTTGTGGTGGTGCAAGAGAGAAAATTAGGTTGCGTCCGAAATTCCATGCTATACACTACATACTCAATATGTGTACTATTGTTCAACATACTTTTGAGTGAATAACATATTATTATAGAGGTGCCGGTCGAGGTGAGGTTGGCACTGGTTACCACGGTGTCGCTGTCCGCCAATGTTTGTTGTGTTGTTGTTGTCATCACTGCTGCATTGCATTGTGGGATATGTATGCCGGCGTAGTGTCCAGTGCTTGCATACTGTAATATTTACTGGAAATAGTATGCACCTCACGCACTATTGGGTTCATACTAAGGTTTTGGACATACTAAAAAATCTGACATACTGTTTGAGCATACTCAATTGCATGTTAGTATGGAATTTCGGATGCAGCCAGTGTCTCACGAAAGCAAGTAGGATTCATCATCCAATAACTGTTGAGATATTCCAATCTGGACCAAAGTGATGAAGATGTGATGCACCAACTGCAGCTTAGAAAATAAGTTGTAGACACATGGTAGTCTGACACAGACAAAACAATGTCACCTACAGCGTCCCCCTCCCCTTTTTTGGTTAGACTGAGCCAACATTTTCACTGGCAGGACATAACAGGAACAGCACAGACAACTCCAGTCCATGGTTATTGTTATCAAGTGTTTTCCCTTGACAGTGATTCTCCTTTTCACAGGATATGGGCTTGCTTGTTCAGTTGACCTCTGCGAGAGCGGGTTATTCACGCGTAACCACCGAAGTTTGGAAAGTGGCTCCATTGTCCCCATCTTTTCACTGCTGAAGTCTCTCCTAATGAAATTACTTGATGGATTTCCCCTAAGCCGTGGTCTTTCAGCTGGCTGAAACAATGATTGTGTGGATCAGTTTTGTTCTCTTTCCCTTTTGATAGATTCCCAATCCCTCCAATTGGGTTTTTCTCCATCTCTTTTAATGGCAATCTCCTTAAATTTCTCTTTTAGATTTCCTCGGTGGTTGAGGGCATCGACTGAGTTGGAAACAAAACTGAACTGAACGTCACATACTGCTGCGTTCGAACGTCACACCCTCCTCAGTCACTCAGCATTAGCGGATATTCTGGCTTTTTCCTCTCAGGGCACGAAAACTGTGAAATCTATCTGTTCAAATATAACACAACCCTGAGTGGTGTCTTCACTCCGGCTTCACCTTTAACCTTCTCTGAGCTCTTACGCACTTTAAAAAAGTACATGTCCTCCCAGTGTCAGTTTGGATGTGCCCCTCTTTGGTCTCAATTATTGTCTGATGGGTTTTCTAATGGTACCTCATGTCAGAGTGGCTTTTTTGGCACGTTTTTATCGCACACAGCCTTCACTCCGGCTGACAGCAAGGTAATGAAAAAGGTAGAATCACCTGTCAGGCGCATTTCATAGCATCCGCTCATAGCCTGGGGTTTATCTGAGGGCTTTATAGCAGAGTGACACAAGGCAAAGGTAAAACAGTGTGTGTGTTTGATAAGCAAAGTGGCTGTGAAAGGGCATACAACAAGAAACGGCAGTTTCCACAGAATAATCACATTATAATTACTCCAGTTATTGCCTCTGACAAATAAAGCCGTGCATTTAAAAAAAAGCGTCTCATGAATGTTGAGCAAAAGAAATTGATTTCATCTCACCGTCATTCCATTTCACTGGTCGAGTCGTGTTGATGGATTTTTAGCAAGTTGGGAGTCTGCGTGCAGCGCTCCATCAATGAAGTCTGAGGCGGCTGTCTGAATATGTGCCTTGTGTACTGGGCAGCGCTGGTAAACATGGGCAGCATGCTAACTGGAGACATGAAGGTCAGAAAAGACTCAGACCAGCATTCTCAGCTCAGTTGTTTGAAACGGATGTGGCTGTGTTTTATCGCTGATATACTATAAACCAATGTAAGTACGTGGCGTTTTATTTTTAGAACTTATCTCAGGACAAATGCATTTTGTTTTAAAGACGAGAGTCATCTGAATTTCCACTCTATGGAACATTTATTCATCCCTCACAGCAGAATATTTATCTCCCTGCCACCCACACAAGCCCTGCAAACACTGACTTAGATAAATGAAACAGTTTTTTTTTTCTTTTCCTACATGAGATATACACCACAGGGAAAGTCAAGCCATGTGATTAATACGAAGAACGCCACATTTACTTTATCTACCAATTCATTATCGGCGTGTTGTCGTTTGTCTGGGTTTTTGGTCCGTTTTACTGTGTAGTAGTGTCTTCTTGTGTGTTGTTGTCACTTTCTACTTCCTGCTCACCTGTGTTCCCAGTGTTCTGTTTCCCTCCTGTGTTCCTGGTGCCCCCCCCCCTCCGCCTGATTTCCCCCCCACGCCTGTTTCATATCGGCCTTGTTAGCACTTCTCTGCACCTCATCCCCCTCGTTTGTTTAGTTTGTATTTAAGCCTGTGTCGCTCCCTCACTCTTGGTCGGTTCGTCTGTTTACATCCAAGCATCTCATGTGCTCTTGCCGGTTCCTTGTGCGATCTCTGTGTTCCTGATTTGTTCCTCGTGCTTTTCTGCTTTGTCCTCATTTTTTTGTAACACTTTAGTATTTACATTTGACCGCACCGTTGGATTTGTCTGGATTTTTCTGAATTTTTTTCGACCCGCTTTTCTCGTTTTCAACCCGCCTGTTTCCACCAATTTGGCTATTGTGACGTCTTGCATTACATTTCCCAAAATTCATCCCGTCTGTCAAGATAGTCACTTAAATAGATAAATCAAAGCATTAAAAATGGATCACGGCGCTTTAATTATTTGATACCAATCAGAAGTTTTTGCTGAGAACCATCTGTTGAACCATCCAAATATCACTTTCTGCCAAACTTTCTCCAGTTATTGTATCTTCAGATCCCGAAAAACAGATGGTTGGAGATGATTCACTGTGACGACTGAAGCCACATACATCATACTCTCATTAACTGTCGGCAGCACATCCCTCACAGCAGCAGGCACAGTTATAGTGACAAGAGGCTACATCCACAACGGGCTCGCAGCGGTAAACGTGCCCGTGCAGGACATCTCTGAGTACTTTAGAAAGCACTCATGATACCTGTAGTGAGCAGTTGAATGCAAATCAGTCCACTCAAGTCAAACGCCTTGTGGGTACACCTCAATGTGTCTGCTGTCTTTGTCTTGAATTTTGATTAGGAATGCAAAAAAAAAAAAAGAAAAAAAGAAAAGAAAATGTGGAACATTTCTTACCCTGTGATCTATTTTTAAACACAAAGTGCAGCAGAATTCCCTCCCCTGGAGTCGAGCTGTTGTTTGATTCAGGGCAGCATTACTCAGCTGTGGATGTGACTCAGACGTGAAGCTACACTTCTAGGAGCCGCCATTGTCTCCGGCTTCAACAGAGAGATGATGCAGCCGCAGGAGGAGAAGAGATCTCTGCGGTTGTGTGTGTTTTGTCAGAAAAGTCTGCGGTTGTGTGTGTTTTGTCAGAAAAGTGCATCTTAAAGTGTACCTTCTTCTCTCCCTTGCGTCAAAATTCAGAAATCAGTTTGGACAAACTGATTTCTATACAGAATCCTTCTGCTCATTCTGTCACATTTGCTGGAAAGGTGGCTCTGATAGATCTCATAGCGGCTCACCGGTCTAATCTATTCTGGTAAAGGCCAGACTGGATTAAGTTCTTAATTGCCTTTGTTGCTTTGAATGTGGAACAATGAGCTGCGTCGGTTGTGCAGAGTGCTGCCAGGTGATTATCTTTTTATTGCAGAGGAGACACCCAGCGCATCTTGATTGGTACTTGTACAGAGCACGAGGAAACTCAGATCAGATCATGAGTGTCTGTGCTTGCTTTTCTACATTTCTGTCACTAAATGAATGACAGTTTGGCATTTTTTTATTTTTAAAGCTGTTCATTTTAAACCCAAGTCAAAGAAATCCTATTTATTGATTTTAATTTTTATCAATGCTAGCAGTTCAGCTGGGCCCCAACGTTTGTATCACAGTACTATTCGATGGACAGTAGTGAGGATGAGGACTACTGACTTTAAGTGCCACCACATGGTGCATATATCTCACTATAAAGGACTGAAACTGCCAAAATAAATAAGGAAATAATGCACAAGTACATTTCTTTATACAGTGCAGTTATTTATTTATTTTTTTTAGCCACACTGTACTGGGATTTTGACAATGGATAAAGAACAGTGAAAAGAAATTACTGAAATCAGTACATTTGTATCGTGGTTTCGGGTTTTTTGTTGGTTATTTCCTGTTTTATTTGGTAGTTTACATCCTAATGTAACTAGTTTCTTTTTCCATTTCCTTCATCCGTCTGTTTTTTTTCTGTGTTCCCTGTGTCTCATTAGTTCATCTTCGTTCACTCTTGGTTGGTTCATCTGTTCTACGTTTGTGCTTCCTGTGTTTCCCGTTCCTGTCATTTTTACGTGCATTGTTTCACAAAATCTGCATGATATTTCCGGTTTGTATTCTGTTTTGCTCTTGGATTCATCTTGTTTTATTGCCTGTCTTTTGTTTCTACTCTTTTGGAGTCACATTTCTCACTTTTTGCTGTGAACCTGCTGCCCCTCCGTCTGTATTTGGGTCCAGTTTTTGTTAAGCCTGACAGTTCGCTGAAATAGATAAGGGTGACAAAAGAATGAATCCTTAAGACTTTGGTGATCCTTTGACATTTTGTCTCACACAAACATAAGATAAAAGTTTTCATCCATCCCCTGAAGTATCTCCACATTTAACACAAGACAGACTGCCACAGAAATGCCATCCATGGTCCCCAGAGGATGAATCTTAATCGCTGTGATGATCCACTGAGTCCTCCTCTAGTGTCATCAGAAGGTTGACATTTGTGCATCAGACTAAAAGGTCTCTGACAAAACAGGCAGCATCTATATCCAGAAAATGCTCAAACACAGAGACAAACATACACAGGTACACTCAATGCACAGAGTAAACATTTGCCATATGTTTGGTCTAACCGTAGTATCAGCATGACATTTGTTCTGCAGATATGTGGAGCAGACTGGGGCCTTATGGTGGATTACACACGATATCAAAACAACTTCCTCTGCCGATGTTTGTTGATGTGGAAATATTCAGGATCAGGGTTTTTTTTTCTTCCTGATCTTCATGAGTCATTCATGAGCCGCATCATCTCCTCTTTGACTTGACACAATTATGCTTATGAAACCTTTTCCAAACCAGCTGTATAAAATCAAAGCTGCTTGAAGTCCTTGAGGATCCTCAAAACTGTATAATGGAGGTATGAGATTTTCACTTTTAGCCAATGATACTCCTCAAACACTGCTGCAAATGCATGAGACCGAAGAAAAAAAAAACAGCCCACAGCAAAAACAAATACCGCATTCCTGGACATAAATAGTTGGTCTTTTTTTATTTCTTCTGTGAGCAGTGCAGGCTGCTTTGCTCGAGGGCATGGGGGAATACCATGACATCTGGAGCCAACGTTCCCATGACTCCCATTATATGCCAGTAGTCGGTCCTGTAGTTCCTCTGGCTGTGTTGGAGACGAGCCTCTCAGCCTGATGTTCCAGTAAAACTCGGAGACAATCGGACATGATGGGAAAAGCATATCCACGCCGTTCACTCGTTCATGTTTCGGTTTGCTTTGAAGTGATTTGTGATGTTTGAACACACGACTGACGCGTAACACCTTCTGCTGTAGTCGCACGATTAATGAGCAAACCTGAGGGAGCGTACAGTGAAACAAATTGTTTGCTCTTCTGTTGGCGTGAAGAAATTATAAAGATCAATCAGTCGAGTTTTCTCAGTGTGTGGGGTATGACTCATTACTTAGGAAGTTCAGCGCTGTGGCCGCTGATTAAAAGAAGTTGCTCTGCATGGGTGACTCCAGTTACTCTGGGTGTTTTGACAGTTATATTGGCTGTCTGTTTCCTCTTCTCAAAGTAAAGAAAGTTAAAGTTAAGTACAGCTATTTTATAGTATAGTTCAGATCTATCCAGGAGGCTCTAATGAATAAGGATTCTTCCTCTTCTTTTATGTTTTTCTATGCTCAAGTCAGTTGTTTCCCGTTATGGCACATCTGGACAAGGGTGTACATTCATCTAGTCGCATGCTGCCGGTTTTGTCTTTAATGTACAGCACGCAATTTTACCTCACAGGGATGGATAAAGTATTTCTGATTCTGATTTTATATGTACCCTAAAATCTCAGATGGCACTGTACAGTGTACATGTCAATGAATGAAACAATTGCCTGCTATTTTGGTCATCACTTAATAGGTTTGCAACCCAGTCGCCAGGATCAATGGTGGTCACGTCCTTTTCTACAAAACCACAGATACGTTAAAACTTTACATTTCTTTATTTTGCAGTTTTACGTTTGGTTAGGTTCAACTTTCAATTTTCTCTTGACACAATGCTTTACTTATGCAGTAGTCAGATTTAAGCACAAAAGCCCCTTGGTTAGGATTAGGAAAACATTATGTTTGGCTTAAAATCCCGTCTTTGGTTGCCAACAACCAGCCTGGTCAAGAGGATATAATATCAGCAGTTCACGTTTCTGCAAACCAGAGATAAGTCTGAGGTTGACATTCGTGGCAGATGCTGCATGTGATTGCATTCACATTTTATGCCTGTTAGTGTACTTTCAAATCAGGGGGCGGAATTAAGGAAGTTGTGTTCTTGCAACATCTGGAATGATTACAGGTGAGTTGTAGCTGTTTTAATGGCGACCAAAATGGCATTTTTCACAGGAAGTCGGACAATCTTCTATGACAAGAGAGAAACGGAAAACTGAACCTGAACAAACTTGCAACATAAGGAGACGTTAATTTTGAACTCATCTGTGGTTCTTAGCTATCACTTATTTTGGCGATGGGCTGCACAAACACTGCTGGAGATGTCTCAGAGTATTTCTAAAAACATTTAGCTTTGACACCACAAACACAGCTGCAGATGGCCCGCTTCCTCATCACAATGATCTGATTAAAATTGCCAGGGTTCTTCTTAAAAACGGTATGGTCCCATGTCAAAAATATCCTTGTGAAAATTATCTTTTTCTTTGGGAAGTGCTGATCTGCATTTTTTTAAACCATTTTCTGACCAAAACAAATTAATTAATTGAGGAAAAATGATACTTGATTGATTAATCCGCCATGAACTTAAATCCCATCAATAAGTGACAACGACTACATGACACATTTCTGCATTTTAAGCTCAAAGAACAAATGACAATCTTTCACTTCAGAGAGATTTGATGATGGTTTATTGGGAAAAAACTTCTACTTCCTGAGACCGGGAGAACCCTTCTTGCTTTGACACAGCGGCTGTGTGAAGTCAGCCAGTGCACTCGGATTCATTGCCTTCCTCCGCTGCTCTCTTGTACTTCCTACGCGCCGCTGTAGCTTAATCACAAGGTCTGCACACAGCCTTTCGTGTATGGCAGGTCTGTGTCTGCCTCACGCCCACTCACTGAGTCTCTCAGGGAGATTAGGTATACGCACACCTCCAGACTGGGGATCCATCCAAACTTTCGAAATACTTTCCTCTAATTGTCTCTGGTTGGCTCGCTCTGTGAGGACAGTGGCGGTAAACGCAGCTTTTGGCCCCCCTTTGTGAATAATAATAAAACAATGGAGGCAGCTTTGACGGGTGTCAAGTCACGATTGTTTCGTGGATTTGACAGGAACAGAATAGATATTGATTCAAGAACTAATTCTCAGAGTGGATTAAGGAAAAGAACCAGACAGTTGATGATAGATGACAGATATTTGGTATCTGATGAGGGTGAGGAAGACGGATGATGCAGATCTCCAGAATGTTTTCGTACTGCCACAGCTGCCTGAGTTTGGCGAGGTAGTGCCGACTTTCCCCTCTGCTTCTTGCCTCCTTTTCTTCTTTTCCCACTCCTTCTAGAAGCTCTGCAATTACGAAAAGCCTATAACTCTCAGCCCGATGCTTTTGTTAAAAGTCTTTGTTCTGCTGCCACATCAACAGCAGCAGCGGTGGGTGGAACACATCTTAAATGATTTTTCAAATTAATTATTCCTTCTCGTTGACTTGATCAGCGTGGGAGAATAAAGGTGCTAAGACTTGGCAGGCCTGTCTTGTGGTAAAGCACTGTTCAAGTAACACTGCTGAACTGTACATGCATCACTTCAAATCGTATAGCAATGAATACGGACATTAACAAACGTGTAAGGACAAACTTAAAAGGTCAAAATGCACAGCATTTATTGCAATATAGTCACAAAACGTATTTAGCAAAAAATCAGACACAGATTTGACAAAAATAAATAGATTTTATGCTTTTCAAAGGCTTCATACTGTCACAGTAAAGTAAAAACACGACATCCTGATTTGCCAGTGTTGTCCAAAATGAATCATTTTAACAACCCAGACGTCACACGGCCGCTCATACAGCATGAGCTGGAATGTTAATTACACATCACTGAATAGTTGCTACCACATTCAAACAATATTTCACCCTGTTTTTGCCTGATGTAACAATACGATGTGGTGGTATACAAAATAAACATTACTTGAAAAAACGTTCTTGCACTTTGACCCTACCGCGTTAACAGGCTCTATTTATCACGCTTCACCACAGCACAGAATACCAAGCAGATGACAGAATGTGAAAGGGTTTTTCCTCTGTTTTGATTCGATTAGAGAGCTCATGGTCTAAAAAGGCACTTTAGAACTCAGGCCTCACAGCTACAACATATAGTGATGTCAATTTAAACCATCAGCGTGGCGCGCCGCAGTATGACTGCAGCGTCAACGTCATTGTTTACTTTGTACTATTCCTTTAACACAGTAGCCAAAACTACTTGATCCAGCCAGAGAGTCACCACTGAGGTCACATGTTATGCTTTAATTCGAATCAAGAAATCAGATGGGATGTAAAACTATTCAGATTTAAAGGCCCAAACAGTGACTTTTGAGACAATGTCATTTACAACTATACTGACTTGAGTTAATGAAAGGTATGAAACTGATTTATACCAAATCTAGCATCAATATTAATATCTAAAACTGTAGTTTATTGTTATGGTGCATTCAGACCGGATGTGAGGCAAGTTTTCCCAATCTAGATTACACACAGAGATAATGTAAAAAGACGTGAGTTTGCATACATGAGGAGTGCGTATTCTTGTGAGTTGAACACATTTAACTTTCTGCAAAACGTGTGTGATGTGGGGCTTTGTCGGGTGGAGCAGAGTGGGGGTTTTTAAACTTTTTAAGATTAAAACAGTTGATTCCTCTTCACTCCTGTTGATCAACCTGACTGCAGCGGCGATCTGCTGAGGTGACCTCTGTTGTCTGAGTGTTGAACTGCGTTGACTGCAGCTAAATGGAGCTAGAGGGGAGATGTACTTTGTTGTTATGAGAAGGAGAGAGGAGAGGAAGAAAGAATACTGGAGTCGATGATGAGTACTGACTTCAGCTGAGAGACTCTACTGACTGTAAACACACAGATACACACCCTCCATGCGTGTGGTTGGTTGCTAGCTCATGATCTGACTGTTTGGGGAACAATAGTAATAATAATATATAAATTATCCCATGATGTAACTCATGCAAAAAATGTCTTTGTTTTCGGTCTGAATGCACCATTAGTCTACATATAAGATCCTCTAATCAAGGGGTGACAGCAGGCTCCTGCGCTCTGAAGTTTGGAGATGGGGCCACACTCTTGTTCACATTTGTATCACAGGTTGTGCGTTTAATGACACAAATTCTTACAGAGACACAGAAATTACTAGTATGCTACAAAATCATCTGGTTAGAAACTGTCACTCTTTGCAGAAAACGACTGTATTACACTTGTATTGAAATCTCATCTACACACACAACCTACAAAAGTGGTCGGTCTGCTCTTCTTTAAAGGACAAGGCCGGCAAGATTCTGTATTTCTCAATTAATTGATTGAAAGTGAATTGACTGAATTGTCAATGATTTGAGATAGTACCTGCGTTTCCAACATGTGAACATGCCAACTGTAGTTTATCCCGAGTTATGCGTTGTCTGAGTGGAAACTCAGTTCTGATTGGCTGCAGCTACAGTACGTAAGGAGCCACAAAGTAGTTCCTGTGAAACTGTCCGTTCAGCGTTCTAGATTAATGCCCTTAGCCTGTATCTAAAATGAGTAACCATGGCGACAAGCCTCCTTTTACAATTCAACGAGTTAAAATCTTATTCCTACAACCCTCTGAACAAACACAAGCTGCAAAAAGTAGCTGCACACTGTCCTTCTGAACTGGTATCAGGCGATTATCTCACATCCCATTCGTTAGTTAGTCAATGAGCTACATCAGGCTGCAGCTGACCGTACACATGCTCCGTAACTTATTCATACAAATGTCCACTGTATACACTATCAGGATCGTCCTATTTACTGGAGTAAAATATTTCCATTGCACAAGAGCCTCGTGGGATTCTAACAATCATTCCAGATATTAGTCACAGGGTTATGGCTTGTGACAAACTGTGGATTTTGAAAATATGAATTAATAGTCTTAACTTTTTTTTTTTCCTTTGGCAGGTCTATAAACAAGACAATGCCCTGAGAGGTGTCCACAATCAGGATAACACATTTTGGATGTTGTAATGGACACGTCGCCCGGCATTACCACGTAATTAATCTCATGTACATGGTCCAGCTCACCAGTGGACCACTTCTCCTCATGAAAGATGTCTCCTGAACATTTGCAAAAGCTCTGCAGTGCCGAGCTGCTGCGGCAAATTATTTAACCTTCTTCAAAAATGAATGGATTTATTTGTGACCTATTTTTAAGACTTATGTCATCAGCAGGAAAGAATGAGTGCCACGGGCAGGCTGAGAAAGACGAGGAGGGTCCTTTCGTGGGATTCTTTTGATGATCAGAAAAGTATAGAATGTTGCCAGCCTTATACTTCAACACGTAATCAAGAGACAAGCTTGCTCAACTCCGATGTTGCACCATCACAGAGAGATCGATCATGCCTTCTCGCATGATAAAGTACCTGAATTGTCTCTGAAAGTGATGACCTTCACTGGCCAACTGGCTTGTTGGTCGGCGTTTGGATGTTGTTGGTCTGCAGTTGAGTGCTGTTGGTCTGCGGTTGAGTGTTGTTGGTCTGCGGTTGAGTGTTGTTGGTCTGCGGTTGAGTGTTGTTGGTTGCGTTGGAGTTGGCGTTGCTCCCTCCCCCGTTGTTCTCCATCCTGAGGGAGGAGGAGTTGAGCGGACTCCTCTTGAGGACTTTGTTAGCCAGCAGGCTGCAGGTCTTCCTGTACTGGTGACGCAGCAGTGAGTAGACGAACGGGTCGCTTGCTGCCTTGCTGTAGGCCAAACACTTGGACAGCACGCCCCAGTGAGGGCTTATGGGCCCTGGGAGGAAGAGCTCCGCAATTCTACCTCAAATCAAGCAAAGAGAGGAAAAAAGTCACACGCCATCCACGAGCGAAATTAAAGCCAATTCTCAGATCAGTGTAACTGGAGTGGAAGACATCTAATGCGACCCCTCCCCCAGTGCCGTATTACTGTGAAAATGTCATCATTACACTTCACTGAAATGTCAGCACTGTGTCTGGGAATGTGAACAGATTGGTGTCATTTTTTTTTGTCTCACAACCAATTATTCTGTCCTCGTAGATCAAATCAAATTAAAGCCGACACAAAGTCAAAACCAACAGGAGCATTGTTTTGTTGTTAATCTGTCTTCTTAATTAGTGAGATCTCCTTAAAAACCTAACGCGTCTCTCCTAATGCGCTTCCTTCCTATTTCCATTCCACAATTCTAACAGCTTCTGACAGGTTGCCACCATTAATACCGGGGCTAATACTAATGAGAGCCAGTGATACCATCACAGGCTCATTTGCTATGTCTCTCTTCCTCTGTCGCTCTCTCTCTTTCTCTCTCATCTCCCCAGCAGTGGAGGCTCAGGAACAAGGATTAGACGTGTGTGTGTGTGTGTGTGTGTGTGTGTGTGTGTGTGTCTGACATCATGAAAATCGAGCAGTTAAAGATGTTTCGAATGTTTGCAGATAACAAGGAAATAATCATCAGCATCTGCATTGAGGCGATGAACCGAGTATAAACACACGAGCAGCCACAGAGAGGTAAGTGAAAACCCAGAAATCCCTCTAAGAAGTCTGAGGAGAGTTGTTCTACTAATTAAACTGAATGAAGGAGATCATCTGGAAGCTTTTCTTTTTTTAAAACTGCTGAAAAAAAAACACAATGTACAGAATCCAACTGCAGTACAATGGTGGAGCTGTTTGATGATCTGTCTTTTCAACATTGGGATTCAAAGAAAGTGAAGATAAAACAAGAAACACATGTTTTGGTGAGACTCACACACAAAACCTCATATGTGTTGTTGTAAATGTGCGCTCACCTTGTGATGACATACGGGCTGAAGCACACCACGAATGTGCCGATGAACGTGCTGATCTTTTTGGTGGCCCTCAGCCTCCTCCGCTTCTGCTCATCCAAGCATTTCTGTCGCACGCTGCCAAAGCACAGAGGTACCATTATCGACCCAGCAGGCATGATCAGAGGCAGGCAGACATAATGCAGCCGTCCACAGAGGAAACATGTGGCAATGACGCGGGGATGGAGGCAGTGAACCGTGCTGCTGTTATCGCGGTGGATTACCGTGGAGAAATTTCACACCGCACAGATATCAATTATGCAAATGGGGAAGTGATTCAAAGTTTAATTATTTGACTGGATCGGGATGGAGAGCAAATGATGGAGACGGAGAGCACAAGGAAGTCGTCGCCAACCTTCATGAGACATGATACTGTCACTGCCAGCAGGCTTCAGTCATCATCAGCCAAACACTTTAGATTCATGTCGAATCACTTCAAGTTATACTACAGAGGGTTTCGTGTCCACTGTATGTTATGTCTGCTTTTTGACAGCATAGGAATGCAGCTGACTGCTTTCATTGCCAATTAACTGCACCTGCTGCCTGCAAGTCAAGATTATGAAATCATAACTATGAGAAAAAAAAATCTGAATTCTGACTGTAAAGTCAGATTTTTGAGTTTAATCTTAGAAATCTGATTTTAATTCTGGGCCTAAACTCAGAATTCTGATTTTTTTCCCCCACAATTCTGACTTTTGTCTCAGAATTACATTAATGTCAGAATAAATATTTTCAATTTTAAGAAAAAAGTCAGAATTCTTACTTTAAACTTAGTACTTTGTACTTTTGCTCCTCAGAATTCATATTTTTTTTTTTTTTACAATTCAAAAGTTTTTTTTCTCAGAATTCTCACTAATAATTCTCATAATAATTATTGTCATTTCTAAAAACAAAGTCAGGATTTGGACTCTAAACTCAGAATTCTGACATTTGTTCATCAGAATTGTGAAGAAAAAAAAAATCTGACTTGAATTTCATAATAGTTATTCTCAGTTCAATGACACAAAAGACAGAATTACAAAAAAAGGGTCAGAATCACCTTTTTTTCATAAAGTTGCCCTCAGCATCCTCAGGATCAGGATATTTGGAACATGTTGTGCTCGGTAAAGGGTTAATCCCACAATTTTGCTGATAACCGATTAACTTGTTAATCGATGTACATCACACATGGTTTCAAAGGTTTTAAATTGCACAGAATAGACACATTTTTCTTACACTTTCAATGTATAAGTGGAGGAGCAGAGTGAATAATTTTTTCCTGTCCATCAACTATTTGACTCATCAAGGCAAAGAAGAGAACATCCACCACCATCTCAGACACAGACTCAACATTCACTGGAGCTTGTTCTGATGTTGGACCAACATGCCTCACACACAGGACACGATGCAGAGCGACAGACACAAACATCTGAGTGAAACACAAAAGGATTACACACTGACTGCAGCTCTGGCGATGGTTTACCTGGGGTGAATATCCACAAGCAGCACCAGCGTCTGCATAGTGATCACGTCGATGCGTTTACAGTGAAACCTCGCAACTTTCAGCACTTTCAGATACGTGACACACATCACGATGAGCGTGAGGAGGAAAGTGAGAGAGTGCAAAGCCACGGTGAAAATGATAAACTGGGTCCCGGCTCCCTTCGCCCGCACATTGCAGAGAGTGCACGATGCGTAAAGGTGATGGTACCCGACCCAGGAGCGGCAGGTGGCCACGGTGGAGAAGCAGAGCGAGTGTATCCACGTGTATCCGAGCGCGATCACTGCGTCCCGGTGCCGGATTCTGGAGTGGTAGCTCAGCGGGAACACCACAGCGACCCATCGGTCGATGCTGAGGGCTGCCATGCTGAGCATGGAGTTCGTGGTGAGAAAAGTGTCGAGGAAACCCACAACCTGACAGAAGCCGCTGCCTCCGGGGTGGCCCGTGGTGATGAGCCCGACCAGAGTTAGTGGCATGTTGGACACGCTTAGCAACAGGTTGCAAAACGTCAAGTTGAGAATAAAGAGACCGGGTACCTGTCTGCGGATCTCCGGGTTGTACAGAAAGCAGATCAGCACCACAACGTTGGACAGCAGCGACACGATAATAATCCCCAAAACCAACACGGAAGCAACTATGTCCGCTGCGTCCATGGCGCTTCCTCTCAAATATCCGCACTTCTGCTGAGTGCATCCACAGTCCTGATGCGAACTGTCATCGTGAGTGTCCAGCACACTGTCATTCTTTCGCTCCCCGAGCACCAAATGCCTTCAGTGAACGGAGCGGTCTCTCCAGCAGCGTCCGCGGCGAAGGCTTCACGCAGCTCACCTGATTACCATGAGGAGATCTCAGACTCCGTGTCATGGGAACGGGGTCACAGCGGGAGGCTTGTGCTGGTGAGGCGCTGCGGTAGTTTTCAAGCACCCTTGTCATGCCACTGGTCTCACGGCTGAGGGCTTCCTCGCTGCGCAATTGCGCATTGACATGATGGCAGCTCGGAAAAACGCCACAGAAGTACTCGGAGCTGTCGTCGCCTCCAGCTTCTTATACTGTCTTCCCTGCAGCCGAGAGTGTAAAAGCACGCTGGTGCGGCCCCTGCTCAAAAATAGCTTTTTAGTGTAAAAATAGAAGCACGACGCAAGACTGCGTGGCTGGCTGATGTCACGAGCATCACGTTGAGCAGAGCAGTTCTGGCGAGGAGATGTTTTGTGCAGAATGCAAACGTAGATCTGTCAGGTGAGTGTATGTCAGAAGCGCACAGTCTGATTCGGGGCTACGAAGTATGTTTGCGGTCAGTGTCTGACTGGACTGAACCACAGCGTCACTTTATTTAGATTCCTCAGCAGTGAAACACTTAAAGTGTAATCCAGCTCACTGCGACAGAGGGAGACCCACAAACCTCATCCGTGCAGCCTTCAAATCCTCGGGGCTCTGTGGAGGCACCGGGCTTCTCCATCCACGTTATTAGTCCACAGTCCAGTAGCAGCACCTCCTCTGGCATCTGCAGCAGTACTCTGTGTGTGTGTGCGTGTGTGTGTGTGTGTGTGTGTGTGTGTGCGTGCGTGCGTGCAGCCTCCAGCCCTGTGAGGGGGGGCACACTGTGTTTTCTCACTTTTAGCCAAGAATGTGTTTCTGCATCAACAATTTCACAGACACATAAAACAAAAAATACTGATGCATTACTTCAAATCCAACACGTTCTGAGTCACATCACACACTCCCTTCTGCTCAGTCAGCCAGTCTGTCAGTGGATAAGTTGTCTGGAGTCACCAGAAGTCCAAAACACTTACTGGATGTTAAGCTTCTTCTTTTTTTTTTTTTTTTACATCATCAGGACCAGACTGGGCAGCCCGAGAATAGACGGCACTATAACACAACCATCCTGCCAACATTTCTGAAGTTATTCTTTTCAAAAACATTATAAGTTGTGTAATTAATGGCAATACTAACAAAGTTATTCGACGAAGACGCCTTGAAGACGCTTCCAGGTGGACGAGGCCCTAAACTTGGCTTCATGGAACACGTTGGAGGTCACGGTCCAACACACTTCAGATGTGTTCAACAGGTGATGCTGAACCTGGTCAGAGGTGAGCCAACACCTAAAAAACCTAAATATAAAAATCAGCTCACACGTGTTGAGCTGCCTTCTGTTCACAAATTGTGTAAGCTTTTTATTATATAAATGCAAAACATCCATTGTTTTGTGTTAATATTTCAGCAACAAACATTGTGTGTTTAACTGTGATGACATATTTGATAAAGTTTGAATTCATATTGTGGGTTGTTAGTTTGTAAGTCAACACGACTAATTACAATTTTTGCCGCTTGGCCAAATAAAGGATACAGAATACTAATCAAATCCAATGTAACCTAAAATAGTGAGTTGAAAAGTCAGGCACAACGCTGATTTTGCTTGAGACTTTAAGCATAAATAAGATCGAGGGACTAAGGACAGAGGATGTCGTTCACTGTACAGATTGTAAAGCCCATTGAGACAATGTGATTGCGATTTTGGGCTATATAAATAAAACTGATTTGATTTGATTTGAAATAACGTACATTTGAGGTAATATAATAGTTCTCAAGCAAATGAGTTACTCCATCATTGATTTTTTTTTAAGGCAATAATTTACATTAAGTTTATCAAGTCAGCATGTCGGTTGTGAGTCAAAAGTTGAATTGGTCATAAAGACCAACCCTGGTGTCGTTGCTCCTGAAGTGTACACAGACGAGGAGGTCAGGAGGAATCTTTATATACCGTTAAGTAGTTCAGTCTATTGCAATGTTTTATATTTATAAACCCTTTTATCTCAATCTGCAAAGTAACTTGTAATTAAGCTCCCCTAACAGGTGAAATGTGGTAAAAACAACAATATATCCCTTTATAAAGTGGCATGATTAGAAATTCAAAGTCAAAGCACTTCAAAATCACATTTAAAGTGAAACTCTCGCCAAAATGCAACCTAGGCTTTTTTTTTTTTTAATGTATATGAGTCAAACCTTCATGTAAAAGCATAATTACGATGAAAGAGGCACTTTCGTTTTTGGGTCAAACTCATTTTCAGTGGGAGTGCTACGGCCACTTTTACGAAAGCATCAAAATCTGTATTTTGAAAACACTAAAAAAGGCTCGACACAACATGAAACTTTGCTCGTAGTATCACCAGGGTCTCTACACATGAACATGAGCATTGACAACATTGTTTGTGTACACAGAGTTTACTAAAAAGAAAGTTTTTGAACAACTCACCTTAGCAGTAACTTGTTCCGCTCCCAGTCGTCACGGCAGCCGAGAAATGTCGATCTCCGAATGCAACGTAACCTGGACGAGAGTTAAGGTGGACCGCACCTAAAGCTTAGTTCCATATAAATGCACGGATAATTTATTGTTTTGTCGATAGCAAAAAACAATATTGACCTTGAAGTTGAAAAAAAGAGCCTCGTATAAGAAACAATACTAAAGTCAAAAACCGGAAAAGTCACGTGAGATATCGCGCAGATAGTTGTTGCCGGAAGACAGTAGTTCCACCTTAACTCTCCTCCAGGTTACGGCGCATTCTGAGATTGATACTTTTCAAGTTACTACTAAGGTGAGTTGTTCAAAAACTTTCTTTTTAGTAAACTCTGTGTACACAAACAATGTTCTTAATGCTCGTGTTCATGTGTAGAGACCCTGGTGACTACGAGCAAAGTTTCATGTTGTGTCGAGCCTTCTTATTTTTTTAAAAATAGCGATTTTGATGCTATCGTAAAAGTGCCCCATGCACTCCCATTGAAAATGAGCTTGACCCGAAAATGAAAATACGGTCAATCTTAAAAGTGCCTCTTTTGTCGTAATTATGCTTTTACACGAAGGTTTGACTCATATACATTCACAGAAAAAGCTTAGGTTGCATTTTGGCGAGAGTTTCACTTTAAGTGCAGTTGTTGGATAAATGTAATTGGTTTACAGTCTAACACTGTCATACAGGCCTGTTGCTGTGGTTCACTACACCCAGACGCCCTTCACAGTGACCTTGCTTAAAACTAAATAACTTGTACCGGTTACAAAGCCTGATGCTGCAGGCAAACATCTGATCACTCTGTTTTCTAAAGATAACACAAATTCCACTTTTCTTACACGCCCTGCGAGCTTGACGTGAGGATGTCAATTATTTTCTGGTCCTGTACTCCCTGTGGTGTGATCTGGTAGTGTGCAATGTGATCTACGGTGTCAACAAAACACAACTTATAAAACATACGGACTCTGAAGACGTCGCTACATCAGTCATATAGTAGTTTTTACTCTCACCTCTTCTTTTAATCCAGAACAGACTCATTTAACACTGTCGCAGACCACCAAAATTTAAATTAACATGCTCAGTGAGACTGAAGATGAAAGTTAGAATTACTCATTTTTCAAAAAGAAACAAGAAAAGATTAGTTCCAGGAGCAGAAATTAAAAAGCATGGATGTGATCTATAGTGTTTAATTGAAAGAGATTTCTCCTCTGTCCGTCTGCAAGCGTAAGAGGAACCGTCGTATTTTCCAGAGCAGCGGTCACGTGCAGCTGTCTAGTCATCCTATAAATTATCAGTAATGACAAATTGACAGTAGTGGCTGCCGGATTTTTTAATTAATTCCACAGAGAGAGAA
This sequence comes from Diplodus puntazzo, assembly GCA_963678695.2. Classification (NCBI taxonomy): domain Eukaryota; kingdom Metazoa; phylum Chordata; class Actinopteri; order Spariformes; family Sparidae; genus Diplodus; species Diplodus puntazzo. The sequence continues at coordinate 22,867,657 of OZ023168.1, read as the reverse complement.
GTTTTCTCACTTCTTCTGCCCTTTCCACATAGTGACGGAACAGATGGTGAAGCTACATTGGATTTTTTCCCCTTTTTTTTTCTTTACACAGCGTCGAGTCTCTGCGGTGCTCCCTTTTAATAGGATTTCAACTTCATTTGCTTACAGACTTTGAGTTAATGAGGTGAAAGGTTACAGCTACACACGGCCGTCTACGTATTCCTCCGAAAGTCTCTGCAGACACCTGAAAGGATTTTCATCATTCTGCAGACCCTGATCCAAAACCCGTTTTCTTTTTTAACGCTTTGTTAAATGATTTTTCATTACTATGCTATGTGGCAGATCAAAACATGGAACTAGTGATCATTTGTTGCTTTAAAGCAAGATGTTCTCCTCTGGCTTTGTTTGTAAAAAACACAATGTGGTCTGAAAATGTATTTCTTTGGTACAGTCTAGTGGAAACAGAAAGCAACACACCGATTGAACTGTTCGCTTAGAATCTGGTGTCACAATATGTTAAATATTGCGATGAAAGACGCTCAAATAACTTCATTTCCAATCATGAATCATTGTTTTTATTGACCAAACCAGCACACCTGTCCAGTCAAAGTTGAACAAAGGTAAACTCGCAACAATTTGCTTATTCACAGCTGTGTGGCTATTAACCAATCATATTCACACAAAGCTGTGTAGTGTGGACATACAACCCGACACTACCACCGTTTATCACTAGTGCTCAATGTCGTAGCCTCCCAGGCCCGTGTGCTCACTGCTCACCCTCCTTTTAATGCTGCACACACATAACGCCAATCTTCCGACGTGGAGAGAACTCTGATGTGTGTGCATGACAACGGCATCATCACCCAGATCCAACACTAATGGGTGGAAATCAAAAACTGTGGTGTGCACTGAGACAAGTGGTGTTCCTCAAACATCATAATTATTGTTTTTCCAGGACTATCTTTGACAGACTGACCGGTCTGTTGTGATGTCTGCTGAGCTGAAAGCGTGAAAACTACAGTGAAGATTTCACCTTCAAATGATTTTGCGATCTCAGGAATCTCTGGAGACTTTTATAACGTGTCTGGTGTGATCACTTTTTTTCATTTTTGTCTCACTGTGAAGCTCTGGAAAATTTTTAATGGCTACAAAACTTTACCGGACTTTCCAATGGCATGGGCGTGCAACCCAAGCAACAGAGTAAATGTCAGCTAAGAATACTTCTGTTAGATATGTTTAAACCGAATGTTTATTAATGTCTGTTTTGGTTAAAATAGCCGATTTTAGTCGGCACTGCTGCTGGAGTCATGTAAAAGATGCCCCCTTATCGCTTTTTGATGTTGGCTGTAATAACACCATCCCCATCGCCTACACCTCCTTATGTGTAAGGAAGCTTATATGTATTTAATGTCAACGTGATATGTCTCGTGTCAGCCTCAGGTGTATCTGTGGTTTGGAGAAACGTTACTGGCTAACATTATATCCTGGCATCTGGGCCGCGGGGGTGAGTAGATAATGACTGAATTTTCATTTATGGGTGAACTGTTCCTTTAAATTTGCCATAGGCCAGCAAGATCAAGCATAATGCCAACCAGCGGAAAGATTTCCAGGCTTTAGAGACCCCATGATACGAGTCTGTTCTCAGGACCAAGCTGTAGTCACTCACACATGTTCTGCTAACAAAGCAATATCATCAATTAGAATTAAAAATCACTGTGATATTGATTTGTCTGCTCTACATGTGCAGACTTAATTTTCCTTCCCATGCTGTAGTTCACAAAGCTCATGGTTATTTCCCAGAAACGGCACCATGGTTTCAGGTTTGCCTCTTCAGTCACGAGATGATTATGGCTCCACTTTGGCCACGCCGACTGACTTTCAAAGCCTTACAGTTTGCGTCTTTATCTGCATTTTCCTTCCTTCTGATGGTCTCACTTTTCCACACCTAAAGCAGAGCTTACTGTACACAGTCGGTTTGTTCCCCTCGTTAGACGCAGGCCGCCACCACTTTCATCTCAGATGTGGTGTAGATACAAAGGCGCACTATATGTTTTTCTGCTGGCTGAACCTCAAATGCCTAGTTGTATCTTGGCTGTACATACATTCTCGCAGCCATTCCAGGCTCAGTTAATCGCGCTCGCCCATCTGCTTTGATGTCCTTTCTCTGGTAATGAGTGTGACATCGCTGTACACGAGCATGACAGGAAGCAGCTCCCAGTAGTTTTTTTTTTTTTTTTTTTTTTTTTAATGAAGCGCAGAGTCTTAATGAGAGACCCTGATGGCACATGTCAGGACCTTCATACACTGGATATATATGGCCTGTTGTTAAACGTGTGTGTATGTTCCTGGAGCTATTATCTGGTGGCCGCGAGTCTGTGTAACCTTCGTTTCTCGTGGGAATTAGACGTTCCTACAAGGCCAGAAAGGTTTTGGAAATTTGCTCCAAACCAATCAAGCCGGTTATTTCGACACCCTCATGAGAAATATATAAAGCCAATGCTATACAGTATGCACGATGCAGAGCGGTGCAGTAGCAATAGATGACTCGGTGCCTGTGGCGGCATCAACACACGCCTGGCTGCAGCCCCAACTGGCTCATGCACAATTTCAGAGGCTGTCTTTTCGTATTATTCTTTGTTTGTTTGTTCTCGGACAGCCGTCTCACTTCTCTAGAGTAAAGACTCCACGTCCACACATACTGCTTGTCCGTGCTATGATTCATTCTTTCATACGTCGCTTCAGTGACTCAGAGGGAGCGATGGCCACATCATGAGCTCGCCAGTATGTTGCTGCATTTGAATCTCTTGAGGGTATTTTTTGCTGTAAGTCCATGAAGGTCAAATATCACTAGAAGCACACATGAGTACATACAAGTAGAAATTCATTTTGTGTGACTCAATACTTCAGGGAACCCCTTTATGTAGTATATTGCATAAATGTATCATAAAGATCAGTAAAATAAACATGATACTTCCACGATGAGACATTTCTCTTATGCAGTGGTAATATATTTAGCATATGCGTAGATTATATCATAGATTTTCTAATTTTCCATGTCAATTAACAAAGCCATGACAATATGTTCACCATTTAATGGCACTTTTCACTGATATGAAGAGTCGACGCAGGCTTATGTCTGGCAGAAATGTCATCTTCATGTTGTATGTGTTGAAATATATATCAAATAATGTCCTTGCAATGTATTTATGAATGTATCAAATGATATAGAATATTCTCCTTATCGTAAAATAAACCAAATTTTGCAGTTTTTATACAGTTTATTGTAAAAACATATATTTTCAAAGTTTACATCCTTAACTTTCCCTTGATGCCGGTTACCTAACTGTTCCTCCATTTTATAAGAACTCCACTGATGATCGAGCTTTTTTCCCACCGAGCTCCACTTCTCTGTACCAACCAATAACAATCATTACACATGGAAGGCAGGTTCTATTGACTTTTTTTAAAATCCAGACCTAAAACCCACTCGCTCTCTGTTCACTTTGATCTCTACTGACTTCACCACCTGGGAACCCAAATCACCATTCTCCTCATTGTCATTCCCGTTATAGTTTCACTGTATGATCCGAAATCGCTCACCTCAGACTTGTGTCTCATTAGAACCTTTACCTGTTGCCTGATTCTCTCTGATGTTTATGCTGACTTGCAAAGTGCACAGGAGGGATGCTCGAAATTATTCTGTCCCAGTTCTAATTTGAGTGTTTCATCATTATAATGTTCAGGTAGCACTTTGTATTTCCAGCTCCAAACACAACTGAAGCGCAGAACTGTCAGGCGTCTAAGCCTTAAATTAACAGAAAAACCTTTCCTCCCCTGGCTGAGCTGGCCGCCCGCCCCATGGGAGGTGAGATCTCTGATTATAAGGTGTTGTTGTTGATGCTCTACTCACTCCACTCAGAAAAATCATCAGGCTGTAAAGTGAAGTCCTGACTTTGGCAACTACCTGTAATGATGTAAACATACTTGTTTCTCCGTCTTGTGGGAGGTAAATATCTTCTGTCACAGTTTTGTTTCGGCTTGGTTGTGCAAGTTCAGAGAGGGAATTGTTTGCAGTATCCACTCCGCTGTGGCGTGATGGTTTCAAGTGTACACAGCATTAGAAGTAATGGCTTTAAGTGGGAAAGAAGAGGCATTTATTCTAGAAGCCTAATGCAACGTATCTATTCAGAGCTGGTACCACAAAAAACAAAAAGGAAAAAACCTTGTCAAAAGGGGTGAAAACCTGAAACCTTGGTCATGTTTCAGTGCGTGCCGCTCAGACAGTCAATACAATGTCTGAGACTAAACATGATTGAATGGCTGCTGGTTCACTGACTCATCTCAGCTTAGTGAAAAGCTCTGTTTATAAGGCCTCGGTGTGATCTGCGGAGGAAGTTACTGCGCCCCTTCGTGGGGGAATGAGGAAAATGGGATCTGTCCTGCGTCTTTGTCTACCCGCTGCCAGTAGGATCCACTGCTGTCACGCAGCGGTAGCACAAATCATGACACTCACCCTGTCTGGGCTGTGGGTGGATGGATGTGCTGATCCGTCTGTCCCCTTGCTCCTCCCTGACAGTCTGTGACGATGCTGCTACAATTCATTACACTCACATACAGCTGTTTGAGCACAAGCTGATGGCGGGGGGGGGAGCTTTAAATGGTTTTGACATCTTCCCAAAATTTCCTCAGGCAACAGTTTCTGGAGTTCCTGATTCTGTGAAAAATAACAGACAGCGCTAACATGGGTCAAGCATTTCAGTAGGATGTTTGATGTTTACTTACACAAAGTACATGTCATGTCTTTTTCACCTTTAATGAAGTAATGTATAGCGCGTCAACGTCGAGCAAAACATTTCAGATTAAGTGCTTCCCTCTAGTGGATAAGATATTACATGAAAGCAATGACCGATGACATGATATGTTACTATCACGAGTGAGGTTGTTAAACAGCATTTCATTTTCAAATTGTTAATGTGAGAATCCAAGATGGCAGCCAGGTCAGTCCACTGTTTGTGTGTCAGTGTCTGGTGTCTGAGTGGTCGTGTTTTTATGTGTGATTATTGAGACATTTGGACCTTAATGAGTGGAACTTTTCATGAGCAACATCTTCTCTTCAGTCTGGGATCTCATGTTGAAATGTTTTTATTTGGATGTTAATAGATTGTTGCTTTATTTGAAATCTGGATTGTTTGAGGCCTAGACCCTGAAAACCTGAAATCCACCTGGACTGTTTGGGGCTGAGGCCTACCTGAAATCCACCTCCATTCCTAAGGGAGACAAAGCATCCTTCTGCAGATCTTCAAAATGGTACAGTGCCACAATTTTTAACAATCCTGCTGTTCTTGTGTTGTTTTGTGGCCACAGACTCAACCCTGCTATTGGATTTTGGATTTTTATGGCCTTGTAGCCTTGCAGGCCCAGTGGTGCATCTTCTCTTCAGTCTGGGATCTCTTGATGAAATGATTGTTTTATTTGGATGTGACTAGATTATTGCTTAAATCGAAATCTGGATTGTTTGAGGCCTAGACCCACCTGAAATCCACCTGGACTGATTGGGGCTGGGGCCTACCCCTGCTGGAAAAACCAGCATAGTCCAGCACCAAAACCAACACCAAAACACAAGCTGGTCTTGCCATTGACCAAAACACAACATATGCTGGTCTTGCTGGTGACCCAGCAAGACCAGCATATGTTGTGTTTTGGTGCTGGTCTATGCTGTTTTTTCCAGCAGCGACCTGAAATCCACCTTGACTGTTGAGGCTGAGGCCTACCTGAAATCCACCTCCACTCCTAAAGGGGAAAAAGCATCATTCTGCAGATCTTCTAAATGGTACAGTGCCACATTTTTTAACTATTCTGCTGTTTCTGTGTTGATCTGTATCCAAAGACTCAACCCTACTATTGGATTTTGGCCTTGTAGCCTTGTAGGCCCAGTGGTGCTCAGAGATATTTTTAAGTGGAAATTGGATTTTCCCTCTGGATTTTAACTTTAGTCAGAGTCATCAGCCGTGTGAAGCATGCAAAGCACTGAATTTAATGCTGGATTGTCTGTTTCTGACTGATGAACTGGTCTGTTGGATCTCCTGTGCTTGCTTGTTGGACGATTGTTAGCCTGCTTTGAGTCTGCTGGGACTCTTTTCCCAAGGGGATAAACTGTGGATCTCTTTCTTTGTGTGATACACCTGCTTACCCTCCCATCCTGAGTGGAATGACAGTGATCCCCTCTTTAACAATGTTACTGATGGTTGTTTTGTGTTTTATATCACTATGTGGTTTTCCTGGGAGCCCCTATGGGTCTGACAGACCTTTCTCCTCCTGTAATGCTCTCACGGGATGAACAGTACCGCGAAGGCTTGGGCAGCTAACCAGGTCAATCTCATTTTTTCCCACAGGGACCGCTACAAAATGACTTTAACGCTGTCATCTCGTCTCTCGTGTCTGTGGACATGTCAAAACAGCGGCTTACAACTGAGGAGTCTCTTCATTCCTATTTCTCATTGTGCTGAGGGAACATTTTAATATTCCTACAACATCATTTACTGCAAATGTATTCTACTACAGTCTTGGAAGGGACATAAAAGACTGTAACACCAAGCACAAACTTTTAGTTATATAATTGTTTTTGCTCTCAGAAAATACTGAGACAAATCCAGGCTGTCGCACACCTGCACATTTTAAATCTAGATCTGGTTTGAGATTGTAAGGAATGGATTTCTCTAAAATGGAAATGTTTAAGATCTGGATTCATTCAACTCATGCTGAAATTGTTGTTGTATTTGAAACTTGGCTTACAAAGTCTGTACAGGATAAGGATATCTGCATACTATGCCTTTACTTAGTTTATAGTTAACACTATAAAAAACAACTATTTGTTTCCATGTGTGATAATGAAATGTTAGGAAAGACTTCTAGCATCATTAATAAATGGTTAATGTATATTTATAGGTAGACATGATAAGATAATGACTTTATTAAGGACACAAAGTAAGCTCCATATCTCAGACATGATGTACAAAAGCAAAAAGTATGGAAGTAAATTGTAGTTATTCAAACTGTAGTTGATTTCAAATAACTATTAACTAAAGTTTAATTACTATCAATGTTCTATTGAACAATGATGAATTAAGTGTTATTTTTTTATGTATAACTCTATTGAGCTGACTAAGACAGGAAGTGTCAGGGGGAATCTGTTTGCTGGAGCACCTCTGGGCCTTGTGGTGGTCATTTCCTGGTTTGTCCAAAGGAGGGCACTCTCTGCTCTCTGTTCAGTCTGCCTGCTCTGAACCTGGTGGAGGTGAGCTGATGCGGTGGTGTGCTGTCTGAGCTGTCAGCAGTCATTAGTGCCGTCTCATTAATGTGATGTCAGTGGCACTCCATTAGCAGTAAAATGAACAGCTGCCCTGCCTCGAGGCCAAGCCAGCCACTGAACTTTGTTGTTCGTGGAGGTCTGCAGGTTAACCTGCTGTAAGCAGAAACGCAGAACAAACTTGTCTATGTTTTTCTCAAATGGTCTGCGAAGCTTTTCCAGGTGAAATAATTTAGTGTTGTCTGGTACTAAGGCGACATTTAACCCCAGGTTTAAGTCAATTTACTGTTAAGGTAAAGTGAGAGTTGATACTGTATGTTAGTTTTGTTCTCTTACATGATGCATTTTAAAATGTAAGCCAAGTATACGTATGTTAATATAACCCGTAAACACATATTATCAATCTAAATCACAGTGTGAAGCTGTAACAGATCATCCCATCATTTCAGAACAATGCTGTAGTTTTGATATACTGCAAATATACAGTATATGTAATACAAAATATAGGATGTGGAGATTTTGTGATCAATAAAAAAAATAATCAAAATTTCTTCTCAAAAGCAACATTAGTCAAACAGATGGTTTCACCAATATTTTAGCTCATTTTTAACGTTTTACTCGCATTGGATGAAGTGAATTTTTGTTTATAATAGTTGAAATGTTTAAACCGTTACCACTGTCTGCCATGTGAGGGCAGCAGTGTGTGAAGTCTTTGACATCTTGGATGTTAGTGTAAGTAAATATGTAACATACTGATTTCCGGAGTTGGAAACCTGGCATTACGTGTGCTTTTAACAATCCTCGAAATTGACACAGAAAGCATTTGATCTTTTCTCAAACTCTGAAGGCCAACCACACTTCAGCTCTTTTCCCACCACCTCCTCCCTCTCCCTCAGCTCCTTGTGACCCAACACATGCTGCACCTCAGACAGCCACTCAGATAGACCAGGATCTGAATGGTATTTGGGGTCAAAACCACACTATCCCCCATTTGCCTTCCTCCATTAATGGCCTATTTAGCGTAGTGCCGATGGCAGTAAAGAGATAGCTGGGCTTTTATACCTTCTGACTGGATATATTAGCAGGTAATGTCCTTAAAGAGGATTAGCGGATGGAGAGAGAGGAAAGGAGAAAGAGGAGGAGAGTGGCTGAAAGCGCCGAAGGGATGGCATGGCAGTAAATAGGCAGGTGATAGCAGGGAGGACAGGAGAGCTTATGCTGCCTTGTGCTGCCTCTGGCTATGGACGGGGGATTAGCAGCCATTGTGGATTCTCTTATATCCTGAAGCATGTTGAGTCACAGCTGTCTAATCTTTGCACATCGAGAATATAGCCCAAAAATAAACCTGCCCTAGTATGTTGTACGTACATGATATTAATCCTCTCTTTTAAACATACAACATCAGGTAATTTAGTCGTCAAGGTCGATAAGTGTTTTTATGCAACACTGGTTAACTTTTCCCTCTGATCCCGTGTTGTCAGTCAGTCGAGAATGTGCCGTGGGTCGAGGTCAAACTGATCATCTTGTTTACTGTTTTCAGCAATTAACCTGCCTTTTACTTAAATACATTCTTAAACAGGCAGGGCGACCTTTAAGCTTGACCTTTTTAAGGAAGTTAAGGGGAGTGTGTGCACATGATAGAGACATTAATTCTGCCCCTCAGTCACAGCATAACGCCCTCTCTCTCTTGAGGTGGTGTTGCAATTGATAGTAGTTTGTGCACTGTCTCGATTTATAATATCAATTAAAGCGTCCAATGAATGAAAAGTTCTGCACCAATGCAGAAAGTAGTCCTACATAATATAGCGAGGTGGAAAGTCAGGATGCGCAGGTTGGCAATGAACATTTCTGCAAATTATGGACGTGTTGAAACTTAACACCTCCTCTCTTTCTTAATGTTTCAACTACGCAGTGGCGGACTCCAAGTACGCAGGGGAAGGGGGGCACCAGCACGCAGAATGTGTTGCTATTTCAATAATGAAGAGAGGACACTTTACAATGTTTTCCACTGGAAGGGCACCCAAGTGGGCACTTCATCAGGTTTTTTCTACCATATGGACATCCAAGAGGGCACTCTAGCCTTTTGTTTCAAACATGGGGTCCACCAGTACAACTTCGTGTTTCTTAAGGTGAGGTTCAGGCACACAAACCACTTACTCAGGGTTAGTACAAAAGAATCGTGTTTTGGCTTGAAATACCTGGTTCTCTCGCAACTAACTGCAAAAATGTCCTGATGTCTCATTAAAATATCTGATTTTGTTGCCACAGAGATCGGTGCAAATTGTCCCAAACGGTCACTAAAACCAGAGGCCGACGTCAGTCTTTTGCTTGGAGTCACGTCACCATCACACCCCTCTCCCCCCCAGGATGAGAAAGTCAGCTCATATAGATATAATCTATAGGTTATGTGATGTGTTTTGTAGTAACGTTGATATGATTTGATTCTGGCAGCTGGGCCGAGGTAAGAGTGGTGTAAGGGTGCGTGGCAGGAAAATGTAAATTAGTGTTTTTCTTGCCAAAACATGTTTTATTTTCTTTTAACCACAATCTTTCTCTGACATTTACCAGACAAAAGTTTCCATGCCAAGATATTGTAGAAAGATAGAGCTTCAATAACACTGGCAATGGACACAGAAAATGTTTCCAAGAATGGTCAATATTGTTATTCTTGGCAAAGTGCTTGACTTTGGGTTCCTCCTAAATACAAATGAAGAACACTTCTGAAAGACCTTCCCAGTCTAATTTGCCCCTCCACTCCTCCGCCTTTCTAACTGCCATATGACTAATGCCCAGGACCCGGGGCCTTGGCTCGGCCCGGCTAAGCTGTTTTGGAGAGGATTTGATCATGCAAAGATGACATTGAGTTGGAATGGGTCACTGCTGAATCTGCTTTAGCCACAGTCTGTTGGAAACGAGTCAAGTGGAGGGCAAGCACCTGGGCTAGCTGACCTTTACCTGGGGAGAGGAAACAGAGACGGATCAGGGGAGGAGAGGGGAGGGGAAGGGGTGGAGAGGGGGACTGCGCAGAGCCAGTTTGTCAAGAGTCAAAACTTCAAGGATGAGCAAGTGAAGCATTTAGCGTCGCATGAAATCCTGTCGTCAAAACCGGAATGGTATCATCCCTAATCGCTCTCCCTCCATTTCCTTGTCCACTTTAGCTTCACCGAGTGTCACGCGTAAATACTTCCTCGTGCTCGCTCAAGTTTCCAACCCTTGAAAAAGTGTGAGACTGTACCCTCTCCCGGGGAGGTATGTACAAAATCACGTACGTGCCAAGACATCCCTTTGACCATCTCTGCTCTCAGCAGCGCTGAGGATATGAAAGGAGCATTGTGTGCTGCTTCACGCTCCATGGCCAATTGACTTCTTTTCCCATTAATCAAATGCGCTGTTTACCTAATCTTTCATAGCATTTCAAAACCATTAAAACCAAGAGGATTATCCTAGTGTTTCTGACGGTGTTTCTTTACCTCAGGAGGACCAGGTGCCCCGATAACACTCTCCCCCCCTCTCTCTCTCTCCCTCCTCCCTTCTTCCTCCTCTGCTCTTTTCAGTCTTTCCCATTTTTTCTCATTTTCACTTTCTTTTCCTTTCTCAACTTTCCTCGCCATCCAAGGATTACTTTGTGCATTATCTAGATTCTTAAAAGTGCAACCTCTCCATCTCAGCAGTGGACAACTCTACCCCCAGCTCTGAATAAATAAAGTATTATTGTCCGATTAAAGCAGATTAAGCAGATGGAAAGGGAGTCAATCTGAAATTGGGTTTAATTCTGCACTTATCTGAATTCTTGACTGCTTCCATAGTGTACACTTTTGTGTCTTTGAGCAGGAAGCCGGTGTGGGTTAGAGGGGCTACATTTCGGAGAGTGTATCTTACTGTAGAGCTAAAAGAGGAAATTGTGAATTGAATTGCACTTAAAACCCCTCTTTGTAAAACTAGACGAAGCGCAAAGCAAACTCACATGCCAGAGCAGTTGGCCAGGATCTGCAGGTAGGTGTATAGGTTATAGCCAAGCTGCACTGTGGCTTGTTATGCCCTGAAGCTGAAGTGGCATGCTTTTACTCGCTTCCCACTGTCACTTTTGAGGTCAAAGACAAGAAATTCCGGTTTGAAGATCTGATTATAATAGTGTGCATGGAAATCTTGATTTTCTTGCACACACAAGATTTTAGAAGAAAAATACTCTGTGTGAGAGACTTTGTAGGTTTGGAGCCATTTTATTGCTCTAGGAATCACAACCATATTGGACAAATTTGCACCTCATGAATTTTGTCAAATGCCAGTGTTCTGCGCCAAGACAAGAAAAAAGTGGTATATTCATTATATAGCAAGGCGGAAAGTAACACTGTAGAGGTTGGAAAATACGTTATTCCCCTCTTTGTGCCAGGCCCCCTGGAACCTACTGAAGGACGCCTCTAAACGGCTGCTTCAAATCAGTGGGTCTCAAATCAGAATGGTTTTGATAATGGCTTTCATATACTTTCTGTAATAAAACATCAACAGTCTTATCAGATGGAGGTCCATAGTCCAAATTGGTGTCGGTTTAGGGGTTCATGACGTGGTTCTTGGAAGTTATCTAAGCAAGACATTCCTGTTATGAGGGTCTCTTTAACCTCTAAAGAGGCCCTCATAACAGGTTGTTGTAGATAACTTCCATAGGCTGTTGAGTTCTTGAACAAAATGGGAAAAATTAAGAGCAAATGTTTTATTAGTAAAAAGCTAATTTTACATTTCATTGTTTATTAAAATAACATTTTATTTTGTATATAGTTTTACATATGAATTTCAGGGAATAGAGACAAAGAAACACCTTTCACAACTATTCATGTGATGTGAAGGTTGTGTGCATAAGTACACTTGCGCACACACGCGCAAGTGAGTCAGTCACGTTGATTGAGTGGCCGCTGATGACGATGAGGGTTAATCTGTATTTAGTTGGTCCATCCGGATGCCTTAGAGGCCATCTTATTAAAGGAAATGAGACGTTGTGAGGCCTTTTTTCAACAGACAGTTACTGAGCTCCGCGTGCATTCCTTCGTGTCTCCTGCAGTGGTGTATAGGAACAGCCCTGTCCACAGTGAGTCCCGACAGAACGACGCAAGACAAAAAGGCCCTTGTACTGGTACACATGTTAGAGAGGACATGCCGGTGTGTCACTCCGGTGCACTTTTGAAAGTTTATCTCTAAACAGAACATGACCACCGCAGACGGCTGAAGTTCTGAGCTATTTGGATCAAGATAGCTGAAGAATCTAGAACCGTAATGCTTTAAAAGATTGACCAACCCCTCCAGTTACAGGGCGGAGGTTGAAAAAATGGGGACCTGTTGAAATAGACTAATAACGTCTTATTCGGGTCATTTTTTGGCTTGCCAAGGAGTTGACTGTACGTTTAGATGAAAGGGTTTAATTGGAAATGATAACCTGCTGACAGAAGGGATCTGTCAGCCCACAAGCCCTGGCTGTCTGTCTGCCAGTACTGCAACAATATCCACAGGGAGATTGGCAGATAGAAGCTGCTGTCAACGCCCTAAAGCTCAGGGTTGTTCCAGTATAAGGCCTGCACTTGTGTTTGCTTTAGCTAGGGTACGTGGCACTATTGCTGGCTGTGTGCAGGAAGCCCTACGCACAGACCCACAACAAGCAAAAGAGCGCATTTACACTCACCAACAATTTTCGGCAATCTGCATGCGAGGGGATAAAAGGATAAAGACACAAGGCAGATGAGCATCAAGGACTCAAATGCTTTCAGACCATCAGAGCAGTTCAACAAGACCCAGGACATCAAAGCCACTTAAATATTTTTCATTCTTGGGGCCACAAAATGCAGGACGATTTGACAGACACACAATAGGCCCACAGTTTCCTCTTGGCCCCTGCAGTAGTGTTGACATGAGTAGAAATTAAGTTATCACCCCTTTTTAAAGTCCAGACGGCTGTCAGACAAGGCCCAGTGGCACGGGAGAAGATTTGATGGTTCCAGCAGCGGGCTACTTTACATGGAAGCCTCAAATCTCCTGTCTCGCATCTCCTTTTCCATGAGCACTGCACTGCATCTCACAGCTGCTTGTGTATCAGGAATGTTTCAAGGTTGTGGTGTAAAACGTTTCATATAACAGTTTTATCAAATGTATGTGTATTGCCATGTTAATGCCTTCAGAATCTGCCCTCTTCGTTCTCCTTTAGTCCGAGAGTGCCTTGGAGTTTTCTAGACCTTACCTTATGTTGCCCTCTTGTCGCCTTCTTTTAGTGATTTATACTCACCAGCTAGTGTCTCTGCATTTCCATCCTGTTTCTTTTTGTCAGTTACTGTTGTGGTTACAATGTAATCCATCCAAAAATAGACTCAACAGAGCCTCTTATTTGCATTTAGTTGGTAACTCTGGTAGCCTTGTCAAACCTTACTCCAGGTCCTGTAACGCTGTCATCTGGTCTCCTCATTTCTTTCTTCCTTAGCTTGTGACCTCGTAGCATTAGCCCTGAACAGCTAATGGGGGCTCTCTACCAGTGTCCTTGTATCCCAGTTTCAACCAACATCTTCGATCCTGTTGCCTGGTGTCAAAACTCCATTATCAAAGATACCTGAGCTCAGCCTCCAAACCCTGGTGCATCTGTTGAAGAGCCATCTTGGCATCACCAAGCCACCTTAGTGTCTTATCTTCTACGCCTGAAGCTTCATGTCTAAACGTGTCACATTACTGGGTCCAGAATGTAACAGTCTTCCTGATTCACAGTCAGTGTTTCTGCCTGTCACCAGCACCCGCTAGACCACTCGTCTGATCACCTCTATCACTTTCCCTTGCGTGATAATACCAGGATCGCCATGGGGGACACAAGAGAAATCCCCACAGCAGCAGACTTGGAAATGTCCAATGGGAATGTAACTGATGGTATATGAGGTTCTTGAAGTCTTGTGCCATTTCATAGGGGCAGATCACAACCACGACCACATGTAACACTATTTTGAGGGGCAACGGAGCGTTTAAAAATGAGGGTTATCAAGCTTTATCAAACAAGGTTAAAACTTGGCAATGTGACGGGGCCTGACTCCCTCTTTTAGTGTCACCTGCTGCACCAGCCTGATTGTGTGGCTTTTAGTCCTGCTTTCATTCTGTCGGTTAATATTGTGGTTACAGTATAATCTCTCCCAAAATAGACTCAATAGAGTCTTTTAATTTGCATTTAGATGACAACTGATTTTGATCCAGATAACTTTGCCAAACCTCACTCCAGGTCCTGGAACGCTACCATCTTGTACACTAATTCCTCTATTCCTTGGGAAATCCTAGCATTAGAGCATGAAGTTCCAACTTTTGAAAGGCCTGTGCTCTGCCAATGAATTTAGAAAGGCAACTTATCTTTTAAATGCCATTGATTCAGACAGACCTGAACAACTTGTGAATGGCAAAAAAGCCCAAACAGCTCCACAGAATAGCAGGAAGACACTTCTCATATAAAAATGTTGTTATTGTTATGACTAGCGACAATCTGCCAAACCACCCACCACAGTCAGATTCACGCCAGTGCATGTAAGGACACCTGGAGATATGGCTCGCCATTTTTCTGGCGTCAACAGCCAGTTATTTTTCACTGACAGTTGGACCATCTCCATCCAGAATTGTGGCAACCAAAACCACAATGTTTTCCTAACTCTAACCAAGTGGTTTTTGTGCCCAAACGTAAGCAGAACATAAGCACAGCAATGTGACAAGAGAGAAATGGTAAATTCAACCAAAACAAATGTAAAGTCGCACACAGGCACAAAGACTCGCTGTTAACTGTGTCTTCGGTGTTCGGTTACACATATAAAACCTTCATCATGTTGACCCCATCACGGGTTTGCCCCACCCCAACTCATCCCCACAATAACAAACGTTAAGAGGTTCCTACTTTAAAAGGGGAGTCACTCGCCATCAGAGAACCACCATTAAATCACAACACACAGGAAATTATCCCTAGAATGGGCCCAGTGCTGATAAGAAGTCCAAGTCCACTGGATGACAGCTCTAGAAACCTGAGAGAACTTATCACCAAAGTGAGGGGTGGAGGCCCTCGACTGGGCGCCTGACAATCTGATTGGACTGTCATCCCTGGGTCATAATTAATATATTTATCAAATTAATAACTGAAAGGAAAATCCCAGCGTCATTGGCGCTATTGTAAAAAGAGGCTTGTCCCGGCCCCAGAGGTGAACAGTGGCCAAATTCATGTGGCGGTCGGTTTCCCTTGTGGCTAATAAGGCTGCTGTCAGTATAATGGGACAGAGGGGGGCAAAGTGAGCTGCCTCTTTTGGAAGCCATGACAGATAAATTGCCTCCCCCCTGCACAGACTGAAACTGAATTTAGAGGAAGAAAAGAAATATGTTACTGTCTGCTGACAACCACAACCACAGTCTTTGCATATAAATTCTTGCTATCATACAGAAAGTCACGCAAAACATGTACGAGGCATCACAACAGACCAAGTGATTTGTTTTTTATGTTTTGACCTTTGTGCAGGAAACTGTTAACACATGCCGACACACTTTTTGTTTTATTCATTTAATTCGAATTGATGCACGATTTAATTCAAAGCTGTACTTTCTGTGGCATAAGCATCATCAAGATCACATCTTTTATTTTTTACTTTTGTATATTATGATTATCATGAGCTGTGACGATAACATGAAATATTGATGTTTTTTTTTACATTTTCTCCTCAACACTGGTTTCATATGAAAACATACCTTTTGTCACACTGAGCACATTTATCTTTAATCACACACACACAAAAAAAATCAAATTACAGCAGCAATTTTAGTTAGACTGGTCTGAAAACATTTTTGCGCACATTGTTAGCAAACAGTTATTTTTGTTTGTAATCTATATCAGGAGGGTTTGATTTGGCCCGCCTGATGTTTCTAGTGAAAAAAATAATGAAAAAATAATTTCAAAAGATTCTAACATGAATCACGGTTTCTTTCTGTTTTATTTTAGGTTAAAAAAAGCTCTTTAGATATGTAGAATCTCTAATTATTCAAGTAAAAGGGAATCTACGGAAGCCCTGAGAAGCAAGTGAAAAAAATAAAATAAGGAACTCCACATATTTCTCAAGTCATACACACAAGAAAAAACACAATTTAGAAAATGAATCATCTATCTTTTTTTCTCACTTGCATCTCAGGGTTCGCCTATTATACCATTCTGCATCTTATTACAATAGTTGTTAACTTTTGGAGCATGGGCCTCCAGTAAGTTTCAGTTTTGGCCGACTCTTATCTATGTTAAATGGACAAAAAACAGCCAGATGTCTTTAATTTCAAGTGTTAGTTAGTTATACCCCTTTAATTAACACTACAGGAGTCAATTGTTATACAATTTCTGATTGGAATTCTGTTGATCGTGAAGCTATCGGGTTGTTCTCCTCGACAGAACAGAGTATTCAGGTCTTTAATTTCAATATATGTAGATTCCCCATGGGTTTGCATATTAATTCTGACCCCAGACCGCTGCCATTTCCTCTCTTGTGCAGGTGGAAAGCCACAGTGGGGATACTTTTATCGGGCATTCCAAGGGTACAAAACAGGAAGGAGGGGAAGCCGAATTGTAAAGGTAACACAATCAGCCGCTAAAGTAGTCACAGGAGTATCGGTTTCTTTAAGCTGCGCTGAGCGCGGCACAAGATTAAGATGTGGATTACTGAACATTTACTTCATGTCACACAGACGGAGGCATGTGGTTTGTTCTATAAAGTGATACGCCACCCTGACCTTCTTGCAGTCTTGTCATGTGACATAATTATCCAAAGGGGTGAACATGTTTTGTCTGTGCAATTGAATTTTACTGAATTGTAAATTTGGTAACATGCAGTTTCTTGATTAGAGTGTTTAAATGCCCAAGAATGTCCTGTTTTTGATCAAATTCTGAATATGGCATTTAGATTAAACATGAACAACCTGGTTATTCAACAGTATGCAGGTTACTGATTGTTCCCTGCTGGTGTGTCTTGATGAATTTCAGTTCAAGGGGACTCTTAACTCTCTGGTGTGTGTATGCTTAGGTTAAGGCACAAAACCACTCGGTTAGGGTTAGGAAAACATCATGGTTTGACTTTAAGCACGTTTTCATCACCACGATCATGGGTGGAGATGTCGACTTCCTGTAAAAAAATAGCAAAGTGCCATGAAAAGCGCTGGAAGTGTCCTCAGGTCTCCATAATAAACAACAAAAAATCGATGGAGATATTCACTGCTGTCCTGAAAATAATCCACTGGTGTTACCCACCAGTAACAAAGCCACCCCCATCACCTCCATCTCATGATGTGAAAGGGTTAGGGTCAGTTAATTAACATTTAATGTGAACATAATCACCACGTTTGCTACAGATGTCAGCCTTGGACACATCTGTGCTTTGCATAAATGTTACCTGCAAACATCCTGGTGACTGGCCCAGGTGTTTAGATGCCTCAGATCCTTAGAGTACTCAAGCTTGTATATAAGATAAGGCCTTATTCAAGTTTCCAAAACCAGGATATGACATTTACATGGACAAAACAGGATGCTGAAAAAAAGGGATCATAACCAGGATGCTAGAGCACATGCAAATGCTCTCTACTTAATGGAGGACATTCAACCACAAATGTCTATTTATTATCTACTGAATTAAATCAATGTGGGCTGTCATGTCATTAAAAGACAACTCCTGCACACACTCTCAAACATTTCCTTGTATTTCCCTGCACACTGGAATCTAATCCTGTGAGGCAGACTTCACCTTTGACTCTTGTACTTGACCCCGAACCACGGGAATGAGTTTGTGGAAGTCAGACATGCTCAGACTCTGTTGTGCATCTCTGCTTGAACAATCCCAGAGAAAGAGAGAGAGAGAAAGAGAGTGAATGAGAGAGTAACAGGAGTGTTTGTGTGTAAAAGAGAGAGAGAGAGAGAGAGAGTATGTGTGTGTGACAGAGAGATTTTAATAACTGACTAGTGACACACCTTCAGAGTACGCATGATATGACACACTGAATAACTGACTGGTGACACACCTGTACAGTACACAATTTAAGTACATTTGATTTTGCTCCTGAAAGTGCAGCAGTAGCCTTCAGAGTTCAGTCTGGACACAGCTGTGGAATTTAAAGGATGCAAACACACAACTGCCAATCATTAATCGGTGTGTAAGTTAAACCTGATGTCAGTCACCTTTTGTTCTCTGTCCTCAGGGGTTCAACCCACTCTCCTCTGGACCCTGCATCCTCTGCAGCACAGGTGCACATTGGCGCACAGTTACATAGACCCCCTCCCTCGTGTCCTGTGTGCATTGTGTCCATTCTCTTTGCGTTCCATAGGGGCAACAGTATGTGTGTTTTCCGGCCTTCATAAAGGCCTTTGAGCTCCTACCCACCTGCCCTCGTCCTTGTTGAAAACAAACGTGCAGCTTTTCCTCCAAACCTTTGGGAAAATGTGGGTGAGGATATAGAGTGAGCAAAGGAGTGTGGGTGAGTAGGGGTTGGGCTGCCACCCCCCCCCACCTTCTCACCCCACACACCCCTGCCCACCAACCCACCCTACAGACTTTCTTTCAGGTTTTCGGTGTAGAGAGAGGCCGGCCGGCTGTTCCAAAGCGTTTCGCCTCTGTGAGCATGCACAAGATGTCTATTCATGCCCCATGGTCCTACAACTTCACCGCTCCCTCCCTCTCCCCCCCTCCCTCTCCTCTCCCTTCAACTCCAGCTGAGGCAATTCAACTCGGACCAGAAGCAGGGACCTTTAATCTAACAGAATGTAGCAGGCACCTGAACTACTTAACCGCTGTGCTTGTTCAAGGGGGTGGGCACGGAGGCTAAGGTAACTGGCGTGTAACAAAAAGCCCCGAACTTTATCCCCGGCCAGGATGAGTACATTTCCTTTCTGTTGTTCCCAACAAAGGCCAGCAGGCACAAATGGTCTGCTATCTGTGTCACCGGGAAGTGGAGAGCAATTTGTTTCTATTAAACAGGACGGTCCTCATCTTCCGCGACCGACCACCCCCCTCCCTCCCTCCCCACCCATATTGATTCAGATGGCTTTTGTGCTGCAGGTAAAACCCCGCCAGTCAGTGGGTTTCACCATGACCAGGTGGGGACCTCGTAGTCTTCGCAAGGGGCCCCCTGAAAGAGCAAAAGAGGGTCCCCCCCTTATTTCTTTAGCAGGTTAATGTGAGCATTTATGAGGGGCACATGGGGCTTCAGGTACAATGAACACTAAAGGTCGAAGGACAATGAAAACTTGACTGCAGCATTCAAAGAAATGTTGTTCCGCTGTTGATCCTTCCTTTCCAGTTCATGGCTGCAAGTCTCAGTGATGGTGAGCAATTCACACACACAAAAGCACACACACACACACACACACACACACACACACACACACACCCATCCCTGTGCTTCCTTACTACATCATATCAGTGGCAGCTTGACCTCCTTGATTTATCCAGATTCCAGCAGAGGGCAGAAATACAACTGTGAGCTACTGTATTTCACCCGCTTTGGTTCCAATACCGCACAGACCCATTTCACCGCCTCTGACAGAGGCAAGATGGCTGCTTTCACAAGAGGGTGTTTCTCTTTTTTATTTAAACCCCGGTCTCAGCCCATTCGTTCAGTCCCTGCTACAGATATGAAACCTTTCGAGTACAATTGTAGATCAGTCACGATGCCACAAATCAAACCAGAGAAAAACCTTGCTATTATTTTTGTGCAGTGTAAATGTGTATACTGCTTCTGAAACAAAGCAACATGGTTATAGGTGGGAGCCTACAGGAAATCACATATCAAACGTGTCGTTCCCTCCAGTTTTCTGTTTGATTGTATTTCTTGAACATTTCTATAGTTTATACAGTTATTACACTATGAAATAAAAGTAATCTTTTCTCTGAGAGCGGTCAAAATGGCCCGAAATTGTGGCTCAGTTTATCGTTTTTATCATTTCCTTTCCTGTCTGTTCCGTTTCCTCTCCCTTCTTTTCCTCTCCTCTCTGTTTCCTTTCCTTTCATCCGGTTAATTAGGAAACGGACACATATGGTTCAATTCATTTAGCTAATGAGCACCTCTAAATGGATAAGGCGAGACGCTATCGCTCCTCACTTTCTCTTCATCTGTCTTTCCATTTCTTCACATTTTTCCTCTGTTGTCCCCTGTTTTTTTCCTGCCCCTCCCCTCCCTTCCTTTGTATTGACGCCCTGGGACCCCATCTGGGCCCTTTGGAGGCGTGAAATGCACAGTAATTATTAGTAATCATCACACACCATCAGAAACGGATCCTAGTGCTGTAATTACATGATAAATGTCTGCCTAACACATGCCCTCTATTTAGCAGCCCCCTGGAGACCGCGGATAATAGACAGCTAACAGGGATCCGCAGAATGGGCCTTTCAGCGCTGGCCGGGGCTCATTGTCTACGCGCCAATACACCCTCACCCCCCGTTTGGCAACAACGTAGACCCCGATCAATCCCCTGCACTGCCCCCCCTCCACCAGCCTACTGACCCCTTCCCACACACACACACATCCCTTGTCACTGCTAAGTGGACAGCAACGTCAATCATTGGCATTACACTGCATTGCTAATGGCTGCCAAACAATTTCACTGGAGAGAAAAGAGTTTTGTTCAGCCATTTATCAGGTAATGGCGACTTGGTTTAATGCTGTTGCCTCTGACCCCTGAGCAAAATGTGATAATTGGCATTATTATCATCAGCGTGTCTTTTGTTGCTTGTTCGCGTATCGTTCTGATCAGACTGCAGCCGACATCTGATTTTTAAGTTTCTGATTGTGTTTCGCTGTCACCTACCTAAGTGTTTCCACACTGCAGACTGAGCCCGAAGGGCTGCGACACACTTTGTCTGTAAACTTTGTCGGCACGCCGGGGATTGCACGACTATGTATCATCTTCAAACATCTCTCGTGTCAATGTATAGCTGACAGGATTTACGAGCAAACTTTCAACAGCTGATTTGCATATAAAGAAACCAAACCAGATCAATTTCTAGGGAAGAAGAAATGGATTATATAAACTGTTACAGTTACAGGTGTATATCTCACTCACATCACTTGACTTTATGAGCAATGGGAGCTGACTCAAGACAGAAATAAGAGGATGATGAACCTATTAAGTAAGTTCAAGAAACATCTCAAACTTACACAAAATTAAGACTCAAGCATGGGTTTACGTTGCCAACATGTCGACATATTAAACACGATATAGAAATATAAATAAACACATTCAATACACATGATAGTGTTAGATGTTTTTATACCAAACATAATGTAGACTTATGCTATTCTGATCATTACAAAGTTTTGTGTAATAACGTTGAATGATATAACGCCTACAGAGCTTTAACTAAACATGAATATGATCGTAAGTAAATCATTTTGAATAATTTGTCAAACATTGATGATGATGGTTGGTTCCAGCTTTTACTAAAGTTTGTGATCCAATAGTACAACACCGTTGGTATCACATGGTATCTGAATTGTATAAGCCAGAAGTATCACTGAATGAAGAGTTGTGTGGCAGCTGAAAGAGCTGCTTCCGTGTGCCGAGCTGAGCTAAATGATCCTGCTCATTACAAAGAGACAGAGTGCTCATCACTCTTACAGTGGCGTCATCATCACATGAACTGCCACCGTGCAGAGCAAACACTTAAAAATAAGCAACATAACAAAGCATCTAATGCTACATACATGATCTATCCTTTGGAAGGTCGCAGAGGGCCTCAGCTGACCCTGGCTTACAGTGGCTGACAAACAAGCATTCATGCTCACATTCACACCCGCGAGTATTTTAGAGATGCCTTTTAACCCGCATGTCTTTTAAAACCGCAGGAGCCAGTCGAGGGCACCTGGAAGAAACTGACGCAGACACATGGAGAGCATGCAGACTCCGCACAGAAAGGGCCCTGTCTGTTTTCGCCGCCCATTACAACACAAACTGCATCCAATGTTCAAAACATTATTTAGCGTATTCTTCCATGCAACGTTTACTAAATGTTTCAAAAAGTTCTCTTGGCCTGAATTCAAAACATGCAAAGTCTCAAGCTGTTTGGGTGTGACAGAGCTGACACCGGAGAATTGAAGAGCGGGGACGCCATCTCAGGCCACCGAGCCAATGACACTCTATCTCTGTGCAGTTTTGAATGCAAATAAGGCCTAGGTGAGTAAATAGACATGTGCACAGCTACTTTCATACAACGCTTTTATTTCATGTTTTCATGGAGTGCCGCCCTCTGTAGTTCTGTGTCAACAGTAAAGAAGGCCATCGCAGTTTCAATCTCCATGTAAAATCATCAGATATGCATGCAAAGAGGCATGCTCTTATCTAAATGCATAGAGTAAAAAGAGGAATCGTGTTTGCGAACAACAAGAGAATTTGCCTGATATTTGCCTAGCTGGCTCTAAACAACGGTCGACTCGTTGGTGTTACTTTATATTAGCCAGACGAGGCCACAAGGATGTTGGCGGTTAAACAAATTCTTACATATATTGTTTTTCACCCTGACAAAATATTAACAGTAATTGCTTTATATTTTGATGGTTTTTTTTTCCATTCTTGTTCCTGTTATTTCTGAATAAATCAAATAACCGATTTACCGGCAGGAGGGTGTCAGTTAGTGCCACGGAAAAGCCGAATGTACCTGTTAAACCTCAAGTGACAGTTGAAGCAGTCTGTTACAGGGAAATGTTTGTACACTAATAAGACAAAGGCAGTTTGACTTTTTAACACAACCTCAGTTTACCTGTGTTAACAGAGGAGGTCTGCCATGATGCTGAAGATTTTTATCAACAGAGACTCGGACAATACTTCATTTTACCTCCAGATGGCAACAATTTTCCCTTTTCCTGGTTTTTAAGAGGAGAGTTTCAGACAATGTACCAAACAAAAAAACACATTGTCATGGTCGTAAAGAATGTTTTATTAAGGTTGCAAAGAGCTTAATTTATGCTCTGCTAATCAATGCCTATGCTTTCATTGGTCAACTCTTTATCATCTTTGAGATATTGTCCACCACCAGTGCCATGCCTAGACCACACACACACACACACACGCACACGCACACACAAACCAGCCAAAAGCAGACACTGAATGAAAAGCAGTGCAATTTCAAGCAGAGTCTGACAATAACAGACATATCAACTATCCCCTAATTGATACAGCTAGGCGGTCAGTCAGTCGCTTAATGAATTGCTAATAGCCCTCAGCAATGCTATGAGTGACAGCGGCCAAGCATTCCAACTGGCAGAGGCTGCCTGGGGACTGCGGTGGATGGGGATGCTTCTCATTAACGGAGGCGGGATGCCTGGCGACTGTTCAGTCTTGTGTGGAGAGGCCTCTTGTACATGGAGGCCACGCTTCTCCCTCGGCTAGCCCCCCTCAGCCTCGGACAGCCGAGCGTCACAGAGTCACCGATAATGAAGACTTGATCAAAGAGACGTGGCATTCCACCGGGCCTGGCGGAGCAACCGAACAGGATGAGGGACTGAAAGACAGACAAGGAGAGAAAGGAATAGATGGAGGGAGGGAATGACGAGGAGGAAGGGGTTATACTCCACTCTGCATAGTAATGCTGCAATTAGAGAGTTTACAAAACATACTTCTGCTGGCAAACAAAAAAGGCATTGATCTGGAAGTCTGGCCATAAAGATTTGGAAAGTGCCTGACAAAATGAGGCTGATAAATTGATTTTTATAGTGAATGCAGAATACGTCACTTTTCTTATTCATATGTATTTATGTCCTCAATTTTACATATATTATATATTATATATATGTAATTATCTGTGGGAACCAAAAGCTGCAACAAGTATGTCTTCAAGTTTGTTAAGCTGATTCCAATATATAAACACATTTCTTTCATGCTAAATTTTCTTATATAAGAATGATATCATTAAAGGGTAATGCCATCAATTTTAC
Organism: Diplodus puntazzo; assembly: GCA_963678695.2. Taxonomy (NCBI): domain Eukaryota; kingdom Metazoa; phylum Chordata; class Actinopteri; order Spariformes; family Sparidae; genus Diplodus; species Diplodus puntazzo. Next base: position 22,843,440 of record OZ023168.1, on the reverse strand, counting down.
ACATTAAAGTGTGTTTACAGGTCTTGGGGGGAGAACTAGAAGACAATTATAATAATATAAAGCCTTTTGTGGCTTCCCAAGAAGCTGCGTGTAATCTAATAAATTCCTTCCAGTGATGTCCCTCAGTGGTGAAGTTGCATTGTGGGTAATGGAGGAACCAGGTTTTGAAAATCCACCCGCTGATCTAGCATTGCACTCCTATAACACTGTTGGATGGACAGTTAAAAAACAAATGATTGAGCCAGAGAACTTTTATTACACATATTCCTTTTTTTTAACATGGCGCCCACATTACCCACAATGCAACTTAGCAACTGAGGGACATCGCTAGAGTGTCGAAAGGTGTGTTTACAGGTCTTGAGGAGAGCTACTGCATATGTGAAAAAGTAGGGTAATGCCTTTTGTGGCTCCATAGGAAGATCCATGTTATCTGATAATTTGCATCCAGCAATGTCACTCAGCGGCTATGTTGCATTGTGGGTAATGTAGGTGCCAGGTTTAAAAAAAAAAAAGTGTGGAATAAAAATGCTGTTATCTCTGGTTCTGCTCTCCATCAGTCCAACAGTGTTAAGGGAGTGCAAAGCTAGATCAATGGACTGCTTTTCTCAACATCCTGTTACAGTACCCACAATGCAATTCACCCATTAAGTGACATCACTGGAGGCACTTTTTCAGGTTACATGCAGCTTCCTCTGAAGCCAAGAAAGCTTTATACTACTTTTTTCACATATGTAGCAGCACTCCCCAGGACCTGTAAACACACTTGAGTGTGTAAAATTGGTGGAGTTACCTTTAAAAAGGGACTCTAGTTTAAAACCCAGGGAATAAAAATCATTATGGGGAGAAGGAGAGCTACATATGCTACTCATTCATTCGCTGCACTCGCCACAAGCAGCGGCGTTATTTATCTTAATGCATATAACTGCTGGCCCTTCAACTGACCCATAATTTGCTACTAATAACTGCTGTGGATGGAGTGATTATAGCTTTTCATTAGCGCCGGCAGCTTTTACTAGTGCTAGCCCCAGCTAAAGGGCCCTTGCCATAATTGTTAGCCATTATAAATATAGTACGTTGAAAGTATAGGGGGCCGCTGACGCCTCTTTGTTAACCGCTGATGATTGAGCAATTAAACTTTGGCAACTTAATTACCTTGCCGGCACAACACGGCTATGAGGCATTAAGACTGGCATTATGGTAAACATTGTTGTCAGAGAGCGACGGCTTTGAACCGGATGATGTATGAGTCCGTGTTTATTGCCAGCTGCTGGAAGAGGTAAACAAAGCATACAATAATGTCAGGTGAGAAGTAATAAACTAAGGTTATTTAATAGATATTTTTTATTAAATGTATCATAGTAATTATATGATACTAATGTTACAGTAGTAGTTTGGGGGTTAGTGGTGTTTGTATTTGCATAAGCACCGCTGTCACAATGTGTATTGGTACCTGACCACCAGCATATTAATTAATTGCCTACTTAATGTGACTTATTGTAGAATACATACAGAGACCCATAAGCACTGCCTCTGCTAGTTCTTAGCACAGAAAGGCTAACAGATGTTGCGTGGAGCGAAACAAAAAACACCAGAATAAAAACCAACATCCATTCATCAGCCCAAGTAGGAATCACACTATGCAAGCTCCTCATTAAGTGGCATTAAAACTGTGAAGGTCTATAATTATCGAATAAATCCTTTCCCACATGAATGAATTCATCTGCGTGCCATAATTCTTCCCCACACAGAGCAGCTCTGGCGGTGAATGAGTCTTTTGTGTGCCACTGTGGGAAGGCTTTTGTGAAATTGCACTACCGCATAATGATGCTAATCATAAATTAGCATTTCAAGATGGAGCGGCGTATTTGTGTGTGTGTGTGCGCGCGCATAGGAGTGTATAAATCTGACTGAGAAAGTTTAAGCAATCTAATTTTAATTTTCATCACCGGTTTCGCTCAAAAGTATCAGAAGACAGATTCATGTTGAATGATTCTGATTTTTCTCGTCAGGTCGCGTTCTTGCGGCTAAACAATCAAAACCAATATTTTTCAGGAGCAAATGTTTTCTTCCAGACTTTAAATCATAAATATAAGAATGTCTGTGATATACAAAAAAACTCATATAGTTTGTTCAAAGTCTTGGTAAATCTTTCCTGAAGCAGCTGCAGGCCAGAGAGGATGCCCTGCACACTCAGAGAGGAGTTGAACTCGGGACCGACCTCTCTGCCTGAATGCAAGTTTACCCTTCATCTCTCTCTCTCTCTCTCTCTCTCTCCCGTCCCTTTGCTCTTTCATCCCTCTGTCTCTCTCTTCCGTCTATGTTGTCCATTCTCTTAAAACGGCAAAACAAACAGAAGCACAAGCATGCACACCGCAACACGGACAGAATCAACACAAAACACGGGCATTGTAAACACTAATAGGAGCCGCATGACGGTGATATTAGATTCAAGTTTCCATTCATCGGCCTGAGAGTAGCAGGTGTGTGTTTCATTACCCGCCAAAGAAAACACGACTCCAGTGTGGGCTTCTTAATGCAGGGGCTTGACCAACTAATGAAAGCAGACAAAGAGAGCGATCTAGAGGCAGCACCCACTCCGTGTCCACTTACCACCAAGCTGGAACCTTGGCCAATTAGGACCTGTTTGTTTGATGTGACAATTAACAAGGAGGCGCTTGGTCATTAATCCCAATATGGTTTCACTCTGCTCACTATTAAGATGTCTGTCCAAAGAGTCTGTTTGAGGGAGGAGACGAATGAACACAACTCTCCTCGTGGTAAAATGTGTTCTGTTGTCTATTAGGATTATTTATTTTGAATTTTTTACTGCCTCAGAGTTAGAAGATAAGTCTTTTTATTGAATACTGGCCCTGCACAAACATGTAAATAGACACGGTGGCTTCGTATAGCCGGACACTCAAACTTCATCAGCTCTGGATATTTATTAACAGACTCAAATGCATTGTGCTCAATTACTTGAACAATGACCGTAAACATTTGCCAGGCTTTTACAGAACTCATTTGCATGAAAAGTATAATTGTGACCTCAGTATGAAGAGTACATGTAAATGATAACTGATGCTGCGTGTGGCACAACAAAAGGATACACACAGACATTTACATTTCACCACGATTTACCTAACCTTTTCCCGGGAAGGGTGCCATTTCAAAACACATTGTGCCGCATTTACAGTAAGTCAGCGGGGCGGCCCATTCCAGGTCACTGCGCTTTGCATCTTTCTTGCAAATGGAGTTTGTAAATGCAAAGCGCGTGGCTTTCCAAAGACAAAACCTCACACAAACAAAAGACATCACGCACGTTCCTCAACATCGCTGCAGCTACTACGGTGTTTCCTAATCTGATTCTTGAACAGAGTTGACAGGCAGCTGAAAAATGTGTTGTTGCAGAGGTGGGTCTCATTTAAAGAATTTTCACCACTTTTGGGATATGAGGTGGGAGACAGCGGAAGTAGCTCAACTCGGAGGCTTTAATGCAGATGTTTAACACCCACTCCGTCATCTAAAGCGCAGTCAGAGCAGAGCTGGGCATGTTTCATATTTCTTCAACAGAGAGGAAAAAAGTCTCACAAAAAAGGCAAATGACCTCAGAAAGGTAGCCGCTGAAGTTGTTGCTTCTATATTCATGTGCCTCGAATGCATTGTGTGTTAAAATGTAATCACCGACAAAGGTTTCAGTAGAAAGGTGAGATGGCTGGAGGCTGTGGCAGCGACTGTGCACTAGGTGGTGCCCCATCTCTTCACCAGGACAAAACCACACAGAGGTACTTCTCTGCTAAAGCTCACACTAAACCTGTAATCACCGCGCCGCGCATGAAGTGATGAAGCTTTAGTCATCGTGAGTGACACATCAAGTTACTGATGGATGATCAATCAATATGTTTTTCTATATTTTATGAGAAAGTAAAAATGCACGACGACTTACTTCAGTTGTAGGTAAAAAAAAAAAAGGATCGGACTGTGTGTGCATATTCACACACCCACACTTTTATACTTCTTTTATACGCACATCTACGGCTCTGAACACTCTCTGCCACCCCACCCACCCATCCACCCTCCCCCCCTCTCTCTCAATAACTCATAATAATGTGATGTAAGGAGAGAAAACTAGTGCCGGTTGATTAAAAGGGATTCAGGTGATGAAGGCTCCAGTCTTGGTGCTGAGGGCCTATAGTTTCAGCCCCGGCCCAAGGCAGCAGCTGGAAGCGTAATTACGCGGGCTGATTTATACATCATTAAGGCCTCCATATAAGTCACCCCTTTTGAAAAGAGCAGTTAAGCTACTTATACTTTTCACAAAACAGCAGCAATTCTGTATAAAATGAATGTATGCCGTTCCTCTGAAAGCATATGGTATATTTCTCACTTATTAATAATTCAAGTTGAATGAGCAAAAATTAGTTGGCTCGGTTACCGCCGCGTTTGTCCCACATTAATTTCACCGACGTTTTGTAAATGGGGCTATTACGCTAAAAACAAAGCCGAGTGAATGACCACGGTTTGCCGTACTTAGGAAAAGAGAGGGCCTCATTCGTACACCTGTCATTTTCAAACAAGGCACCATTATGGTTCTGCAGAGAGAGGGGATATCACACCTTTCACTGAAGCCGCGTGCCTTCTGCGGAAAAGCAGCAGCCTTGAAATTGTTACCTGTGAGAGAGAGCCGTTTGTAATCTGAAAATCCAGACATTTGCTTTTTTTTTTTTTCACTCCGGAGTCTATCAAATGGCTGCGTTTTTCTCGCTCGGCATTTCAAAATGAAAGAAGCAAAAATAATTAGCATTTCCACTGAGGCAATTAAGAAGCCTGTGTGTGTGCTTCGCTCTTCACGTTCTCTCGTTCTACACAATGGACACATTGAGTTTCTCTACCTAAAGTCTTAAACGCATAACTAAGGTTTGATTGAAATCAAATGAGGCCCTCATTATTTGGGCAGTGGCAGAATACACGAGTGAACAGGTGTTTCTTTTGGATCTATCAGAGCACATACGTTTTAACAACCCTTGACACCTTACATACACACTGATTCTGAGATGCGCGCACACACACACACACACACACACCCACACACATACACGCACCCACACATATACATTCACCATCAACACAGAGGGAGCAGCTCAATGGGCCTGAGCACATTGTTGCTTTAACCTTCTGCGCCAGTTATCCCTCTCAGAGCTCCAAGCCTTGGCAGCTAACTCTATTGGCTTTTTGTCATGGAGCCTTAGCTTGTACAGTGGCTGGGGGTGGACGGCAGCGGGGGGGAGAACAAAACGACAAGAAGAAAATCTTTTCTTCCGCATTATTCCTGAAGTGAAGTGAGTGTGAGCAGGGGCTAGAGGAGGCCGAGTCGAGGCTTGTAGGGGCCCCGTCGTCTCGGGGTCATTATGTTCAGCAGATCATTAGAGTCTGAAGAGGAGGCACACGACACGGCAACCCACAACCTGCCACCCCCACCCCCCCAAACCAGACCCCTCCAGTCCTTACTGAGGCTTTAGCGGTGAGTGAATGACCTGACCTCGGCCAGCTTCCTCTGATAAATACTTGTATCATGGCATCTGTGTGGCTGCTTGATGCTAAGATGGATGAAGACATTTCCTTTTGCCCCCTTTCCATCTCCAGTTTAACGCATTGTTGGTTTCTAGGCTCCAGCAAGCACCAGACTTCACTCAAGACACTAGGGTTCATAATCTGTGTCACACAGTTCATTAGTTGTCAGCTTTCTGAATGGTTTGGTAAGGTTTAGGCAACAAACAGTACTTGATAAGGTTTAAGAACAGATCATGATCTCGGTTAAAGGTGCACCGTGTTGTTTTTGGGAAGACATTTTAATCAGAGAGAAAAAATATTGTCATTTGATTTTCATACCTAAACAAACACAATTTCATATCGTTTTACTTTGCTTATATTTAGCGGACCCTGCAACCTTTCTAGTTTAAAACAGCTTTGCATTGTAAACTCTACCACATACAGTAGTGCACCTTTTAAGGATGCATTGTGTAAATATTGGCCACCTCTTTATACACCAAACAAATGAGGGGGAGGACATCACCAAAGTAACTGCTGCTAACTGTAGGTGCAGTCAACCATGCAGAGAGAGAAAAGAAAGAAAGAAAAGAAGGGGCTGGCTGGCGCTAGCTGGCTAACATGCTAACTTCAGTAGATATCTCTGCAAAACAATACATAGAAATCTTTGACATAATGTGAAAACTTGTCACATTGTGTCAATTATTTTACTTTATTTGTTTATTTTTTTTTTAACTGAAATTCCTACGTATTGCGCCTTTTTAAAATAGCCCCTTTCACTACGTGTTAGAAAAGGCCAACTGGAGACACAACTTCACAAAATCCTGATTGGTCAGTTGCAGCGATACACCTGGAGCAACGTTGCGATGTCGTGGGAACAACACCAACACAGGTCGTGCTTCCGTCTCCACTTGCTGACCTTCCAACCCCTTTGTGTTGGAGAGAGTTGTGTGTTGACGGTCGGCGTTCCCTCGCCGGGTCAAGTGAGCTAACATGGAAATGGCTAAATCAGGAAAATTCAACACTCGCTCGCGTGCGCTGTGAAACGTGTTTGTGTCATTATTTCACATGATGAATTCTGTCCTTAATGGACCCATTAGCGTGCAGGAAGAAACCAGTCGTGCGGAGGTCATATCTCAAATGGTTCGCAGTCATAAATAAAAGGGCAGAGACAAGTGAGGAAGCGTTGGATTCGTATTGGCTGACGCATTTACAAACTCGGCCCTCTCTCCGTCGCTCCGCTCCTTCCTCCCTCGCCGTCTCTTCCTCCTTCCGCGTGAATGTCACCACTCCGCGGGAGGATTTAACGTTGCTTTTAACCCTCACCGCCTCATAATTACCTTGACATTTACCCTGCATTCAATCAAGTTTTTAACAGCAGATTTATTGCAATGACTTTTTTGTATTGCAGAAGGCAGCAGTAATTATGCAGGTTATTAAGAGTCCTCATGTTAATGCAGTTTCACATCGATAATATTCTGCATGCGCTGTTTTCCCTGTGTGGAAGAGCGCCGTGTCAGCTGCCTCAAGACGGAGTGACACAGGAAAGGACAGAAATACTATTAGATGAAGTATCAGATGACTTGGGGTGTGAGGACTGAAACAGGGTAGCACTGCCTCTCCCTCCTTTATTGCTCAGGTTATTATCACAACTGCTGGGGAATTGTCGAGACGGGGAGATAGGAGTGGCAACGATCCATCCGGGACTCGTTCATCACCGCGCGCCGCAGCCCCCCGAATAGAAATTACATCTGCATCTGAATTAGTAACATTATTCGCCAATTTGGCTCAGAGTGAACATTGTTCCATTGAAGGTGGAATTAAATTAGAAAATGAGTGAGTCTTTAATTTTCAGATTATAAATCAGGGAATATAATTCACCTCCTTGTACCTTAAGGGCAATCACATTATCCTAAGCGACATTTTATCCTCAGCCCCGCCAAGTGATCTCGTCACGACACGCAGTCACACACCAATCATGCTTCCTGGGGAAGCAGGAAATACATCTTCTCCTCCAGAATTAGACATAAAATATGAGTGTCTTCTCCTGCGTGAGAGCTTATTTTACATGAAATTTGATGGTCCTTCTGAACTCATAAACACCATCGAGAATTGCTCGGTTGAAGTGATATAGCTTCCCTTTTTCAGGAGTGCAAATGCATAATTCTGTTGGTTGAAAATCAGGTGGATATATAGAACATATAATTCATACAAGCATAGGTAATATGACTGTTGGAAGATTTTACAAATGGAAAGCACACACAGTAGGAACGAAGGCATATGCAGAAGTTTGGACCTTTCAAAAATCATCCTTTTTGTTGTTGTTTTCCTTCTTTTTGTCAGATTAACCCTTTACACGTTCTCACCAGGAGAAATAATTCTTCTGCAGGAGCGGCTGAGCTCTCCAGCTTTTCTAAACAGTTCTGTAACATTACAGTGAAAACGCTGCTTGGCTGTAATAAACAACTTAGCAACTTATAGTCGCACATAACCTGGTCAAATGAGAAAGAATGGATCGACCTTTTACTGCGAGCCGCTGCTATGCTGTGGCCCAAAACTCTCCTTGCCGCCTGTTCATTTCATTCTGGCCAATGCCCAGACCTCATTAAAAATGAATGCACTCCTTAAACCCCAACACTAGGCTTTTTCCATTAGGGAGAGAGATATGAGGGTGATAAACATTATTTGTGATCGGATATGAATCGTGCGAGGATTGGCTGCAATATTGGAAGCCGCATTGAAAAGTGATTGTGCTTGAATTCCCCCATGCAGTTTCGTGCCATATCACGGCTCTCGTAATTTGATTCCTATTCATTTTGGCCATTGTTGTGTATTATATTGAAAGCCCTATCAAGCTGATCTAGACCAACCAATTTGGATTTTTGTTATTCCGTCCCACTTGGTTGATTTTAAGCTGATCAGGATATTTGCCTGGCACAGTCTTGGGCATTCTGAATGGCCTTATCTTCCATTTAATTACCATACCGCCTTTGTTGGAGCAAAATTCATCTATTTTGGTGAGCGGTGGTAGGGGTGTGTTTCTGTCTGCGTGCATAAAAGAGAGGGGGGGGGGGGGGGGGTGCGAAAAAAGGAGAAAGAGATGGAGACGGCGCATGTTTGGTTGTCTTCACTCTCCGTCTGTGGCTCTGTCACAGCCTCTTTGATATACTGTACAGGTGTATTTTCATGGAAACAGTGCATTGGTGGATCCCCCATAAAAGGCAATAAACCTTGACAGGCTATTGGAGATTCACCCCTGAGCGCTTCACTGACAACCTCGCAGACACATACATTTAATATTCCATTGATTGATTGATTTTATGGGACATGGTTAACATTATCATCAATACTGCCCTCTGGACCACGACACCAACTTAGTCGGGAGAGGGAATAGAACTTGTCGTAGATTATACATGCTAAGGTGCCTGATGAACATCAGTACAAAGGGATTACACATGTTCCTCTTTATGTTACTGTGTATATCACGCATGCACTTTGTACGGAACCGTGGTGCAAATAGATGCACAACATTTCCCGGTATCCTCCACACTGCAGCTGGTTTGAGCTGTATTAGCCTGACTGTTTGACCCCGGCACGCTAGTCAACGTGCCCGTCTTACTTTCCTCCAGGTTCACTGACAGTCAGAACGGGATGATAATGGCCGCCCTTGGACACTCTGCACCAAGGGGGCAGGGATGTGATGGGCTGCAGCTCAGGCACATATTAATATTAATACGTATAAAAGCCGTCCGGCTGGCACTGAGTCATCAGCTGTAGACACACACGCAGACACACACGGGAATGCATAAGTGTGCAGCTACACACACTCTCTCCGACGCACATCTGCATGCCTGCCGACACACACATATATACACGAAAACAAGTAAAAGGCCCATTATGGATGTAACTGCGTAGCGTTTGCCGATGGACCGTTTCCCAAGGTCAGTTTGAAACATTTGCCAGCAGGAAACCTACACAGAGTGCCGGTTGTTCACACCGTTTGGGGAAAACACACATTATGTAAATGATTCTTCTTTTGGAATGGAACGCACACAACTAGAGACAGTGTGCTAATGGCTATCGTGTCAGCCAAAGCTAATGGTTGTTGTGTGTGTTTGCTTATGTGTGCGCCTCGCTGCGTGTGTATGTATTTTATGCTGTTTTTGTACATGCGAAAGCAACATTTACTTCAGTCAAAACCGGCTTATTCGTAAATGCACAGGGGTATTCAAATAAAGAAACCTGACAACAAGGAAAAAGTTTGTCTCGCTTTACATATTTGGATGAATTCACACAAGCGGTTTGTTAAGCGTTGCAATAATAAGGATGGAACATGCACAGAGCGTGGGCCCACCGTCGGACTCAATAACACAGCTTTATTCAGGGACTAGGAAGGATTATGAAGCCACACAATGTCACCCCTGTCTCTCAACTAAGAGAAGGTAGGGAGGGTAATCAAATCCTATTTGCATATTTTCATAGTAGATAGTTTGGTATCAACAGCATCTACAAACAGTCTAAAGTAATGGTGCATATGGACAGCAAATTTGGCACACACCCCAGGAAATGAGTGGGGATTTAACAGTAGCTTCTCCATGTTTGGGTAGAGGCCATGACGTTCAAACACAAGGGCGGCAAAGAAATAAAACTGATATAATTTGGAGATTAAGTTACTGAGGGGTGTCTGAGTGGCTGACATGTACAGTGAACTGAAAAGCAGCTCTCAATGTCAATAAGCAAATCGAGGAGCCAGGTTCTTGTTTTCCTCCACATTTCAAACACAGGAGATGTGGCCGCTGAGAAGGAAAATTAAATAGCAAATGAAATGGCATTCTGCATGCTGGATAAGCCTGCGGGGGCGTAATGCTCATCACATGTCGCTGAAGTGCATGCTTAAACTTAAATCACTTTGTTATCCAGAGGCTCCTCTGACAAAGACTGAATGCGCCTGAAATCTTCAGCAAGGTGTTAATGCTCCGAAAGGGATTATCTCTGGAGACTAGAAAGAGAAATAGAAGTGCATCTTCAAGATCAGAGGGGCCTTTGAATTTGACCCCCACCTGGATGTTCTTGTGTCCAGCTGGCCATTTGTGGCTTCTTAGGATCAACATGGGGTGTTAAGAAAGGGCGAACACTATGATTATCTTAATACCTATCCTATATTGAAGCACAATGAGGTCATATTGGAGCAAAGCCCACCTAAACCCACTTTTTATCGGAGGAAATTAAACCTCCTTTGGGCTTCCTCCTTTTGAGGATGCTTGACACTGTTGCTCGTGCCAAACAAAGACGCACTGAGACCTGTGATTAGGCTAGAAGACGGCACCCCATGACATTATAATGGAATTAAAACCATTAGAAGTGAAAATAAGACAGGAATGGTGCGGATAATGGGGAGGAAAGATGCAAAATAAGATTTAAAAAAGTCCCTGTTGTGCGCCTAAGTAAAAGCTTTCACGGCGTTTTCTTACCTCCGTGTTGATCTAATGAGACAAAGAAGTGGAACAACAAATCTATACAGCTGTTTTTTTTTTTTTTTTTTAGTTTACCTCCAGACTAAAGAAAACTCCGGTCTTCACCAGAGCGGGGGGCTGGGCTGGGACGGCTCATATTTCACCGTCAGCCTGACTTGCCCCGACAATGTGACAGCAGGTGACAAATAACCTGGCTCATGATTGAAATCTGACAAAATAACACTGTGTTTTATAATAGCGTCCCCGAGCTGAAATATGGCAGCCACAAACTAAACAGTGCTTCATCACCTCCATGCCAGTCCCAGCGGTTCTCCATTAAGGGCCAGATCATTGTGTTTTGCCTCCCCCCGTCCCAGCTGACCGCCGAAGTGACAGCCCCGGCTCGCCGCTGTGACATTGAAAAATATTTGCTCTGACAAGGCCACAAATCACATGCCGACAAGTTTTAAAACTCAATATTCACTCAATGTGCATCTGCTATATTCTCGTTAAAAGTGTAATATGGTAGTCTCTCCCCTCCGCGTTCTTTTATTATTACGGTATTGACAGCGACTATAATAAAGTTGTGCTGTTTTGATGCCAGGGAGGGAAGCGCGGGAGATGGAGAGATTGAAAGAAAGAAAGGCTGTACGGGGGCGAGAGAGACGAAAGAGAATAGCCGGGATGGTTGAGCGCTCGCACGGCGCTGTAACAAAAGTGCTCCATTTTCATGACAGGACTTCATCTGACATGTTTCGTTTGATGGCCTACCTGTTGGTTTCTCAGTAAGTCTGCGTCAGACTGTAGATCCGCACAGAAGTTTAGAGGCAACAAATGTAATATTTTCGCTCACATCTAAGTCACTGTTTGTGCCTCGTCCTAACAACATATTTAACATACAAGGACTGCCAACAGAGGTCCCGTGGACCCCAGAAATAAACGTCTGAGAAATTATAACTTCTTTCTCCTAGAAACACTATTAGATATGTAATTAATGCCATCTGGGGAAAGAAAATGATTATTATTACTTTAGATAAGCTCTGTACATCCTGGACAAGTATTCATTTCATCACAAGGCTTTGCATATTGAGTAAAACAAACGTATATATACTTTTCTTAATACAAATTAGGGCTGTCACAAAATCAGATTTTGACTACATGATTACCGTGGCCAACGATACAAGATATATTGCAATATCTATAGAAACTAAGAAGAAAATGCTAGCAAACCAAATCTGTCTTTAAACCCAAAAATACTAGTGCTGGGAGCTGCAGAGGGAGTCTGTATCCATATAACTGTACAACAAAAAATGTACAAAAAGAACAATTAAACTCAATATCTAGTGAAAAGGCAACAAAAGAACTCGTACACAAAAGATGCCTTAACATCTTTGGTGGATTATTCGCACAACATACATACCATATTGTGTTATTGCAACACCCCTATTACAAATTGCAGCTGCTCAAAGCTAGTTAGCTCAGTTAGCTGTGCAGTTAGCGGTCCATAAGATGACCTTGGTGCTGGCTGGTTAGCATGCTAACTTCTATCGATATCTCCTTAACATAATACATATATGTCATAACATTTAAAGTATTATTTCTTCACATTCTGTTGATACTTGTAGTCCACTTTTGATTGTTTTTAACAAAAAAATCTTACATGAAATTTACTATTTACTAATCACTTCATCATAAAGGGTGGGTGTCCCCGACAACCAACGACTGGATTTTCAGGGAAGTTTGACTGAGCATATAGCACATTTACAGCAGCGATCTGAGAACACATTCATACGGGCCAGGATGATACAAATATGGCAACAGGGTAATAACAATAAAGACATTATCAAGCCCAATAAAAGCAAATAGTTCAATGAAAGCAAATAACCACAAAATATATCTGGCAGGAATTATAAAGGAAAAGTAAAGAACAAAACACGGAAAACTGAAGTGATGGTATAAAGCACCTGTGAGATGTCCAGAAGGGCCTCCTGAGTCCACAGGTACCCGGTCGTTAGGATTAAGGTTAACCCACCGCTGCTGTCTTTCATCCGACATATAACAGCTCATTGGAGTATAATCAGTTCAGCCTTTGCCTGCTCCGGATCCTCTATGCTCTACTATACTAGTGGCATCGAGCCAATGGTTACTCTAATATCCCCTTAGTTTGAAGCCTTGTCGACCATGTAGGCCCTAATGTGTGCCCAGTGCGCACGAGTAAGTGTGCTTTAGGCTCATTGTTAACATAAGGCCAAATCTGTAATATAGCACGGACAATTAAGTGCACAATTTTTGTATAAATGCAAAATCCCTCACTGTGAATTATTTAATTCCCTCTCTACAGTTCATTTAATAGAGCCCTTTTGGCGGGCGGTTTGAGTCACAGAAAACTAATTTGATTCTGCTCCTTGATTTAATTAGATTTTATGATGTATGGTATTGCTAATTCGGTGGCTCACCATGCGTTGTCGGCGCCTGTCCCTTGCACTGGCGGTGAGCTGTCAGAGCCCCATTTTTAACAGTATTGAAAAATTCAAGCTTTATTATTGCCCCCTCACTCATTTTCTCCCATCAGGGGGAAAGTAATGAGCTTTTAGTCTCTCCTCCTTTACTCGTCTCCCTCTCCTCTCTCGTATACTCGCTCTTTTTTTTTTCCCCCTTCCTCTATCTTCATCTCTCTTTAGCTCTCTCTTTTTTCTTTCTTCTCCTTTTTCCCCCACTCTTTGAAAACAATAAGAGAGGATAAAGAGTCAGAGGGGGGGAGAGAGCTCAGGGGAAAGAACTGTCGGAGCGGGGAGGCAGAAAATAGAAATGATGGCACCGGCGAGTGCGACACAAAAGGGGATCACAGAAACGAAATGAGCAAGGAATGAAATGAACAAACAAGATAGCAGGACAGGGGGAGGGATGATCGAGTCAAAGAGTGAGAGAAGGGAATAAATGTGTCAGGGGAGAAGTGGGATATGAACATAGCGGTGATGGTGAATATGAGAGGTAAGTAGCAGTTTGAGAGGGAGAAGGAGAGAGTGAGAGCAAAAAAGGGAGTCGCTGAGGAAAATGAAGGAGATCAAGGAAGTAGGAGGGAGAGAGAGAGAGAGAGAGAGAGAGAGAGAGAGACGAAGGGGGGGGCGCGATGGAGATTGTGCCATACGCTTACAGCGCTCCAGGCTTGCTGCTCTGGCATTAGCACACTGATTCATGAGTTAAGTTTCCCCAACTGCCCGCGGCTATTAGCTTTCAGTTCCTTCGGCTGTCATTTAGACTCCAAAGAGTCTTTTGGTTAATGCACTGTTTTAATGAGAGTGCACCGCTCGCTAATATATTTGACTGTATGAAAGGTCACAACAGGAAGCTAAACAGATTGAGAAGGAGAAGGAGGTACAATGGCGGCGGCGCTGTCAAGACGCAAGACAGACTTTTTTTTTTTTTCCTTTCTCGAGCAAACGGATTGGAGAGGGGGAGGGGAGGGGGGGCGTCAGGGGTGGGCGGCGGGGTTAGCGTTAACCCGCGAGGCAGGCAGGCAGCCCGCTACAGTGTCACTGCTCCACGGCTCGTACCCCCTTTACCCAGCATCCAACTGTGCATAATAGGCCTCGGAACTGATGGGTTACTGCTCCCTCTAATAGTTACGCCCCATCCATCACGGGCTTTAACCAGAGAGAGAAAGAAAAGTTAGAGAAAGAGATGGAAAGAGACAGGCAATGGAAGGGGCAGACACCGGGAGGAGGCACATGTTTCATTACCCATATAATCACCAGTCTGATTGCCACACAAGCAATATAAGAGCGTCTCCCAGCAGCCCGGGGAAATTTATAGCCGTCTGACGATGAGATTCCCACCAACCCGTTAAATATCGCTGGAATGTGGAGCCAGCGCGGGAGCAATGGAACAGGCAGAAATATGGAATAAGACTCAATAAAAGTTTGCAGATTGAAGAATTTAGAGCATTTCTTTTTTATAACACCTGTCCGTCTACACTGTGTCAACTTATATCTCTAGCCTCGCGACGCTTCCACCCTTTACTTCAGGAAAATTTTAAGTTCCAAGGGTGAGACGCGGCATTATCAAACATTTTGACAACTCTGCATAAACAAGCACGGCCTCCACCCTCCTCCCTTTTCTCGCTCTTTTTGTCAACGTGCTGCCGCCCGTTCTGTCACGGGACACCCGTGAGGGACTGTCTCCGAGTAGCAGAGCCCGTGTCTAGGTTTGGGCCCCAAACCCGATAATCTAACAGTAATCCATTCAAAACTAATCAAACATTTACAAAGGTGCCATGATGGGGAGAGAGCTCTATTCATCAGCGTCCTCCATCACCAACACGCAGGCCGACCGCGTTACGCTCGCGGCGTCTCAATCTACCTATGCAAATGAGACAGCGGCGCGCGGGGTGAGCAGGCGACTGACAACCAGACTTGTGTACAGAAATTATAAACAAATATTCATCCATTATGGGCGGAGTAGTGTGCGCTGGGGAAGTGCCTGGCAGTGAGGGTTGCACACAAACTCTTCTTCTGTTGGACGATTACTCACCGGGCAGAAAGTGACAGTGTTGTCAAGGTGAATTAGCAGCATATGTCAAGCTTTTGTTATAAATCCTGGCCTACTGTAACCCTTATTTCCCCCTCTACGATGTATGTACACGGTTGATGATATATCAACACCGCTCAGCGATTAATAATTCAGCGAGGGTGATTCCACAGGGGGAGTTGTGGCGAGACGTGGGACAGGCCTGGCAGGGTTGAGGGGTTTTTGGGGGGTGAAAAGTGGGCTCCCTTCCCCGTAATCCTCTCCCGGTGCCTGTAGGGCCCCGGACCTTTTTCCCCCCCATTACCCAAACCATTTGTTTATTGTGCAGTAATTACAAACCTTCAAGCCCAAAGGCAAACAGGCAGAGAGGCACGGTAATGATGGAGACATTTATAACAATAAATCATAACAGCAATGGAATCAAACAATGAATTTATGTCACAGGATATCAATATCAACGAGCGGCAAAACAACCAGGTGGTTATTACTTCACAGTGAGTCAGGGCTTGTTGGAAACGGGAATATGCACTTGTTAAGGCGGACTATTATTGATTTGTAATGAGCTACATTCCCCCCCGAAAAAGCCAGAGTGTTAGCGGGGGTAATACGTCGCATTTTATTTAGCAATTTCATGCATGTTTGCCTCGCAAGGTTAAAAACCACAATCTGTTCTCGAGACAAAAAAAGAAAATTTTCTCATTTTCAGCACTCCAGAAGCCATTTAATGCTCCCTGTGTAAGAGTGGCAATCCCTATTACCGCTGGATAAAGTGTACCCTTTTTTATTTGAAATGAAAATGTCAGTAATTTCTTTTGAGATTGATGACTTCTTACACGCGGGCCCAATAAATGAAAAATTGATGAGGCTCAGTTCTCTCTTTTAATATTTAAGGCAATATTAAAGTCTCTCTTACATCTCATGGAAATAGTTTTATTTAAAAGGAATAAGACCATTGGGCATTGTTTACTGAACACCTCATGCATGTTTTATAAACCCGGTGGCTCTTGGAGGAATTCAAAGGCCCTTGAAATCGTTACTGTTTTGCAGTAAGTATAAAACGACTTAAGAGGAAGTCGAATGGCTCCGGCATTGTTGTGTAGCCGCTCTCTTGTTGTTGGATGTGGGCTGCTTTGATGAGGGTGCCAGTGGTGGATAGCGGTGCCAACAAAAAAAAAAAAAAGACAGGGAGGAGGGAGTTGCACAATAAATGGCTGAGATTTTATTTCTTCTATTGGGTCGTAATGTGTGCTCGGTGAGGAAATTGATGTTTAATGTGGCTGAGCGGACGAATGGGATGAATTGCCATTTAAAACAAAGACCCATGGGTTGGAGGCGAAAGGGAGGAGGGAGAAGTAAGAAGTAGGACAAGGAGAGGAAGCTACTTGAATTTGTACTGATAGTTTAAAACAAGCCAGAGGCAAGGAGAGTCCCATGCAAAGAGCCGAAAATGATACCCAGGTATTATCGGCTAAATGGTTCAAATAGTTCCTCAAATGGGCTGAAACAAGGAGCTCATAGGCTTGAAAGTACACAATGGACCGAAGCGAGCAAAGGAGTTCATACCTCACAACAAAGCCTGACCTGTGATGACTTTCATGGCTTTTATATACATGGAAAAGCTACATAATGCTTAATAAAGCCTTTGGCCTCCAGTTAAATTACTGACCCCAAAATATTTTAAAGGCAGATGGTGGGAACTTTCAAGGGAACAAAGCCCAGCCGGGATCACTTATAGCGTATTTATGATGCCGCTCTATTCTTACGGCTGTGCGTTTGTCGCCCTGTGACGCATTTGACCGAGATGTTTGCTGAAGTATCTTTTTATTATTAGTTTTTTTCATCAATAAACAAAGACACGCACAGGCAGCATCCTCGCACACACACACACACACACACACACACAGAGAGAGTCAGGAAACAGCATATAGTGGAAAAGCTCCTATACCAGCAGGACACAATCAGCAGCTCCAAGTTGAGGAGCCCATTACATTGTAGTGGTGGTTAACAGGGACATTCGAACTGAGAACCAAGAT
The DNA here is from genome assembly GCA_963678695.2 of Diplodus puntazzo. NCBI lineage: Eukaryota > Metazoa > Chordata > Actinopteri > Spariformes > Sparidae > Diplodus > Diplodus puntazzo. The sequence continues at coordinate 22,825,883 of OZ023168.1, read as the reverse complement.
ACTCCAGCTCCCATTTAGACAAATTAAATCAAGTCCCATAATGCTTTATGTATCTGTTGCCTGGGTTACACATCCTAGCACACCAGGCCCCTTGATGGAGGGCGGAATGAAGCCTTTTATATCAGATGCTTCGACAACAGGGGGTGACTACTACCTGCCAACTATTATCAAAGGCACTGGTTTCATAGCCCTGCCATATTTTTTGATTGATCTAAATTACACGTCAGTGAGTGCTGCAGTAACATGATCTATAAAGAGATAGCGACTACTTGTACATTATTAAACTCCCCGAGCGGCTGCTCTGCTTTTGGATTGCTGTAATTATCTGTGCTGGAGGCACAACAAGTGGCCCAAACACAGCTGTTAGCCTGCCTGCGCACCCCAACACTGGTTGGCATTAATTGTTTCTGAACAGAAGCTGCATTTGGCAGAGGTTAACGTTAAGAGGAGGGTCGGAAACATGCCTTTATGTCTGTGGCTGGAAATGAAGCAAGTTTTTTGTACTTTCATTTAAATATCGGGGAAACGGAATTTTTTTTTTTTTCTACTTTTTAGAAAGTATTGTTTGCAGCATGGTGGCCTCAACATGAAATTCAAAACGCATTTTGTTGGAAGGAGCACAGGATGTGCGGCTCAACTGATATTCCTCTTTTCATCGTCTCTCCAATATCCCATGAACTGAGATTAATCAGCCATTGGTGCTTTATATCTTTTAAAAGCAGCAATTCCAGTAAATCCTCCTGCCTTTAACATTAGCTGCCTGTGGCCTTCTGACATCCCATATATTCCATCCTGTAGGGGAGAGCAGGAGAGAGAGAGAGTCAGCCAGAGAGGAGGGGATTCTGGGATACCGGAGGGACCTCTGTGGGACTCTGGTGTGGGTCATGTGACCCACAGTGTCCGACACTGTGGCACCAGCCAGGGTTTGTGGCCAAGTGCTGGTGTTGTGGTGACAGAGACGGTAAACAGGACGTATCGGTTTTACCGCAGCGCCTTTCAGTACCTCAGATCTTCCACTGCAGCTTTAGGTGGGCCTAATAGTTCTATTAAGGGCCATGGGAAATCATACAATCACTTTGCTATAAGGTTTTTTCCATTGCAGTTTTATGTAAAAGCAGAACATGTATGTAAACAGGTTTTGTATTAAAGGAAATCCATATACAAGCACCCATAATGCGTTTGTCTTGGTTTACATCATCACACACCATCAATGTCTTTCGCCTGCAAGCCTTATTTCATGTTTCACCTTTTACGAGGACTGCTTGGGAGTGGAACAGCAGATGCAGACATTGAATTCGAATTCATACAAGGCAGACATAATATCAGGCAATATAGAGGCAGACAGAGAGGCTATTGAAATGCAAATAGACTGCTGGGGCCGCGGCAGCAGGGAAAAGAAATTGGCCAGGATGACAATGCAAGTAAACCACTCCAGTTTGTCAAGAAGGCCACGCTTTGTCACAAAACTGGGAATGGATTTCAGTACAAGTGCTGCTACAGCACTAAAAAGAATAATATTCAAAAATAGGAGGAAAGTAGAAATAAAATAGTTGCCCACTGCACAACTCTCATGTTAAGATTGAGAAATGCCTGTAAAGTTAACGCTTTTCACTTTATTGCTGTGTGTTTTCCAAGGGACCCTCTCATGTGTGCTGGCTTATGGTGGACCATGAATGTGAGCGATGTCGAGGGTGAGAGCGACGCCGGTGCTGGTGTGCATACGCACTTTCTTCATGCTTCATTCTCCTCGTGAGTGGCCTTTCAGTGCGCGCTGTGTTTTGTTAGCCGGGCTGGCACGCTCCATCAGGAGGAGGGACACAGAACTGGGAGGCCTCACCGGACCCTCAGCCATAATAAATTACCTACAAGTGCTGCAGAACAATAACACAAAAAAGTGCGAGCCATCCATTTCGCCACCATTTACAAGAAATCAATATCAATACTTAATGCAATGCGGATGAAAAATGAGCAGAGATACGGGGGCATAATACAAGCTCAAATGAAAGACCTTGGAGTGCTGCTTCCCAAGGGTTTGGGGGATGAGGAGGGAGGCAAGACGTGAAAAAAAAACAAAAACTGAAGTATGAGAGAGATTGCATTATGGCTTCTGTTTTTGTCCCTCATCTATTTTTGTAGTATAAGTTTCATAATAATCTGTTTTCGCAGCTCGGTTGTTTAATTGTTAATCAATGTGCAATTTTTGGCTCGCCAACAGCCGAGGACGAAACATGTACAAACACCCATTTAAAATATTCCATCTTCGGAAAATAAAGTAACATTTGATGCTGAATTTTGCACAAAACTCGATCAGTTGGACATTTTTTCTCAAGCAGTCAGCGGAGATCTTTTTACCATGTCACAAATGAATCACCCATTCAAGATAAACATGATCTATATTTGTCCTCGGGGCATGCTGCATGATGTCATCGCAGCCTTAACGTCCCATTTCATTGTGGTGGTTGGTGATATATCGCAGATCTTTGCATGCTGTGGGGAAAACTCCTGGCTGAAGGAAGATAAAGACACTGAGATGACAATATGGTAAAAGAGAAAAACAGCATATAAGTAGATCAAACACAGAGCCGTGTGTGTGTTTTTTTTCTCCGACACACATATTGAGTGCTACATGTTGTATTACACGAGCTACAGAATGTGAATTGTGTGTTTGGGGCTGTCACATGACTGAAGGGTCTACTTTTTTACTGCCAGGTGCATCACCGGCCTCAATTAGACTTGTCATCTGCAGTGAAAGGCCTTTTTAAATGGTGCTTTTGTGCTGAAGTTCCCCCATGTCTTGTGGTTTGGTGAGGTTTAAACTTCTCTGGTTCCCTGGAGGGCCAGCTTACAGTTTAGTTGAAGTTCAGATCCTTTTGTCGTTCTCTTGCCCTCCACCACAAACCCCTCCTTTTTTTTGGTCCCTGATGGCACATACACCGCTTCAGCATATGAGAGATATGACATGTGGCCCACACAACTATAAAATAAAATGCATGTTTTTTTTTTGTGTTTGAACGACCTTTTCATGCAAGTTGATCATAAGAGATCAAAATATGACATTTAATCAGCTTGGATATGAACATTTCGTGCTGTTTCTACTGTTTGTTTTCATCCTCCCTGCTGAGGTTGTCCTGGCCCTGGTGTCTGTCACCAGTAGATGGCACTGCAGCCAAGTTGTCAGGCTCCACAGCCACCAATTTCACCTGCCAGTTCCAGCTGCCAAAGAAAAAAGTGCAAATGTATTTGTTTCACCCTCGCTCTGAGGGCTTTTTCAGCCGTTGTGTTCGGAGGCCAGATGCAGTGTGTGTGACACAGAGAGAGAATATCAATAACCAATATGCTCACAGGCCAGTGGCCGACGCTTCCAAGTCCTCTAAGCACACAGCGGCGATTCCCCTTTTAGAGTCGGTCCCTATTCAAATTACACTCTTGTTGCCCTGAAAACACAACTGATCGTGGCTTTGGTGATAAGCAACCAAAAACGGAGGATTTTTGTTGTCTCTCGCTCTTTGTAGTCCGGTTACTCAGGTTACGGGCCATCAAAAGCACTGCGTATATACTTTACTATTACGTCTGCCCACCTCTGACTTATCAAAAGGCGAATAACATCAATTAGTCTTTGGAGGATAGAGTATTTTTGTATTGTTAAAGGTCTGGTGTCGAGTTCTGAAGGGAGCCATTGTCCCTTCTTGAGCTTGAGTCCTTTAGAGTGCATAAGTGTTTATTGAACTCAATAGAAAGCGCCGGGACAAAGGGACCTGATATACCTTACTCACTTGCTGCATAGTTTGTATCATAATTTCACTGGAAGCTGTTCCAATCGACGCTGTATGGAGCGGACTTTGGCAGCCATACAGTGTGGCTCTGAACCCTCGCTGGCCCGATTGTATTTTGGGCTCCACAACCCAAACAATGGAGTTGACTTTGAGGGTATTAAGGATTTTATATGTGGAATTAGAAGGTTATGTGGCCGGGGGTTGTGACAGGGTTGACAAAGTGAGGTGAGCGCTGAAAAGGTTGTGGTTGGACATGACATGTGAGGGCGGTTGTCCATTGTTGTGATGTGGAGCTGCAGGCGAAGATCTGGAGAGACAGTGTTTGGATTTCTTAGCCAAAAATATTCTTCAGCACACCGAATTCATACCAGAAACATTCAAGCCAAGTTGTTTACAAACCCGTTTTCACAACAACATTCTCACAGTGAGTGGCTGTAATTATGCTTTTGCAATGCATGATGGGTAATTATTTGGGATTTTTTTTAACTCCTGTGCATCTGTGGTTATCTGAAGTTATAGTGAAAAGTCAAACTGGTACATTACAAGGAAATGTTGTAATTAGGGAACAGCAACATGCAGTAATTTAGAAAAAAATAGTGTAGTTTTACAGGTGTACATGCTAATATGCTAACAACAGGCTCAGGGCCTTCAAGTGGTCCAACAAGGAACACATGCTAACATGCTAACATGTAATATGGCTGGGTTAACATGACATAAGTATTTCTGTAATATTACTGTAATTCTTTATATTTACAATAACTATAAATGCTTATTTACAGTAGCATGCTTGGGCGGCTGTGGTTCAGGCAGGGGTAGAGCCAGCGTCTTGTCATTGGAAGGTCGCTGGTTCGATTCCCCTGGTCTGCATGTGGAGTGTCCTCGGGCAAGATACTGAACCCCTGATGTGCTGGTCGGCACCTTGTATGGCAGCCACCGCCATCAGCGTATTAATGTATCTATGAATTACTGTAAGTCGCTTTGGACAAAAGCATCTGTTAAATGTAATGCTGTAATTTTACATCATGTCATGGTATTTTCACAGTACGGTTTTGTCTCAGTTGCTGTAAAAATACAATCTCTACTGCAAGTATTAGCTAGTAATTTACTGTAAAAATTTCAGAAATATTTTTAACATCCATGCCTTCTTCTGTTGGAGTAATATAATGCAACTGACACATTCCTATCAGCTAATTATTCTCGACCAGGGCAAGAGAACACAATCCATCCAATCATCTTCATTTATAGTCTACAAATCTTCAGCTCCTCATGCTCATGTATCATGAGGATGAGGACGATGACCAGGAACACACCTGGAATCAAACATGTCCATACATTTCTCTCCTAGACAGATAAGTAAGTGATATAGCAGAGCGGAGTGTGACAAAGTTCACTCCCTTGTCCCCCCTCCGCTGCCTCAGGCAGGATGAGCTCATGGCTCTGCAGTGTGGAATCAAAGACACGTATTTGGCTGAAAAGATCACATCAGTAAAACACACTAGTCACTCACCATTGTTTTTCTGAATGGCTGTATCACTATACAGCAACAGGTCACGTAAAACTCACCTTTCTGCACACAGGACACGTATACTCTGTCGTAGCTAATATAGAAGATGTTAAAATTTGAATATCTCTGTCAAAGGTTCTTCTAGTTTAACATTTTGGGAAATATGTGTGTTATATAGTTTTTCTTGTTGAGCGTAAGATTTGAACCTTGATACCACTCTTATAAAGCTGGAGATGGTTAGCATTCAGTAGCTTAGCATAAAGACTGACATTAGGGGGGAAACGGTTAGCCTGGCTGTTTCCAAAGGTATCGCTTACTTGGATCAAGCAACTGTAAACAGGTCACAGACTTGTGTACACCGGAGTCTCGCGATTGATTCGCTCACTCCACATGAAAGCGTCTTAACCCTTTATGTCCTTGTCCGTGCAATTTACTGCTTTCATTCACAACGCAGCTGTACAGGCATTTTCCCTGAAATGTTAGTTCTTAAAGAAGAAAATTGGTGGTATTTCCCTGAATATCGATCCCTCCTCCCATTCACACATTACCCGTGCGGTAAATGTCCCTGAACATTTCAGGAATGGACTGCCTGTGTGAAGATTTGGAACGTTTTGGTCTGTTTTAATGCAAAGAAAGAAAAAACACTTTATGAGCATTTAATTGAACCCACTGCTGACCTTAACCAAACCACACAATAGAGACCTGGATGCAGCTGCCTCTGAACAAAGTAAATGGGAAAAAAAATAGGATAGATTATCGCAATTTCTAAAGTTGTTCAGTGAACGAAGCATGGTGTTATTTCGAACTATTCCATTAAGGGACAGACTGGTGCAGAGAGTCTAATGATGTCTACTGAAATCAAGTCTTCATCTTGGGTCGATATTTTGTTTCTTTTATTTTTAACACGTTATACTCAAACAGAGAATGTAGCAAAGCTAATCAGTGCGGTTGGTTTATGCTGTAGTTTGAGATTAAGTGCTCGGGTTCTGTGTGTTTGCTCATTCTGAAGTAGTCGGTGCAGCGTGTTGCAACTTAACTGCAAAAATGTAGCTTCATGCTGAGTGATATTGATTTCAGTGGTGTTGAAATTTGGGGTCATCAAACCAAAAAAAAAAAAAAAATGTGACGGCCACATCCACGCAGCCATTTCAAACTACGCCCTTCTCCATTAACATCCAAAATTCTGAAGCTTCCTTTCAGCCTCACCTTTTCCTGATCTGCGCCTCCTTTCCTTTCCTTTACCTCCCTCCCTGCCTCTCTCTGGTGATGATTTCACTTCCATTAACACCGGCATGCTGAGCTCTAATTACTCACTCACTCAGCGTTCCGGGCTGCCCGCCGCTCGTTTGGGTAAGCAATGTGGCCCGTTAGCAAGATGCTTGTTAACTGAATGCACTTAATTATATAAGAAGATAATTACACGTAAACGTTGCATCTAAAAGCAGCCATCCAGCCCCGCTCGCTGATTTAATAGCCGCATGTTTAGGATCCCTGTTTTGTTTATTTTAGAGTGAGGTGATTAATTGCCTGCTCTGATGAGCCTGACGGATATTGTCTCCATGGCGGCATGGGCCCAATTGCACTTATAAGTACATGTTTATTTGCCGTCATGGACTTGCACATGGAAATATCACTTTTACAACATGGAGTGGACTGAACTTTGCCCACAATTTTAACTGATATTCAAGTCTTTTACCCTGAAGTGGTGATGACTAATGATACCACCTGAGGGGCAAGTGAGTAAAAACATTTTTCTCTGGTGATTCATTTATTAAGTCTCATCTAACTTATTTTCTCTTCTGTGTTTGAGACCTGGTGAAAAAAAAAAGGTTTGCCAAAATAATATAAAATATCTTTGCAAGTTTTTCATCTGTGAAAAGTGGATTTATTATCAAGCATGAAAAAAGAAATCAGGAGCATTTTTTTCATGTGTGAATTTCTCTTTTTCACTTGGTTTCACACATGGAATTTTGTTTTATGCCTGAAAAAAATCTGATCATTTTTCTTTCTTTTACCTGTTTTCAGAGATGAAAAAAAATGTTTTACCAGGATAATCTTTCTTGGTTCACTTTTTTTTTTTTATCTGTGAAAACAGGAGTAAGAAAAAAAAATGTCCCAGAGGAAATACATTTGGTTTCACACATAGAAGATCTTTTTTCACCCGTTTTCACAGATTTCACAGACAATTAAGGAACTTACAAAGATTATCCTGGCAAGACCTTAGAAAATGGATCAGGGCTTCCATAATATTGTGCATGTTATTACCAAGAATAATGGAGAAAAACTTCTCTTCATGTCATGAACGTGATCATGGACCAACATGTAACAATAGCTGTTAAATAACCACATAATCTGCTCACCACAACCTGCCCCTCCTTTCTTTTAGCTGTAAGAAAAAAAAAAGGCAGAAAGAAATCTAACAAGACAATGATTCATTTATCAATATTCTATGGTCCAGGGCAAATGATGCGGCTCTAAGCTGAATTTCATTCACGCTGCTGTCAAATGAAAGGTTATTTAGTGTGTTTTAAGAAGGTGGAGTGAAGGGTGGAGATGGGGGTCAGAGTTGGAGGGCTCCCTGGGGAGGTCCTGAGGGTCTCGGGGACATCAGTCGTCCATTATGATCTAATCAGGAGGAGGGGGGGAGTGTGTGGCTGTGTGTGAGACCATGTGTGTCCATGTAGACGGGGGAGGAAAGGACGGAAAGAAAGAGAGCCGCCACGTGTTGTGTGTATAATGTGTGTGTGTGTGTGTCCATGTGGTGGCAGGTGTGTGTGTGTGTGTTGGGAGGGTGGGGGCTTGCTTCCATCTCTTAATCTGTTCATGCAGCAGAAGGCAGGATCCCCCATGGAGGCTCCCTGCCCTCATGAACATGGGACGGACACCTCCAGCCTCCAGATGCTTGCAGTTCGATAGACGCCCCAAGACTGACATCCATCCATACTCTCGCAGGGCTCTTTGCACTGCCCAGGGGAGCCGCTGTGTTAAGAACATGATATGGTATTTACAAAAAAATATTTGTAAATGGAGGCCGCTCGGCTGTCCGTAATGGGCCCGTCCATGCTGCTGATTCCCACCCTGCCATCTTTTGGGAGGAGGAGGAGGAGGATGAATGTCAGGGGGTGAGCGGCCCAGACGCCTGGCGAGGGCCGCTACTGTCTCATCCAGTCAGCCGACACGTCCTCCCCGCGACTTTAAATCACTCAACTAGAGACAAGCCAACAGCTCCTTTGCTTACCGCCACAGAAATGAAATCCCCGAGAACTTTGATGACTGAAAGTGCATTGAAAACATTAAGTCATATTTCATTTCAGGCAGCTTGTGCGAGCGACGCCGCAGCGGATGTGAGGCTGTGAAATTTCCAGTAAAAAAAAAAAAACGTAACCTTTTTTTTTCTCTCTCTTTTTTTCTCGAACAAGCACTTTCAGATAATAAATTGACGTTTCGATTAGATGGGCTTTATTCGCGACCACTCAGGAAATAAATACACCACAAGAAACAAAATATTGAAAGGGAAAACTCAACAGAAAACCTCCATTGATTTTTTTTTTTCTTCCCCCTATGTAATGAGGGGAGAAAAAGCCCATAGCTGTGATGCACTAAAAGGACTCATAGAGCTGCATATGATAAACTGATATGCCCTGTTTGTGTTACTGTTGCAGTGGAAAGTTTAAAGTGTCATATCTGGTAAACCCGGAAATGTTCCAGCTTCAGTCGATTATCATATCGCAACATTCGGAGCTGCTGGTTGCCACATCTGAATTAGTGTTCACTCTGATTCAGTGAACAGGAATGCAACAAGCAGCCATGATGACCATGAAGACTTTTTTTTAGGGTAACTTTAAAAGATTACACTCTCTATACCTGAGGAACACTTAATTATACTGCTTGTTTGCAGTGTTCATTTGGAGGATACATGGATTGGTAGCCTGTAAGTAGAGGCTGCTCGGGGAGGATTGGATGTATCAGAGACACCTGATCCATCCCCAGGCGCGCTTTTACAGCCTCTGAAATGAGACGCATCTTTGATTTGCTTGCCCTGTAAACAGACAGAGACATGAAGGAGCTCTGGTCTCGGTCTCGCTGCCAGCTGCCAAAGATTCAGCGGCTGAATAATGGACACAGTCACCCTCCTGACTCTGACACATTTTCTGTTTTACCCCGGACTGTCGTGCTAGACGGATGATGAAACGGCGGTTTTGTCGCTGTGGTTGTAACTGAAAACTCTGTTAAAACAATCATTTTTATTAAGGAGATATATTTATAACCAGTGGTGGAATCTAAACAAAGTACATTTACTTAAGAACTGTATTTAAGAATGAATTTGTGGCACTTGCACTTTAATGAGTTTTTCCATTTTGTACAACTTTATACTTCTACACCACTACATGAGTACAGATTATAGTAATTATTTTATTGATTAGTTTATTTAACAGGGACAATACAGCACAAGTAGGCACTGTTACATCTACATAAAGTACAATCACTGCAGTGTTTACAGGATTTCTATCTATGGCTAATTTGATTTTGAACGATTGTGATAAACTCAGTGTTGTAAAAAAGTGTCATATTTACTGTACACGTGAAAGAGAGTAAAAGTAAAAGTCATCCGTTTGACTGGCACTTACGTAAAGGTAACAAGTAACAGTTAATTATGCTTATCGGATCCAATATTCTATATTTTTCTGACCATTGCAAGTTAGTATATATATGCAACAAGCAGATTGATTGAACAGCTGATTTTTGAGTCTCCTTTTTAACTCCTTTCTGATGCTTATGGGATTTGTCGGTTTGGTCAGATGCCATCAAGCGTCAGCACGTGACGAGATGGGAATGATACTCAAAAATCCACAATCTTACAAAAGGGAGCTTTAAAGGTGCGCTATGTAACTTTTGCAGACCGACTGTAAAAGCTGTAGATTGTAGAAGCGAGTTATTATGACCCATATTGACGTTTGTTGTCTGTGTTGGACTTTGTTTCATACAATTGTGATACAAAGTTCGATAATCCTGCGCTGTAGGACTTCTAGATGGGCGATTTTCTTCTCACCTCACCATCACTCAAACCACAAGCCTGTTTTTCTCTGTTAGCAAATCCTAAACATGCGGCCTTAAAGTACGTATGTCTGAAGCTGATTTCTATTTCACCCAGAAACATTGGATACTTAACAGGGAACACTTAACTACACAATGAGTACTTTTACATTTTGCTGGCGACACTTGTATATTGTGACTTATGTTCATAGTTGACAGTTAAAATGATGACCAACAACTTATCAACAATGATCAGATCTCCTTCACAACTCGGTGTCACGATGACAAGCCTGTTGTTTTCCTCACAGATTTGAAAACACACACACACATCGACACACTGACGCTGAGACACCATAGATTCTTGTTGTTTGGGTTGCCTCATCCCCCCCGGGGCCAACTCTTGGCCTGTCAGCGTGAGGGACCACGACAGGTCCGTGAACGGGCTGACAATCTACTCCGGGGGGGGGGGAGCTGCCTGGCCACCAGTGGAAGTCTGATTAGATTGTGCAACATATGCAGAGGAAAAATAAAACCGCTACGGGAAAATAGTTAGCTTTAGATGAAGCGATAAGGAAGTGTCGAGGGTGTGTTGTAATCTGGGAAGGTTAAAGATTTGTCGTCTGAGTGCAGGAGAACTTCTGTTACAGACGGTGCCTCGAGCAGACTGAACAGGTTCTGCAGTCTGAGGGAGATGTCACACACAATACAGCTTTGTAAGGGCTGCTCACTACCTGTACTGTGTGTTAACAAGACGATGCATGAAAAAAAAAAAACAATCCAACACCCAGACGAGAAGGAGTTATGTGAATACATAAACCGTATATTAATTCACCGACCGCTAATGTAATGTAACCTAACTAATAATAAATAGCAATGTAAAAGTAGAGTTTAACGAGATTAATAGTGCAGTTAATTAATAAGAAAGAAGTAGGCTGGCTGCAGTTAATTAATATTAATTAGCATAATTAATATTAATTAATGAATTAACTATATTTAAAGATACCTCTTTAGTAAAATATAGCAGCTACACTTAGAACAAGTACTGTTCAGAAATGTACAGTAATACATGAATGTTAAGCTGCTGTGGATACAGATAAGAGACGTAACTTTACTGTGTTTAATACTTAATTAAAAAAATTGCCTCATAAGCAGAGTTACGGATTTTTTGCTCAACCAAACAGAGCAGATACATAAATGACGCTGTTGATTTAAAATCGCCTAATGACCAGAGTAAAAATACTTTGTTGCTGTCCGTAGAATCAGTAAATTTTTCAGGTGTCTATCTATTTTTCTGGGAGCATTTTTATTTTTACTCCTTACATTTTGACACAAATATCTGTACTTTCGTCATTGCACGCCGCCTTCCCGACATCACAAGACTGATTTTAACCTATCCCATATCACGCAAGCAAGACGGAGTGACGAAAAAGACGTAACAAGACGGACACAGACGGAGGGGGAGACTCGAATGGGGAGAAAAGGGCGTGTTAGTGTCTCGTATCTGTAGAGACCCTGCAGCCCTCTGCATGGATTTTCCTTATTTTGCTACCAACCAACAATGTCAGTATTTGACGTCCTATGAGCAAATCCTACTGATTCTACCATTAAGTTTAACAGTCTTAGAGTTGCATCAATATGACATGAGGTTCAGTTAGCTTTGCACAGAAATGCCCAGTAGAAATGTTCTTAAGAGGGATGTTTTTGACTTTTATACTTTGAGTACAGAAGCCGATTCTGTATCTGTACTTCTACTTGAGTAAAGAATGTGTGCACTTTTGCCACCTCTGATCGTGACGCTCCTTTTATGAGTTCTTATTCTGTTCGCAGCTCCACTGTGCAGAGCCAAATGTGTCTGCTTCGCCTAATGTGTGTGTCTGTTTTCTGCGTGCATGTGTGCGAACACGTGCGCCGTCTAAACAGACTGCTTATCACATTAATGCCATGCCACCGCTTGTTTATCTAAACAGATGAATCATGACTTAATTGGCTCTAATGAGCTCAGTTGTTTTTAATAAACTATTCCTGGCAACGTGAGCGAGTGGAGTGGTGGGAGGCGCAGGATGGAGCGGCTCTAGTTGAAAAAAAATCCTGTTGATGTTTTAATTTAAACTGATTTTTCATGTAAAACGGCAGCTATGCGTCTTCCTCCTGACATCCGCGCAGTCAAATTCCACGTCCTTATGCATGAGTTGGACATAAATCCTGCCGTATAAACCAGGGGAGAAATGTCAATCGGCCCCACGGTTTCGGTCGCGCTGTGACCTTTCCTGTTGTCCCTGCCTGCTGCGGGCTGAGAGTCCTGAGAGGAGCAGTGATGAGTCAGGAAGGAGGATGGAGGGACGGTGAGTGTTGTTGCTCCTCCTCCAGACTGTCTGCCTCCACTCTGTGAACATGAAGCGGTGCGGTCGGCTAATGTGGCCGGGGAGAGAGCAGCGGAGCTAAGATGTCATGTCTGTCTGTTGGCTAACAATTAAATGTGGCACCTCAAGCAGATCAATTTGACTTTGAGGCTTCAGGTTTTAACTCCTCACTCATCTCTCGCTCACTGCTTTTTTTTTTTTCTTTCCTCTGTCTTGCTCTCTTCCTCTCTGCTGCAGGTCTTTTATTCTCCCCTTTTGGCACATTAACACCTCTAATTTCATCTAATGCAGCTCATGTTTAACCAGCTTTCCCCCTTATGTTCTTTTTCCATGTCTTCTCCCTTCATCAGACACGACATCTCACTGATTCTCAGCTGAACCTCGACGGTAAAGTATAGTTGCCGGGTTCAGAATAGAAACAGAACAAGAAAAGCTGAAAGCGGCACACGCGCGCCAGACAGACTCCTACTCCAGGACGGAGACGAGCGACGCTGCGGGGAAACACAACACCAGCGCAAACCAGCACTTGAAATATCAACGCTCCAGCCTTCTAATTAAAGCCAAGACTAATGGGCCCTAATTGCATCGCTAAAATGTACCAGTTCTCTCCTCTCTAGTGTAACTTGACTACACTTCTCCCCGTATGGATTAATGGGGACCGGAGCTGCAAACTAAAAAGCAGTTAATTTATCGGAAGATCTGTTAGGAGAGGATGAAAAGGGGGTGGGGGGGAAGGAGGAGAAAAAACAGCAGGGGAGGAGGAGGACGAGGAGCTGGTGGAGGGGGGAGGTGGGGGTTGGCAGAGAAAGAGAAGTACATTATCAGCCTCTTGTTATTGAAAATGCATTTCATATCTGTCTCCGGAGGTTTGCATTTTGGATTAGGGCTTGTTAATTTTACTCAACAGTGACGTGCTCCGCGCTGGCCGGTGCCCAAAGCAGTTTAAAGGAAGACGGGGCTCGCAGGACAACAGTTGCATTAACTACTTGTGCTTTTAATTATATAACAAGGGGTGGTTACTTAGCGGAGAGAAAAGAGGGGGGAGACAAAAAGGCGGGAGAACTGGCATCAGAGGAGGAGGGGTGCTTCTGTAGATATGATGCCGGGTTTAAAATGTTTCTGTTCCTTTTGTGTGGCTTCTTTTGTTCATCAAGGTAAAAAAAAAAAAAGAGAAGCTATTTTCTGTGGTGAGCGAGACAAAATGTACTCAATAAGAGTACAATATATGTGTTTAAATTACTCTTCCCCCAGGTGGAAAACCATTAAGCCCGGTGCACCAATCTGTGTGTGTTTTTTTTCTCTCTCTCGCTGTCTCTCCGCCATCCTGATCTTTCTTTGTTGTTGGTTTACTCTTCATAATGGCTTTTTATCAAATCTTGCTATTAATCCATTAGAGGCTGATATTCGTTTGGGGTAATTTCAGTGCACATTTCAGGCGCAGGGAGGCACGAGCAAGAAGCTTCTGCACCGCATTTAAACTAATGTGCCTTCAATTCTGATGTGATACCCATTACAATGCTAACACACACGGCCGGCGCATTGAGAAATGTGTTTTTAATATTGGCCTCGTTAACATGCCAGTTGACTGGATAAAACGAAAAAAGAGGATGGCGAGAGCACTCTCTGCATGTATCTCCCGCGTTCACACTTCATTACTTTTGTCCAAGCTGAAGAAAAGTAAGTCCAAATTGAGAGTGGTCTTTCGATTTGAAGAGTAATTTGCTCACGGTCGTGCAAGATCTGTTCCTCCGGAGTCTTTCTCTGGCTTTTGTAATGTCTGCTCACTTGTTTTGGATTACAGATTTCAGTGTATCTAACAAGGTCTCCAAATTAAATGACAGGATAGCCTGTATGTAATCCAACGACATATACAAGTGTTTTCTGATATGAAGCCTCATTCAGCAGGACAATGTTATTTGTTGGTGATCTATCTACTGTAAAGACTTGGGTTTAGAAAAGGGAAACTGGGAACTAATGTAACAGGACAGTCCTCTTACCTGTAGTGCTATTTATCCACCTAGATTGTTTTGGTGTGGATCTGCAGGATTTGGAGGGAGTATGGGGGCACAAACTGGATTTATCTTCACTTTTGCCTTCCATTATGAGCCACTGTAATGTACTGTAACTCTCTTTTTTAACTGCTGAATGTAGGAGAAATGTAACGTCACTGTACGTCATGAACGCGGAGAGAAGAGCTAACACAAAGAAGAGCATCTGGTGAGTGTCATCTTTGCTCAGATTGAACTATTTTGCTATCTTGCGGCATTGTATGATGTGTTCTGGCTGTTTGGGGTAAACTGACTGAGGCGACGTTCACTTACCTTGTTAGCGCTAGCTAGCCTGTTAGCTTCCAGACGGGTGGGCCTGTTCAACGAACTAGGCTCGCTTCAGCTCCACCTTGAAACACACTTTAAATTGTTAGCCTTTAGTTTTGCCTAATTCTTTTTTTCTGTTGTTGTTGTGGCTGCTGTTGGTGCTGTTGCAATATGATTTTGCTAAAACTGCAATGATAATGTATTACTATTACTGTACCATCACTCTTATTTCTGCCCTCTCTCTTGTGTTTGTCTCTATTGTTTTTTTTCCTCTGCACACTGTAACGCACTTTGCATCAACTACGTTGTGTAAAGTGCTTCATAAATAAAGTTCAGTTGAGTTAATTAGCTTCATTCAGGCCCTTTAGAAACCTGTGGGTATCGTCTTGGTAGCTCTGTCCGCCATTACACACAGTCAGTAGTCCAAAGTTTTGTTGACCCATCCAACCACCCCGACCTCCGTGTCTTTATAGAGACTTTGTGGCTCATAACAACTACTTCCTCCTTTGCTTGTGATGGACCAAAGACAACATTTCAAAAGAAAAAAACAGACATCTCAAATGTGATACAAACTGGCAGAAGCCTTTGAATCTACCCGAAACAGAGACACGCTGCATGTTGTGCTAATTTGCATGTATATATAAGCGTTTTGCATATCCAAATATGTGCTGACGAAGAAGCGATAAGATGTCATTGAAAGTGACACTATCTAACTATAGTCAAACCATTTACACATTTACAACGCCGACATGATTTTTACATTTTAGCTGCTCATTAACAGTTACTGTGAGCGTACCTTTTATCTGACGAGTATGAAACCAGCTGCTGCACCGAGGGGACGCCCTTTCAGACAAGCTCCTGTATTTACATGTTTTCAATCGACGCAAACGGTTCGAGCGAAGCTGAACAGACGTGTAAATTCATGCTGCCTCAACTCTAAAATTCACATCTAATCTAGGAAAGGGAGATGTGTGTCGTCAATGGTAGTGAAACTTTAACTTTAGGAGGAATCAGACAACAGTATAAACAAGATTAATAAGACAATTGAATATATAACTCTGGGGTTTTTAAGATCAGTGGTCTCAAATCAGATAAAATACTGCAGATTAAATCAAAGAAGTTGAAGCTTGCAACTGGCACTCAGTCAGGAATGCCCGCTTGCGCATGTGCAGTCGATTCACGACTGTACGTGCTCTCAGTCACTGAACAGAACAGTCGACAGAAACAGCTGCAGCCGCAGCGAGCAGGAAGAGCTGCAGATTTATAGAACAAAGATTGGGACTGTCTTTTACAAAGTTAATAACTATACTGCCACTGAATTTGCAGTCAATAAAGTATGTAACAAGGCTGTAGTGTTTCTAAAGCTGTGAGAATCTACACTTTTGAATTGCAAATCAAACTAGAGTGGCACTCAGCAGAGTGCATACCTCCACCTAAGCCCAACAGTCCCCTTTTAATTCAATCAAGTTAATCCAATATCAGATAAAACATAATGTACTCATTCATAGATACCTCACATTAAACATTGTTCTTACTTAGTCTTTATCAGAATTCATGCATTATTGAATTAACTATATGTTGAAAAACACTTTTGCAAATATGTAGGTTGTAATTGCTGGATCCATCCTTTTATCCAGATCTGCACCAAAAGTTATGGGGGTTATTCTGGACCGAGCGACATCGAGCAATTCCAACATTTCAAAGCAAATTCATAACATCGGTAACAGCTTATTAGCTACCATGCCTACTCTAGCCTGTAAAGTTATGTACCCATCAGGTCACTTACTCGTTGAAATGAGGAAAAACCATCTCCAAGTAATGTTGGTGACCTTTAAAAGCTTCTTTCTTGTAACTCACGTGCATTAATATGCAGATACAGCCAGCCTGTCTACAAAAACAGAAAACAAAGGAGCTACGATCATTACACACACGTGTTCTCTGGTCTGGATGCCATTACACCACTATATCTTTATATAGCGCTATATTAATGTTTAAAAGTTCATATACAGAATCTTTAAAGAATACCTTCTTGGTTGTGATAATGTCTCTAACCGGCACTTCAATGGACAAACCAGGATTGAGCAAATTTCCACACCTTCAGTTACGTTAGCATGCAAAGCGGATCTCATTTTGACCAAAAAAAATAACGCCTGAAGTTCATGGTGACACCTGTCTTACACACCTGTCAAGTCAAGTTGACACAAGTGCGGCAGCATAAGGCCATCATGTGGAAACAAGCAGAAGGTAAAAGGAAAAAAAAGCCTTGTTCTGTGTGTAGAGATGGAAAAAGAACAAATGAGAGTTGACTTATTACTTATCAAGTACAGACAATATTACATGCTGTAATTATTTTCTTAATCAGCTGACTATGAGCCTTTACTCTTCCAGTTCAGTTCCAGTTCTCTACCAATCAGATTTTGCCACAATTTAAATAAACCAATCATGTCGTTATCAAACGTTGGATCAGTTCTTCTCTCTGCTGCTGTCAGTTTCAGTGCAAAATCATTGTGACCCCCACCTCCACCACCTCCAGTTCATCATATCCAGTCATAAATCCTTCAACCAGCATCTAACCTCCATATACTCTCATGGCCCCACCTTCCCTCTCAAAACCCATCACACTGAGGTCCTAATCGTCAAAACCTCTTATTTCTCCACAAGTCTCACCTGATTAAACTTACTTTAGTGTTAAGAGACATTATATTCTGAGATAATTGTGGCCAACATGTGGTCTACACTTCCAAAAATATATAGCTGAGCTGCTCAATATCTACAATTACAAACATGGAAATGACGGCTAAATATGTGCATTTATTGTTATTTCAAGGTACTATTTCTGTTATAAATGATGTACAATATGATCAACATTAACGTCAGTAGCAGCAAAACATCTATTTCTCATCCGTCTGCTGCTGGAACATCCTAAAGTTCTGGTTCAGATTGAAATTCTCTAAGTGAAATATACAGTTTGGTTCCATACTGGCTGTACCTCCCGCTGTGAATCTAGTCAATTGACAGTTTGACTTTGCCCTTCTGCCTGACCAAACCTTTTATCTTTAATTGTGCTCTCATCGGACTTCCAATCAGACCATTTTTGCCTCCAGCAATAGCTCAATCCTGCTAATTGGTTCCAGCATTTTTTTAATTGTACGGTATTGATTACACAAGGTCATCTCTGTTTCACAAATACGAGAGTCTGCCTTGCTTTTGTTGGGATACTCTTCCAGCTCTCAGCCATTCAGACTTAAGAGATGGGACACTGCAGTTCTGCTCATTAGCCCACAGACCAGCTGGGTCCTGATTTGCAGCCGCACAGCACACACACACACACACACACACACACACAACACACACACAAATTATGCACTACGTATGCACACATACAAGAGCGTGAGACACAGACATTAACACACACATGATATTTCATACTGTATGTGCTCAGAGCTATCGTCTCCTGGTTTTTTAATTAAACAGTCCGGTACAATGTACAGCCTGGACGGGACGAGCTGCACTTTTAACTTCCTTTTATTTCAGGCCTGTGGATGTTATAGGGAGACCAATAGCAAATAAAGGGAAAATCAATGGGGCTTCATTAAAAGCAGCAGGCAGTCTTTTGCCTGGACATGGCTTAATTACAGTTTCACTGGCGTTTGCTTTAATTGGGGGAAATAAAGGGAGTGAAGTGGAGTGAATGGGAGGGTATTAGCATATCTATCACTGGGAGAGGCCACAAGGTCCTGTCCAACCTGCGGCTGTGCACCTCACCTCTAACCTCGCGGAACCACTCACGCAGAACCACAATCAGATTGTGTGTGTTTTTGTCCCTTTCTCTGATTTCTTCATGTGAATACACTCAGGTGTCCAAGCATATCTACTTTTCACTACTTTACATGAGGTAGTGTTACTGAAAACAGAGAGAAACACTGCATTTCAACGACAATAGAAACACTTTTTTTTCTTAGCTTTTGATTCAGCCTTGCTCAGTTGTGTGTTTACGGCTTGTAGTATATGACATTTTTTTGTGTAGGGTGCTAAATTTCACCACAATTGAGACATTACTCAATATTTTAAATAAATTATTCTTTTTTATAATTCTTTTATAGTTAACAATCCTCATCTCCAGCTACCAACACTTTTATGTTGTTGCATGTTGTGTAACAGCCTGAAGTCGTCCAGTAGTTCACACTTTAGTGCCCTAAAGTTTCAGAATGAAGGCAAGATTGATAAAATCGAAGCTAACCCAAATCAGATTTAGATTGTTTTATGAAGTTATGAAAAATGATCTATGTATAGTTAATTAAACATTGGTTAATACTTATTTTACTGTTAACAGATAATACAATGCTTTTAAAAAACATTCATGATGCAATAGTTTGCTGTAAAATTGCGACTGATGTTTAAAATACGGATATAAATGGATAATACATTCTGTGTAGTGCTGTGTAAACATTATTAAAATGGCCATTATAAAGTTTCAACTGATGTTCATAAACATTAACTATCTCTTACTAAATAGTCGATAAAGCATTTAATTGTTTAACAGTGAAATAACTATTAACTAATGTTTAAATAGCTTAACTTAACTAACCAAAAGAACATATGGCACATTATATAGCACAACACTATGTCCAGAGGGCACATGACTCATCAAAAAGTTACACAACAAGAAAACCTTTTTCAATTAGCTACGACTGAGTGTGTTAGCAGGTAGTAGCATGATATGTTCTGTTGGAACCAATTCAGACCTGATGACAAGACACCTCAAAGCAAATGTTCATGTTATCAGATCATTTGACAGAGTCAAACCTGTTTGCAATCTCTGAGTGAAGCTAAGCTAACCAGCTGCTTGTTCTAGCTACATATTCACCCTGCAGATGTGAGAGCGGTGTTGATCTTATCATCTCCAGCTGTTCCTTTGAGGCGCTTCGCATCCGAGCTGTGTGTAGTTCTCGCTGGTCTCTCTCTCCCTTTATTAATACAGACATAAAACAATATTTATTAAATTAATCTGAGATAGTGTGAGCAGTAGAAAGAGGTTGTATTCATTTTATATCTTTTGTTTTTATCTCTGGCGTTCATTTTAGTCTGAACCACACAGCTAAGCTTTTTTTTTGTTTTGCTGGTGAACTAGATTGTCAAGCAAGGATCCACTTTTCCTTTTGTACAGATTTCGCTTACCTACACTGCAAAAACTCCAAATCTCTCCAAGTATATTTAACTAGAGTCGAATATCTCAAATATTGCAATTAATATAGGACATGATTGCCGAGATGGAAGTGTTTTAGTGAGATGACTCTAACTTTTTTTACTCACTACAAGTCAGAAATGCTATGTATTTATTGCTTTTGTTATTTATTTTGGATGTGGACCCTTGATTAATCCATATAAAACTGACTTTATACTTCTTTATAATACTTAAGCATTTTGATGACACGTGTGATTTGTTGATGTAACAAAATATGAGTCACAGACAACACGATTCCACCAAAACACTCGATAAAAACAAATTCATCTGCAGGGGTCTGGTCTGTGTGCGGGTGCGATCCCTCTCCATCCAACCCCTGTCTCTGACAATGACTGATAGCCAGGCGGGATCAAACCATCCTCAGCGGGGCTTTGGTGACAGGTGAGCGGAGACAGTTTGAGTCCCATTCTCTCCCTCCGCAGTTAATAACAATTTGAAAAAGGGTTCAGGGTTAATAACACAATCATTACCTGGATGAGGACGGGAGACAGCTGTAAGCATGTATGCAGATGGACGGCCGTCATTAGTCCTTGTCAAACAAGCTGAATAGGCGTGATCTGAGAGAGCACTTGAGGTTTTTTTTTTTTTGTCGCGAATGAATAACAGCTGAGAAAAAGGTCCAGCATTTAGCTTGTTTTGAGATCAGCTTAATCACAGGATGGAGGGTGTTATTTTTTTTGTTCTCATCTGCACAAAGTCCAACCAGGAGCTGCTTTTATGACGCGTTAGTGCAGATTCAGGTAGAAATGGTTCAACTGTACATGCTGTGTGACAATAGATGTGACCGAGGGAGCACACTGTGAGGTCCTTCATTATTGAAAAGATTGATTTGTAATTTGTAGTGTTCCCATCTGTCCTGGTTACGCAAAATTATGGCTAAACCAGTTAGTAAACACTTTGCCCCATTGTCTGTTGTTTTGATAATCACCCATAATAGCATCCAGCATCAGTATGGTCTTTAAACCTGATTTAGGAGTTAATGGAATAAGAGGGAGAGGCAGTCAGTATATGCACTGGGCCTAATGTCATTAGAAATGTTTGCGGAGGCTAAATTAAATCAGTCGTAAATTGTGCTCTCAAGTAAGCCAGAAAAACCCTGCCTCGTCGAGGAGAGGAGGGGGCGGCGGGGATTCATATTTTAACCTTGCGTAGAAAATGCACTTAAACAGATTAAAATAAAATAGGGACCGTGTGGATGGATGGGAATGGTAATTGCTGGTGCTTTAATGGTTTCCTGTTAGCCAAGTCGAAGCTGAAGGCAGAGCTATTTTAAAGTTGGAAAGCGGTGATTGAGGTCATAACTTTGCAAATCTGGTGATTAAGCCAAAGGGTGCATGTCACCAAACAGCACGTAACACATCTAATGGGGCTTTTGGTGAAAACAGATGTTTGTGAAGAGATTTTTTTTTTAGCGCACATTTCCGTGTGTCGCAGAGCAGGTGTGGGCTGGAGTGGATGGCTTTTGACCAAACAATGCAGCAGAATGTGGATTGTGAGTGATAAAGCCTGCCAAAATGTTGAGATCTTCTCTGTGTGTGTGTGCGTGTGTGAGTGCACGTAAAGCCCACCCGTGTGTGTGCCTCATTCAGTTTCCTTAATGCTGTCAGTGCAGGCATACTGTTTGTCTGGTTGCATCAGGTAGCTCATCACACAACACAGCCCAGACGGTAATGATAGCCGTAAATACTCTGGGAATTCCCAAACCTGTATTAAATTAAGACTGTCTTTCCCAAAATCTGACAAAAGGCTGGGAAAAAAGACACAGCGTCCATATCATGCACTATAATGTGGTTATATATCATACATAGGGATATTATAATGATAAAGAACTGATAAGCGATGTACATTTCTGGGCACTGCCGTGACGCGTCTCCCTTTTCTGTAACATCATCTGTACATTTCTAACCTGATCCACTGATGTCCACTGATGAAAAATTTCCACACTAATGGGAATATTTTGCCAAACAAATTTGTTCCTGAATGTTTTATCAATCAATCTTTATTTGTATGGCGCTTTTATACAGAAGAGTAGCTCAAAGTGCGTCCACAATCCTCTCGTCCACATGCGAGCGTTTTGAATAGCTAAAAAAATAGATTTTTTAAAATGCATTCAGCACTTTTTAGAAAAATGCTTGTTTCTGTGTATCCATACATACGTATAAAACACAGTGTTTAGGGGAACGATGACATCCTGCTTCAATTCGATCCATCTCGTCATCCATCGACACAGCTACTACTGTTTTTTTTTACCTTTTAACTGCCAAAGGTGGAAAAGTTCACTCTGCTTTTTTGATTTGAGGTATCGGTGATGTAGACTTTACAGTCGCTGGAACCCTAGTTTCAGCTTATGTAATTGTTTTTGCGTTTTCGTGTGTACGAAAATATTTTTTCGTAAAAACGAAGTTTGTGTGGACAGGATTTATTTATTAAATGGACATTCACTTAGAAAAATATCTGTATTAGTGTGTAAAAGGCCTCAGTCGTTGTCTTGTCACCCGTATGCTGATGTAAAGTCAGGTGAAGTTTCGTAATCAACATTTCTGGAGCTTCACAGCAAAACAAAGCTGCAGCGTTCTCCTGAACAACTGAAGTAGATGGAACTCATTTGAAAAAAAAAAACCAACTTTACTTATGCCCTTTTTAAAACTGAAATCTTCACTGTGAGCTGTAAACTCTAAGCTACAACAGTGGCTGTGCTAAAAACTTTTAGCTTAGCGGCTACAGAGAAGATTTTAGCTTTCAGTGTAAATATGTCTTTTCAAATCAGTTTGTGATTCCTGTTTCTGGAGACCTCGTTTACACCATTAAAATGTTTTTTTTTCTTTTGTCTTTATAAAACAAGCCCCCATCGACCTCAGGCATTTAAAAGAATGCTGCAACTTTTTTTTTGCTGTGAAGCTCCAGAAAAATGTTTTTGTGGCATACAAAACTTCACTCAACTTTCCATCAGCATGGGGATGAGTAGATAATGACTGAATTTTCATTTTTGGGTGAACTTATCCTTTAATGTCCCACCACATACCTTGGATATTAAAACACACTGACTTCACACACATTTCCTTCCTTGAACTCTTTGCTTCTAAGGCCTGGCTGGTGTGGCTTTACCTTTCTATCCTGGGTTCACTTGTAACTCGGCACTGTTGGCTCCAGGTAAAACTGCGGCCCCATGCGTGCTCATGTTCAGCTATTGTGTAAATTAACAAGGAAAAGGCTGTACGGATTGAATAGCAAACATGCAGGTGATGACACATCCCCCGGCACACACAAAGTATGTGTCATTACTCAACGCCTGTTAAATTGTCAGTCGAGCAACTGTCTGTGATATTGCTCTCCGATCTGTGCATGTCAATTCCGTCTCACTCATTCGTAGTTGGACTGCGATGCTCTCATTACGTGCACAGCTTTTAACAGGCGATCAAATCAGGAAAAGAGCAGTTAAGAAGCGTTTAAGACATTAAGTCAGCGATCCAATTTATTTGGGTGTGGAGGATGAAAATAATGCAAGATTGCCTGAAACTCTATGCACATGGGTTCAGTTTCAGGTCCCGACCTCTTATCCCCTCATCTCCAGAGACCATTGTATTGTCCATTGGTACAATTGAAACTAAATTCAGAGAAGAAGAAAGTGACACCGCCGTCCGAAAAATCCCCTTGAATTGGGAAGCAACCAAAGGTTTTCTCCATTGATTGCAGCAGAATAGTCCACGACACTTTGTGTGTTTTTCTACAGTAAACACTATGTTGAATTTTTTTCTCATCAAATCCCGTCAGAGATGGACTCTTTGTAGAAAAAGCTAAGAAGACCTCTTGGATGCTCACTGTCGCTCTGTAAATTGAAACCCGGACTTGGTTGTCAGTGTGCCAAAGGTTGATGTCACTAAGTAGCACGGGGTGACAGAGACAGAGAGTACAAGTGTTGAAAAAAGCAGGACAGGAGCATGTGTAGAATCACCTGTGTTGTTCCCTTTGTGTTTCACGCTGTAGGGCACATAGCTCACTGGGTCACAAGTGTGAGCTAAAACTCTTTTGTCCAATGTCTGAGCCCCGAGGGCCCCGATCTCCTGGCAGGGAAAGATATCTGAATGTGCTTTTTTTCCCCTTTAACACTTTATTCTTCCTCCACGCTGACTGTGGCCGGGGTTCAACGCACTGCTCCGTTATACTTAAAGGATAATTCTGGTGATGTTGCTATTTTTCTTATTGTCAACAATTCCATTTAAAAGACCTAAACTAAACAATGAATCAATCCCACTAACACATTTTTCCTTTTAAAACGTATTCCTCTGTGCCATACACCTCCATTGTCGTCCGAAAACTATTAAAAACACATCACGGAGACACATCAGTGCACTGAGTGACATGTTCCTTTATTACCATTAAAATGAGCGCTGTAGTTTATTTTGAGTTGACCCTTTACACACCATCCTGCTGCCTCACAATGCTGCTCAGTACACCAAATCTGCAGCTGAAAACAGTCCCTCACAAACACATAATTTACTCCGGTTTGAGTAATATTTTCTAGAATCTCCAGTTTAAAAAAAGAGAAATATATATTCATGACCAAATCAAAAGATTTATGTCTTGAGTTTGGCTGTCAAAGTATCAAGAGATGGGCTAAAACATGAGCCTTTTCACAGGTTTTGGTGACAGGAACATAAATCACAGTCCTTCTGTCCTCTTCCGGGAGTCCTCTGCTCCAACACACTTGATCCAAATGAGCTGCTGTTGTTAATTAAACCCAACTGCCAGAATAAAATGTTTCTTGAAACCATAGATATGCTGAAAGTTTACGTTTCTTAATGTCAATTTCCAATTTTATTCTCAGGTTATGTAAAGGACAAAAACACTTGGTGGCGGCAAGGAAACAATCATGTTTTGGCTTAACTGGTTCTGTCACCACTAACAGTTTGGCGCCTGCAAATGTCACGACGCTGTGTCAAAAAGCGGCTTGTCAGTCAACAGCTGTTGTGTCACCTCTCGACATGAAGATCAAACACTACTGTTGGACGTGAAATGACAGATTTTAGAAAATTGAATAAGATGCGTATTAAACCTTCAAATTTACCACATCTGGGCTACTGGGCTAAATTTGTTAGCTTTTGTTAGGAGAGTTGCTACAACTGAACAAACGAAGTCAAATTTGAAGACATGTTTGCACAATTTTTTGTAAGTTGATCTGCGGGAAATACATTGCAAACTGCCAAAATCTAAAAGTTTACTGACTCATGTATTGACACCGAAAATATGCATGTTTACATAAGACACAGAAAAAGTCTTGTCCATAGTAAAAGGAAGAAGAAGAAGAAGTCTGTGAACAGAGCAGGACAGAAGAAACTTGACTCCACAGTATGCATACATCTGTCTACATCTTGACTCGGTGATAAAGAAGCAGATGTGACTTTCTAAAGAATGCCTGCTCCATTAACTGGCCGGCGTCTCTGACTGCTGATCTGCTTTTACCTTTTACTCCTTGTCATACTTGGTGTCATGAGCCAAATTGTGTCTCTCGGGTGACTCATGCTTCACAAACACCTTATTCAAGAACAACAGCCCGAGCCGTGATTGAAGGCATGGGGAAATCCACAGGTAAGAGTAGTCAGCCTTCTAGTTCATGTCCCTTGGAAGCGACCCAGACAATGTTTAGGCACACAGTCAACAACTCCTGTCCTTGCTTATCTTAAGAATGTAAACCTCTATAAGCAAGCGCTTCATCTGTAATTCTATTGTGAGTTGGCCGGTTGTCTCAAAGTGTCTGATTAATCTAATGTAATGCAAAACCAG
The DNA here is from genome assembly GCA_963678695.2 of Diplodus puntazzo. Classification (NCBI taxonomy): domain Eukaryota; kingdom Metazoa; phylum Chordata; class Actinopteri; order Spariformes; family Sparidae; genus Diplodus; species Diplodus puntazzo. Next base: position 22,799,871 of record OZ023168.1, on the reverse strand, counting down.
CTTTGTCTGCAACACCGAATACTTGCGTTAACGCAGGCGTCTCGACTGTTGGCCTGCACCGCGCGGAATTCGCTGGCAGACAGGATGGCGAGACCACACCAAAACCTGCCAGTTACATTCTTTGCGTGATTCAGACGTATCTCTTTCCACCATTGGGAGCGACTTGAGAGGTCTGATCAAAAGACCCGTCATCCCGAGGAGCTGAGATTTGGATGTGAGGTTGGAGAAAGGAGGGTCGGCGAACTGTTGGTTGTTGTGTGTTATTATTTCCATTTGTTGGGGAAAAGCGAGATGAATGGAGGGATAAATGGATGATGGGCGGGTGGTGGGGAGGAGGAAATTCCCTTGTCTGGATGGAATTGGATGGTGAGCTTGGAGGGAGGGATGGGGGGGCACCTGATGTAGAGGGTGCTGTCAGGCCTGAGACAGCAGGGTCTTTGTCTTCTCAATAATCACTTGCTGTACCTCTTCTTTCCATTCCTTCTCTCCACACTAACAGTACCATTCTGCCACTACTTTCACAATCCTCTCTATGCAACTTTGACTCATAGGTCAATTGTTTTCGGTATACAAAATGGAGGAAGTTAAATAAATAAATACAGCCTGAAAAGTAACTTAACTCTCTATTGTTAAGGAAATACATATTCATCCCCACTTTTTAAAGATTTATATCTTGGGTTTGACAGTCATACACATGCCGGAGATTTTGGCAAGCATCAAGGGACTGAATTGGTCTTTTCTCAATATAAATATAAAATCTCATCAATCTTCTACTTTAATTTGTTCCTTTTTTTAATGTCACTGGGGTTTTGTGATTGTGGTGAACAAGGCATGATGTCATCCAACAGTGATTTAAACCTTTACCGTTGTAAAAATAAACCTAACTGCCACAAAAAAAGGGTTGGAGATCAGATTCTGAGATCTCTTGGATATTAAACTGACCGCAGCAGCGATCGGTGGAGGTGATCTCCATTGTCGGGTGTTTATGTTCTGTAATGTTGGCTGCCGACTGGAGCTAGAGGGACAATAAACATAACTTTGTGAACGTAGCTTTACAAAAAAGAAGTGAGAGAACCGGAGTCTCTGGTGAGTGCTGAATTCAGTGAGAGGTGAGCTGAATGGTACGTACAGTCATCAGTTTGAATCCCCACTGTTACGAATGTGTGTGGGGGCATGTGACAATTGTTAAGTGGTCAGTAGACTGGAAAAGCACTATAGAAAAGCAAATGTATCATTTACACCGTCGGTGTGCACCGTCGCTCAATAACGTTAGCTTTTGGCTAGCGTACAGTAAACTGGCTGTTTGGGGCCGACAGACACTGCATGAGAAACACAAATAATCACAAATGTTCCTTCTGTCAAACTCACTTCACTGTTGATGTGCCTTAAAGAACCTTGTGAGAACATTTATTTTTGAGTCTCACTCCCAACTCCGACACTTTGGGAAGGCAGCAAATAGGACCTTAAAACAAACAAAGCTGTTGATGGAAATGTTATCTGATGGGATTCGGACACAAATGTATTGCTTTTTTGAGGTAAAGCTGTATTCGTGTTAAGTTTAGTCTCTTTCACCAGTTTCCCTATCCTTGAAGTAGCGACTGCACCCTAATGGACTGTTACGTTGAGTTAACGTGTGGGTTACTCAGAGTTTAAACAGAGCTCTTTTTTTAATGCAGAATTCCTTGTTGTTACAAGTAAGTACTAGTATTTACAGGGACAGTTAAAGCTCTCCTGGCTGTTGAATAATAAATTGTGAAATAACCTAAAAATACTGAGGTGATGATTTTTTACAGGGAATTTTGACAGCCAGATATAAAACATGAAAGTAAAAAATTAACGACTGAGTCCAGGCATGATTTTAAATCAATAATAAAAAGAGAATAGTTTGGCCTTTGAAGATAAACATGATACGTCCTGTATCATCTCACTGTATGGAGGAGAGTTCATAGCTGGAAGACTTGGATACTCTATACCGTACTTTCCATCCCAGACAGGCTGTATACCCCCAGACACAACACAACTAAATCTGTCCATTCACTCCTGCCAAGAAAGTGACCAAAAGATCAGAGTCCTTTGATTACATACAGTAGAAACATTATTGTTCTCTGTGTGTGGTTTTTGTTTTACAATTTCAGCTTCACCTGCTCATTCTGGTCAAGGAATAAAAGGTTTTAAAGACCAGTAACTATTCTGTGTCATGCAATGGTTCTATTTAGAGAAGTTGTGGCACATCAACTGTGCAGATATCTCTGGAATGTAAGTTTATCCTCCTCAGGTTGAGGTGACTGGCGAACAGCAGTAGTTAAAATAATCAGACTCCCATTATCGCACAACCCGCAGGAGCCGAGACGTAATTCACAGCTCACACCAGCCGCCGAGATGACAGGTGACTCTCCTGCATGAATAGGAAGACTTGTGTTTGATTGAAAAATTCTTTGGGGTTTTGTTCACCAAATAATGAGAAATATATTTCTGAGGCGGCTTTTTTTCCCTCTGTAATGATAGTTGTTGTTATACGTTCTTGTTGAAGCATTCATGTTTATATTAAGTCGGTGTTCTTGCTGCGGTTTTTACTTTCGAGGTAATTTCTTGGATATAAGCTCGCATTCTCTCCTTTTGTTTATTGTGCTGCAAGATTCTGACAAAGTGTCTTTCCATATGTTGTCATGTAATATGATGAAAATGTCACCTCTTTTGTATATTCCGGCTGCTTCCACACCAGAACCAATACCTCTTTCTTAAACTCACCTGACCCAATCAATTCACCTCAAGGTTCGCGGAGCCAACCGTAAATCATGAAAAAAATGGTGAAAAAGGTGACAACGGTGACAGTAAATAAATGTTTGTTGTTTCTTTTCCCTTCCCTGTTTCCCACCCTCTTTCTTTTGCTGCTCTTTGTAATGGATGGGGTATTGTTGGTGCTGCCCTCTGGGCAGGGAGAGTTGTTTACTTGGGTGTAAAGTCCCCCATCCACCAAGGGTCTCTGTAGGGGATGTTCCTGTAGCAGCCTCACTCCTAACCTCCCCATAGCTTCAAAAGTTAATAGCATGGAGGAGACGTGATTTATATCAGCCTTGGCAGCACCACCAACAGTCTGACTTCTTTGTGCTCGTGGCCTGCTCGACTAGCCCCGTTCATCAATACAGATCACATTTAGAATTCACTCCAAACTCAGTAGATGTTGATTTGATTTCTGGAGAGTTTTTTTTTTCTTCTTTTTTTTTTTTCAAATAAATAGTCAGTCATGTTTCGGTAGTAACTTCAGGCAATAAGGCTGAATTTTCACAGTTGCTGGTGTAAAACTTTTATAAAGAGGATGCAACACAACACAGTGGTGTAAAACGTCGATATGTGAGAGCTGAGATAGAACTCATTCCTCTTGCTTTAAATTTTTGGAAATTTGTGCATGAAAAGACACAGAACATTGAGAGGGATTATATTTTCCGTATTCTTACAGGAAGTTGCCATTTTAAGCCCTGTGATCAACAAAACAGAAAGGAAATTTAAATGGCCAAAGATTTTTAAGCTGCACTCTTTCAATACCAATGAGACAATGAACACAATGACATAATTTGCAAGAAATGATTCTGTAATCAAACACATCCTCATACCCCGACAACTGAGATTGTCCAAAAATGACATATATCACTGTTCTCATCTTGCAATGTGCCACAGACAGGCATACTGCATCATTGTCAAATGCATACAGTTTGGTTAGATTAAAGCAAGGAATCTACTCGGTTAGGTTAAGCAAAACATGGTTTGACGATCTATCTAGCTCACCACTGACTTTTGCTCTCATACTGGACATGGCCAGCGTAGTCCAGCGTGAAGGTCCTGTACTTACAGTGTTTGACCCGACCTCCTCCCGATGCATACCCCCCACAATATTGCAATCTTACCTTTGTTCCTGAGCTTCATCCTGGTTTCTACTTCATATAGATACACGGTTACATATCTCTCTTTAGTTTTTGGGGACTTGCCCCAGCCTGTTTTTGTCAGATTTGTTGTCTGCCCTTTTGTAGCCTACCTTTCGATTTTTTTTTTTTTACTACATAGCTTCAGATCATTTAAGAGCACTTTTCACGAAACACAACAGACTTGAGCTGCGTAACCAAAAGTTAACAGTTACATTTTTAAAGTAAGTAGCAATACATAACATTAGTCACGTGAGTTATGGAGCTGAATTTATGCTTTTATTTAAACCAAGACAATGATCTTTCCCTCAACCTAACCAAGTAGTTTTGATGCCTAAACCAGGCTAAACTACGACCGTTTCACAACATTAACAGTTAATAAATGTTAATATGTAAAACAATTGTCTGTAAGCTTTATTTAGAATGTTTAACCATATTAATTATCGCTATGTATTGACTGAGGAGCCCTGCATGAAGGGATGTATTACAAGGACCTAATTGGGTCGGTACCAGGGCACCTTAAGATTCTGAACAAACGGTACTGTTATCAGTACGGAGCTGTGGTAGCTGCTGCTTGGTTCATGCCACCTACAGGATTAACGTAACATATCAGTGGTGCTGAAATCGATGCCGTAATGAGTACAAACTTAAAAACAAACTTACAACAAACTTATCGTGACTTGACGTTGCAGAAACGAAACCGGGTGCCACTGCCACAACAATGCAGTCTTTAGCGTTAGCTGGGCTGCTAGCTTTACTCGCTTTGTTATAGTAATCCGACACGCCGCACTCCTTTAGCTTCATACTATGCGCACACTCCAAGTGTTTGGTGATGTTGCTTACCCCGAATTTCCACTGGATACTGTTCTCTGCGTCACGGCTCTGATCCGGTTTTGCTCCGCCGGATGTCATATTGTACTCGTGCTCCGGCATCCGCAACGTGCAACTTCTCTCTGACAAAGATCGCATCAAGCCGAGTTTTCATTCACTTCGATAAAGTGAGCCCAAACCTTCGAGCGCTTGGCCCTCACCAACATGATCGATTACAGTAAGCCAGTGAGGCGCTGCGTCATCACCTGTTGACGGCGGCAGTGTCATAATTACGCAACAGTTGGGTCTGTCTGTACTTACAGTCTGTTGGGTTGAATATGAAGGAGTTTTTGCCATCTCCCTAGTTTTCTTTTTTTTTCTTCTGAGAAGCATTTGTATTTGCATGGCTTCTGTTCTGTTGAAGCTTTATTATTACTTTGTGGTAATAAAAAAAAAAGGTTGAATCTTTTAACATCCTGTAACGTCTTTATATTTTACACAAAATTACATGTTGTAGTATAGATAAGAGTATCGCTAAGTATCGGTATCGACAACATCCTAACGATACACATCTCCACCTGCATGTGCAAAACTGAAGCTGGAACATGTAGAAAAATCTACATACAAGCATAATTATAACAACCGTAAAAGCAACTGTGACCTATTTAGAGCCATTTGTAAAGTTCACTTTTTACAGCGTGTTATGTTGAGTACACGTATGAACAATGAACACATTTTTCACCTTGTAATCTGTCATGTAAACATCATCTGTGACTAAGATAAACAAATTAACACATCGTAGGCAGCTCACATAAAGGTGTTATCTGGTTATTTATTATGACTGACTGCACTTGTTCCAACAGGCCTTTTAACTGGATATCTCGAGTTGATATTACAAGGTGTCTTGTTAAGGAATGAAAAATGAGGAGTTCATGCTTCTTGGCAGTAACAGTTTCCATATTAGGTGTTTTGAGAAAGAAATCTCGGCGCTGACACTAATCCCTGTTGTGTCAGCCTGTGGTTGCCAAATGATAGTATATCATCTCCCTGTACGTGCATGTGTGTGTGTGTGTGGGGTGTGTGAGTGCATTCTTCTTATTCTGGGGTATGCCAGCACATTTTGTCACTGTAACATAAGCTTTACCATAGAGAGCCATGGCAGCGCTACAAGATTCAATTTAACCACAACTGTTTACAGCTGTCAATATAAGGCACCGACACCACAATAAATGCATTAAATTGCATCTGGCCTCGTGTCGCGGAAAATAAGGTGAGTGGACGGGCTGTGTAGGTGATGCCAGCTCTCACTATTATTACACGGCTGTGTCTTAAGGGTTGTCTGGGCTGCTGTCCATTGGATTTAATCAGCCTCTATTACCTGCTACCCTTTTCACAGTTAAAATAATCACCCACAATTACTGACATAAAGGGGAGAGCTGACATGAGAGTCCGAGGCAGAGAAATCACACACAAGTAATTTCTCTCCACCTTGGTTGCTTACGTGGCTTTTGATGTTTTGTGATGTGTAATAAAAGGATTGAGGGGTGTCTGGCACGACTCCCCCCACCTCTCTGCTGCAGTGTTAACAGTAGATATGGAAATGCCCTTCAAAACACACACACGCACACACACACACACACACACACGCTCACACACACAGGTAAATGTAGAAAATACAGACAAAAAAAATACACACTTGCAAGAAAACACCACATATTTACAGCAAATCCAGACCATAAAAAAGGTAGAAAATCACATGCACAAATACAGACACACAAGTATGTGCACCAACACACATGCATGTAGTGCACACAAGGCGTGCGCACACACCCGCTGTCGCCGCCACTATTATCTAAAGAGGTCTGTACACTTTATTGTACGCTGGAGATGAAAGAAAAACAGAAAAATAATTTAATAATTGACCATCTCTAAAATTAAGAAAATGCAACCATGAGAAAAGGGGGCATTGTGATCTATTTTAATCCTCAGAACGCTGCTGAAAAATAAGAGACGCCATTAAATGTACCTTTGAAATAAATGGGCCCAATTACCGAGATGGCTGGGAGTCTCTGATGAAGCTTTTGTCAAGGCAAACATAGTGGAGAGACGCTCAAAAGAGGAGTTAGGAGCAGGACGAAGATCGCGGTGAAATCGTTCACAAATTATCTTTCACATGAAAGTTAAATTCATATAAATGTTTGTGGCGGTTGTGATGCAGGGTCCAGCGAAAACAGCGAAGCTGAAATTTGCCTATTTGCAGAGATAAAGAGCATATGATAGCAGTCACAGCCACATGAGAGTGGTGACTAAAAAATGACCCGCGCAATTAAAAAAAAAACATGCTAAATGTAGACAATATGAACATTAGCAGCAATCATTACAGGAGGGTTGCTCAGTTACATTAGCTGTTATGTGTTCGGGAATAAGTCATGTTGAATGGGTTTAGGAGAGTTGTTTTGATAATGGCGTTTTGTTGAATCTCTCCTTTTTAATTATCGGGTCAGAGGCGAGCAGCTCAAACTCCCTCTCTTTCATCCCTCTTCACAACAGTGAGTGCTGCCGACCCTTCCCACAGCAATACAGAATGCTCTGTACCTCCGGTGTAAAACATAGCCTCAATTACTTTCGTTGAAGCTCTTTTTCTGAGAGCAATTTGAACAAAGAAACATGGTGATAGCGTGAAAAGCAGAGAAATCAGGCGTGATGGCTGTGATTGTCTGCTTCTCATCCGACAACTTGCCTTTTTTAGAAATAAAAAACAAGTCTTTATTTGAAGGGTGGTAAAAACTTCTATTTAGAAGATGAAAACCGCAACGTGTCGTCTGGCGACCTTTATATGCCGATGACCTTGTTCTTTCAACGCAGAAGTTCAATCCTCGTGTTCGATCGATCCAGGAGAGGAGCAGACCTTACACAGGGAGCTCATAGATGGTTCTGGACACAACAGCTTGTCAAAGGGTAAAGGTTAAGGCCACGAGTGTCTGTCGAGGCCCAGACACGGGTCAGAAGGTCTCAGTCAGGGTCAGGACCCCAGGCGACCCCAAGTCTGCGCTCACAGTTGCGTGCTGCACTCATGAGCTACTGTCACGTTGGCTTGCTTACTTTGGTGAAGGACAGCGCTGATTTTACGAGTTGTACTTGTTTATAAAGACTTTAAACTGATGATGTGATTCACAACTACAGAAAATGACAGATTACTTCCCTTCTCGAAAACACACAATGGTTGTTCACATGCTCTTTATTGTTTATGCTTGTGTTCAGCCAACTTCTCACAGAGCTCTACCCCTTACAAAATGTAAAATACCTTAAGTCTATTTGAGTTTTGTAAAAGTTTTTTTTGATTTTGACTTCTAACAGGGACATACTGCATATTTCCTCTTCTTTTGTCTTTGGATTACTTTTTGGGAAAAAAAATGCATGCATACATAGTCCTTACAGCTGATAGAACATTAAATATTTCCTTATTTGGTGTTACAACGAAGCTTTATGATCATATATTGGCACCATAATCAAATGCATTATTATTATCACCTTTGTTTAAACAGGGAAGGCCATTGAGGAACACGCTTTCTTTGGCAATGATGCCCTGGTAACAACAAATATAAAAACAATACATATAGATATTATAGTGCAATTTAAATTATACAACAAATTTAGCAAGAAGTGTGAAGCAAAAGACATCATTCTTGTACTAAACATCATCTTGTATCCCTCATTGCTGAAAGAGTATGATGTGCTTAAAATGGATTAAAACACCTATATTCACACTGCTCAATATCTAATATAAGAGATTTAAATTGATGAAAGAGATAAGAGTCTCTGCAAGATGTTCGATTCCTATGGCACATAAGGAGCCATAACGTTTAAGGCTAGTTTGTGGCAAAGGGAAAGGTTACAGCTTCAACACTCCAAGATGTCCGAAAAAATTAACAGTGAAAAAAATCTCTGCCTTTTCAATGGTTATTATGACTATTATCATTACCATTATTATTATATACAGAGAAAACAATGATGAATAATGTCCAAAACATATGCATGAAGATGATTTCACAGAACCACCACATTAGCTTCAGAAATCACTTAATCTAACAGGTTAACAAGTGAAATGTAAGCTGAACGCATCATCTGCAAAGCAGCTATTACAGCCTCAGCTGGTGCGTTAAACATAACAGAGCGTAATGTGTACTGCCACCCTACTGTACTATTCATTCCTTCATTACTATTTTATATATGCGTATGATTAACACTCATTGCATGGCTCGGCTCCCAATCTCTCTGTCGGAGGCCTCCACTAAAGACAGCTCAAGCTTGAGAGATTTTTTTTTTGTCAGTCATTTAAATTTTTGCACTTCCATTTACCCGCCTTTTAATTTAGCGTATAATGATGCCATTAGAACAAAATCCATCTGGAAGTTCTGTTGGGAGCGGTTAATGTTCCATGGCTTTTTGCTGCTAATGCCATTGCGCCTGCATTGGCAACAGATGCTCTGAAAGCAACAGATACATTCTCTCCCAACATCATTACAATCATGCCCATGTCCAGGATAAATGTTGCTGCTTGTTCAGGGCTATCGTACCTGCAATGGGACTGTAAAACACAAAGGATATACAGCCGACTGTATCACTGCCAATGAATTCCAATTTTTCAAGCCATTTATTCATGAAGCAGGGGTGTTAAAAGGTGTCTCTTGCCTCACACAAAGGTGACAGGCAGTAACTCTTGAAGAAGTGAAGCTGAGGGAAATGAAAGAGAAAAAGTTAGTGAAATTTAAAATTGGAAGCCATTTAAAGTGACCCCTCTCCCACCCACCAACAAACAGCCTTGGACAGTTCATCTTTTGTAATATACAGGCTAAAAAAAGGGGGGAAAAAATTCAGTTGCAATTTAGGTGATTAAGTACAGTGGATAATTAATTGGAATAACAAACAATTTCCTCCATGGACGATTACTGATTAGTCGTGCTCCCCAACGCTGCCGTGGCCTTTTTATCCTCTCTGCTTCAATTATGTTAATGCTAACTTTCTCTCCCAGAAATGAAATGTGATTAATTTTCTCTTGTTTTGAATTACAATTGCACTGGCTGCTAGCACTTTAAAGCATTCATTAATTCCCAATTAGATTGGTGGGCTCATTTGCTCCAGTATTGCTCGGTTCTGTAGCACTTTGTGTTTAATGTGCTAATTGGGCGAGATTAAAAACAACTAACCTCTTATGAGAGGAGAAAAGTTATTCAACGACTGCATTAGCATAATTTATCCCTGGATGCTTAATTAGACATCGCCGCAAAAATCATGACAGCTGACTAACAACTGTTGTCAACAGGTGGATACTAAAACCGAAGTAAGTTTAGGGTTCGGTCGTAATGGATGAAGCGCACGTTGCCTTACTTTAGTTCTGAGTGTCTTGCAAATATGCTTATCTCCAATCACCCAACATGTCTAAGACAGTATGGTGTTTTTTTCGATTTCTGCATTTTATGTCTCTTCAGTGCTTTGTTACAACCACTCGAGCAGCATTAACAGCTCACTACTCCATTAACCCAAGACTTGGATTGTCTCTAACTCATTTACCACCATCAGAGGATCAACGCTTCGGGCGAACATGAGTGGGGTTGGATATAAGGAAAAAAGAATGCTTTCATGTCCCGATGTGATCTCTTCAAATGGGACCTGGAACCTGGGAGAGAAATATTGTTTAGCTGTGTGTGCCACACAAGCTTTTTCATCGGAAGATGAGAGATGCTGGTGTGTGTAAGCTCCGAAACTGGCCTTGAGAGGTTCGGTAAAGAACTGGGGTTGTCCAGATCAAAGAAAATATAAACCTTGATCATTGCATCTATCAGAGCTCCCCTATAGGATTCTGTATTCTGAACTACTTCTGATTCAAGGGGCCTTTCACGGGTATTTCAGTCCGTCTTTTCCTTAGGATTGAGTATAATCATCATCAAAAATTTACACCAAAATTTTTGGTTAAGTGCTTATTTGGTGCGCTTGCATATTTCCAACCTTACTACTCGGGCTTCACACCGCACCCAGGAGATGTGTCTTGGCGAACAAGTCCAACCTTCATCTGGAGACTTTTAACTTCCTGCTTCCATTCATTTGCTAAAAAGATGGCCAGAATTAAAAAAAAAAAAAGACTTTTTTGTACCGTAGTGCAAAGTTGACTAATAGCCCCAGCCTGTCCTGTCTCATAATACTACTTTGTACTGCAAGAGGTGAAAGCTGGCAGTCGATACTTAATCGGGCTCAAAGGCTGTGTTTATTCTCAGTCTAGGCTCCAGTTTGGTTCACTGAGTAGGCGGCCGAGGCCAGTTGACATCTTCCGAGGTTGCAGTGCAGTTTATGGGGCCAACAGCTCCACAACTACCTGAACTACTTGCTAACAGCAGCTGGTCACTACAGCTAAAGACAGCTTCGACAAAGTGCTGTAGCAGTAAGTGGATATACTGCTCTCTATGGTTTTGGAGTGATCTTTGAATTCTGTCCATTTCATGAAAATAAACATTGGCACAGTACGTTTCTGCAAACTGCAGATGTGTTGAATATGTACATTTCAATTTCAAGTTGTGAGAACGCTCTGGTTCACATCTGGTTATGCATCAGCACAAAATCCAATCACTTGGGTTGTTTTGGCTTCAAATACCCAGTTCTGTAACCAGAAAGATGGCTGCAAAATGTACAGACGTCTTGCTTAAAATACCCAGCTTTGTTGATTGCTCTGCTCCTAGACAGCCATCTTGCTAACCATCTCACCACAACCCAGACCTGGGCTTGGAGGAAAGTGGTCTCATTGTGGCAGAAAATGCTGTGCAATTTCTAATTTCTCTTGAACTGAAGTTTATAGATGCTGCAGGTATGATGTACGATAGAAACTGTTAGCTGTCATTGGATGTTTCCACCACTATAAGTCTATCAGTCATATCAGTCATGCAGATATTATGAAGGCTCAATGAGTACAAACAGCCCATGCAATTTCTAATATCCTCTATACATAAAACTTCCTAGGTTGTACAAAACCGAAAAGGAATTGGATGCGGTCACAAGTGTGGGTAAGTTAGTATAATGACATCTTGTGTGAATAAGACCAAAGAGGGACACTATCATCTCAGCTCACACGTTGCTTTAACCTCTTTCATGTCTCAAGTGCTCGGACACTGGCAAAATCTATCAGTGCCCTTTTCAGAATTACAATGCAATGAATATCATCCCATCTAGTGTTTTGTTCAGGTAATTCATAGAGCACTTCGAACAATACTGAAGCATCAAGATGAAAACCATTGTGCCTTGTGTACAAATGGACACTTGTTTATTTCATTGCACACTTTTCATCTATATGGAAATGAAATGATGCGCTCTCAAGCCTTGTTTGCTTGTTTGTCTTGTCCGGCAGGGACAATGAAAGGAAAATAAGAATTGCGTGTGCGCTGGGAACTTTTGCAGGGGAAGCTCTCATGGCATTATTTCAGGGCAAGAGGAGACGAGGCTGGATGAAAGAGATGTCCAGTGTCACGGGCAGCCTAAATTCTCATTTTGTTGAATAGTACACAGTTGTTTGAGAGCATGATTGCACTATTTGTGCTCATATGCACATGCTACCTTAAAGATAAAATAATAATATGGCTGTACGACCTCCCTTGGTTGTAACAATATTGATTTTGCTTGTGTAATTTCTCTTCAGGAGAAAATAAACTGATCTAATCAGTATTTCTACTAGGTAATAGAACATTTTAAAATGGGATTTGTTATAATTTTGCGTCCTAACATGAAGCAGACAAAAGACCTGCTGTTTAAGCCAGATATCTTTCAGATTCTTTTAGTATAGTATTGTGATTTCAGTATTAAGGAAACAAAAAAACATATCAAAGGTCATTATCTTTATTCTCGCGTATGTGTGGGATGAAATTGGGCATTGCACAATGACAACAGCAATGACTTGTAAAGGCGGCAGATGTAGAAAATAGTAAGAGGGGACCACATTTTATTGTTCAGAAAAACAGGCAGAGAGGATGGACGTTTGAGGACATGATTGAGATATAGTTATTATCAATAAAGAGCTGAGGTGATGAGTAACCACCGAAGGAAAAATCAGAGCTACAACTTAAGTTGAAAAACAAGGTATTTACAGAGATTATTTCCATATAAATCATCATTATTTAAATTATGGTGTTTTGGTGATTCACAGCAGGTTGAGATGGGCGCAGTAGACAACACGTCCACATACCTATTGGAGTCTGACCTATTTTGCCCACTGGGCATCTATTTCAAGTGACTTTCTCCTTCCTTCCATTATTTGTATGTTGCTGTTTTTAAAATTCCCTCTGCAAAACAGACCTCAGTCCTTTTCTTTTGCAGGGATTTAGCCATTCCAAAGCCCGGGCTCGCCATTCTACACGAAAAACAAGTTCCCACCTACACTCTTTTCCAGGGGCGCTGTCGCTGTATCGTGAGTTTAGCGCCACACAAGATGATTGTGGTTGCTTTAGAGAAAAAGGAACAAGCCAGTGCGTTTATGTCCTTTATAATGTAAGAATGTAAACTGGTGTATGCAATGCACCTTTTACCTAAACAACAGAATATGTTCCTTCTGACCTACTTCCAAAACAACATGACAGTTGGAGCGTCAGGAGTAATTTGGTTACATTGTGGTAACAATTATAAACACAAGGTCACATCTTGGTTGGTTTAAGGCACCAACACTACTTGGTTAGGTTAAGGAAAAGGGTTAGGGTTAGGGTTAAAGGTACGGAGGGTGATTCTAGAGAAGGAAAGTCGAATGTTCAGTCTAATTTTTCCAGGTCATCAAATATCTAATGCTCAGAGTCCCAAAATTCTAACCAATCAATATTTGACGACCTGTGAATGAGACTCAGCAATCAACTATCTTTCTCCAGAATCACCTTCTCTGCCACTGAAGTTCAAATATGTTAACGTTGACATTTGTTTTTGGGATAATCCTGTTTTTTACTCATCTGTTCAACCCTGACCTACTGACTATTCAGACCTCGTCACACTTTATACTATGTCATGGTCACCTGACTGCCGCTAATGTCCCATCATACTCACTACAGCCAGTAGAAGTCACTGCTGAACGATAAACACAAATATGGGTCTTGGAAAAACTGCTAGAACATTGCCTTCTTTCATTGCGGTCTGCAGTGGATTTCATTAACAGAGGTTGTAGCACTTTAATCAAACACACAGTGACACGATTGGGAGATTGACGCTTCACATGGATTTTCAAAATGAAAATATACCGCGGCAATCCTTTATGTGAAACATTTTAGATTTTACTTCTGTATGCTGCTGATAGAGGCAGAGAAGCATCTTCAGACCTTTCAGCTACATCTCTTCCATTTCCTGCCTCAAACTGGGGACAAAGACGTCCTTGTCTGCTGGTCGTGCCCAGTGTCATTGGGAAGTTAAGGCGGGGAGAATTAGGAAGGGGCAGGAACAGGGCTCCCAACTACAAGGTAACAAGGGAAAACCAATCCCTCCTGGAATTATCCTGATACTGGAGACACAGGGCTCACCAGACAGCGGATCAATGGGTCTCTCTGGGGAGGAGGAGGAAGGAGGGGGGTCCAGAGCAGGATATTGCACCAAAGAAAGTGTGCCACGCCGTGTCCAAATTACCCCCAAAGTTGTGTGGGGATTCTGTTACCTGTTCAGATGTTTTAGTTTGAATGTTCACTTGCTGGTTTTGGCTGCACGCCCATGCCACACCTACCAAGGATTTGGCTTTGGAACTAGTATTACAGATTATAGTGGCACAGAATTATCCAGCAACTTCCTTCCGTGGAAGTCCTCCACGTAACATAAAGCACAAGCTGAGAACAAGAAATGCATTTTTAAACAGTTTAAGCATTGATAGAATAAGAACCCAAGCCATGTTCAGACCGACATTAATGCCTGCTGGAAAAAATTCAAGAGCACTCATTTATTTCAATGATGAAGCACATGGTCATCTACCAAACATTCAACCTTGCTCAACTTTTGCCACAATAAAATACAGTGTCATCTGACAATGTTAGCCAATCAAACACATAGAAGCGCACAGTAATGGTACCTTACTACTGCACCTCACAACAATTAAGATGGAGGATAAAAATATCTGTCTGTTGCTAACTTAGCATCATAGTTTCATGCTAAGTTAAATCTGAAAACAGAGATCCAGCAATACTGCCATAATGAAAACCTATCATTGTGTCAAAGTTTTGCTTTTTTACACTGACCCAAACATCGGCGGTACAATGCTGCCAAAGTAAGTGATTTTGGACAGTATGCCAGCGCTCCGGACAGCGTGCCACAACAGTGCATCTAACAGCGAGTCTCCTGTAGTGGCATCTCACTTTTTCATTCTGCTCTGTTACTACCTCTGTTGCCTGCTCAAAGGCGGAACAACCTGCTCCCCATTCCGTGTTCGTATTGTTTATACAGAACGGCAAGATGGTATAACGGCTCATCATTCCCAGCCATGAACAGGCTGTGTAAAAAGGACTACGGATACCTGCTTTTTTCTTTCTAAGGAGGCATTTTCTGTAGTCCATTAACAAGTATTTCCATACAGCATTTATGAATACGCTGCAGCTCATGAAAAAATGGTGAATCTGCTCCTAACCCTCGCTAACAAAGTTTACTTCAACAGTTTTTCCACCACTTTCCTCTCCAGAGACTACCTGTTAACCTTCCAGTACAACCAGTTTCAATAAGACCCAGACTCTCTTGTTTTCCTTTATTCACCGGCACACATTGCTCTTCCCCTCGCCTGTTGTCTGCCTTTATGAAAGCATTAGGTATCCTCTTTGAGCCAACGCGCATTGGAAATGAAAGAGCCGAACACTCTTGGTCCTCGCCCTCCCCTGCCTCCCCCCCACCCCCACCCAACACCATCCCACCCCCTACAATGCACTCTTGTCTAGTGCCATGTTTCGAGCGAATGTCATCATCCAACATCTATGAATGAGTGGAGCACGCCACGTCACATATTGATCCACTCCCTTTGTGAGGCCTTCCAAGCTTGTGATAATTAGCATCGTCCATTAGCGACTTTGCTGAGCTAACGCGGCCATTAAGAGTCAAAGCTTCTGTTCTTTTCTGTGAACATTCATTTGGCCTGGATTCTCGTCTTTAAAGAGCATAATAAGGGAATGGTAAAAATATGTTGTGGACAGATGAAAAGTGGAAAATATAAAGTGGGTGTTTAAATGCATTAAAGGCATCTAGTTTTAATTAACACCCGAGATAGCTGGCAGCTTTGTTCGTGTGCTGTAAATGATCATCTTAAAAAAGGACAGTGCTATAATTTTGAGTATGTTTTTAAAAGGTGCTTTGCAGAGGCCCTTTTTTCTTTTCACACCCCAACTTCTCTTCACCCACTTTGATGCCAAAAGTAACCTTAGTTTCCATCCTGTTCTCTCTTTTTTTGTGATTTGCCTTCATTTGTGGAATATGTGTGGTCATCTGGGGTTTGTTTGCAACAGGCATGCCACTTCCTGACTCCAGCTGAAAATATTTCACAAAAGTACAACAACAAATTGAACAGGAGATAGAAAAGTTTACCACTATGGCAGGAAGAATGTGTTTGGACATCCGGCTATGCAGAACCTGGAAAAACTAGCGTCAAACTGAATATGTTGACACTTCATGGAATTGTTCCTTCGCCGGTCCAGACCGGAGTATTGATTGCAACACAAGAGGTTCACATCTACCTGTTTACTTTCTCTGTTTACTGTTTGCATTCCTCTGGCAGGCAAAGATATTATTTCTCCGTTGAGGACCCTAGAAAAGCGGCCACCCTGCGCTCAGTGTTCGACCCCGGCACCCGCTGCAGCACTACTGATATAATGAGAGACTGTGGAGAGAAACTAGCGGCGCCAGTAGAGGCTCTTGGTTGCGGCGTGCGAACAGCGGCTTCCACTCTCGCCCCTTCTGTGGATGCCGTTTTGGGATGCATGCGTGTCACGTTGACCTCACTGACCATCGGCTGGCTGAGAGGGGAAATGAGCGCAGGGTATGAGAAGGAGGGAGCACCAAAGTAAAGTGCTCACCCCGAGCCATTATGATTAACCATCAGCAGTTTTTGTGTAATCATCGGCAACGCGCACACAGCAGCAGAGTCCCGTATGGAAAGGGCTGCAGAGAAAAATCAATCACATTATATTACTGTGGACATGCTTTATTGACCTCTGTTGGTGTTCACACATTTCATACTTGATTTGTATCTACTGGCGGGCGTTTAGAACAATGTGGGCAATTTGGGCAATGAGGAAAAACAGGGCAGCATTTTCGAGCCTGAAGCCCATGCTTATGGATTGAGTGCTACTTTACGAAAAAGAGCAACCTATTTAGATGCACTTCCTGCATACATTTTATGAAATACCCAGGAGCGTTGGATGGAGCTGTGCCCTCATTCAGGCCCATCAGAGAATATTTGTAGCTTGGACTGACTTGCAGTGTGTGTGTGTGTGTGTGTGTGTCGGTGTGTGCACATGTACATACAGCTGCATAGGAGCCAGACTCGCCGTGCAATGTTTGAAATCTCCTGTAACTCGGGCAGGCAACAGTAAATAAGAGTTGGATGTCTCATTATCTGATCACCAAGCCGTGACAGCTGCATTCATCCAAAATGCATTGTATTTAAAGGTTAAGAGTAGTTATGAGAAAAAAGTAATGTATTATTAAAATACCTTTCGGAGTGAAGTACCTCCAGATATATTTTCCTTGGTAATGAAAGCAGGATTCGGTGGAAATGTAGTAATTTGGAGGCCCATTTCTTCGAGCCTTTATTCCCCCTCTCCCTCTTCAACGATTTATCTGGGGAGAGTGAAGAGCTCACAGCTAGCGAACAGACAGTAAACATTTTGTTATAGTCAGAACCATCTCTTATTACTGGTTTTTCATTAAAAAAGAAAGCCTTTCGAAGCATTCAAAGCATTTCGGCGGATGAAGATGCTTCACAATTTTCTCCCTCTCACCCTCTTTTCTCTCCTCACTATACCTGAATCCTTTCTCTTTTTGATGCTGTTAAGGGAGTAATTGAGTGCAGAAAATGGCTTGGCTTATTTGGACTGAGCCTGATCCAGAAATGATTAAAGCTAAAGGGGTTTGAGGTATTCAAAGAGAGAGAACGGCAGAAAGAATATGGTTAATGCCTTTTTCTTTTTTTTTTTTCTTTTTCCATTTTGTGAGGCGAGAAGGAGACGGGAGGGGTGGTCAGGCTGAGCAGCCAGACAGGTTGGTGTTCGAGGGGACGGAGGGGGGGGGGGGGGGGGGGGTGCACAGAATAGCCCCTACTCATACCCCTATTAAAAGCATCAGGATTGTCAGAGACGGTAAAAAGACAGGAAATCACTGTAAGAAATGAAGCTTCTTTTACCAATTACTGAATACCGAGTGCACACCTTGGAGCTCTTTGTCCTCTGTAGCACCAGTTCCCTCTCTCACTCCCTTTTTCTTTTCCTTTTTCTTTCTTTCCGCCTTTCTCTCTCTCGCGTGCGCGCTCTCTCTCGCTGGCTTTACAGCCTTTGAGTCAGATGCATTAGCACCAAGGCCCGGAGAAGAGGCAGCGTTTTCAAAGCCCCAGTTGGATTCACTTCTAGCCTGTCGTTGTGGCTCCTTTTCAGGCTTTTATTCGCAGACAGTAGGGGCAGGTCTGAAAAGAGACGCCCTCAACCTCTCCACTCAAACATTTATCTCTCCCTTTTTCCCTTGCTACAGCAGAGATGATTAGCAAAGGGAGCCATTTACTGATCCGCGGCGCCTTTCCGTGCGGCGTGTTAAAAAATAAAAAGGGAGCGCATTCAGCTTGTCTGATTAACACACACCTACACGGTTGCGCACATTCATGCGCGAACTCTCAAACAAACATGTGGCACAGTCTGAAACGGGCACAGATCTGTATCTCTCAAATTGTGCAGCAGCTCTATCTGTTGTATTTTACTTTTTTGAATAAAGTCTCTTTTTTCCTTATCAATAATTGATACGAGTGTGAGCCTTCTGCGGGGAGGGTCTGTCAGGTCATTGAGTTTGGATAGATGAGCTCTGCCGTGCCTTCTTTCAGCAGCCATGACTCCTGGGACCTATAAACACCTCTCACACTGGCTCTCCATCGCACCTATTGACCATGTCAGTTAATTACTTCCCAGTTAAAACAATACCAAATAGCTAATGTAGTCAGTAGAGACAATTTAATGCCTGTGGTTGTGTGGGTTAGTAGCCTGTTCATGTGTGTAACAGCACAGCAGCACTCCCATATGAGTCCACGGGAGCCCTCTCGATGTGGTTTCACATTATGGGTTTTGTGAGGATTGTTTCTGTGGATGCGGTTATGGTGATAGCCACTGGTAATGGTGTCGTTAAAGAAGATATAGCTGCCAAATTAGAGGTTCACAGAGCATATTTGCCGGGGCAATAGCTGCCTTCAGGATCCATAACGTTGTTAGTGAGTTTTCATAGACCGCGCTGACGGATGCTGTCGGCTTGTTCGGGGTTTGCTCTTATCAAGACACATGAGGATATTATTATGTAAGATTACTCATTTTCAAGAGATTTAACTCGGGGTCTGCTCCTTCTGGTCCTCCCCATCTCCCCTCCCCACCTCCACACCAATCCTTTTACATCGTCCTCACCTCATCCGTCTTCCCCACTCGCAGACAGCAGGGACACTTTTCAAATCACCCAGTATTTTGCCACGAGCGCTGTTGTGATGCTAATAAGATTTTCATTTATTTGGAAATATGTGACTTCATTTTAGCTCCCTGCATGAGTACAGGTATTTTTAATGGTTTGAGATTTTTGGCTTGGTGTTAATGTCAACCATCAGGAAGTTGCCAGAGTTGACAGCGAGTGTGTGTATGTGTGTGTATGTGGGTGTGTGTGTGGCGTGAGGCATCATTGCTCTCTGGCAGCCATTTGCAAGGTTAATGTTGTAGAAAACAACATCCATCTCTCCGCTCCCCCATCTCAAAACAGTTTCATTAGTCCTGGCGCTCTGACCCCTCTTCTTATAGTGTTGTCAAATGTGACATGCGTCATATTATCGGCGAGTGATGCAATCAATAAAGTTTTTTAAGTCCGCGCTGCTGCATGCTAGCCGGCTTGGTGTTCGCAGCGTGCATATTTTAAAAACACAGGGTCAAATTGGCATCGTACGTGCCGTCTGGCCTTCTCCCATTCATTCCCAGCTGACTAATAAATAAGACAGGCTGAAGGCACTGACTATCAATAATAATAACAGAGTGAGTTTAGTTTGGGACCCTATGATGAATGAAGCCTGCGTGCTTTTGTACAGCTTTGTTTGGCGATAATACATCGGTGTTATGAGCAAGTGAGTCTCGGACAAACACTCTGATTCAGAGGATTACATTCGTTAAACAAATATACAGCCGAATCATCTCTCTCTCTCACTCCATCTGTACTGCTCAGTTTGTTGTTCGTATTAAAACCTTGTTAAGGCCATACAGACATACATCTTTAGCGCATGTATACCATTAGATTTCAACTCTGTATTCAGGCTGCATCTCCCCAGAACTAAAAGGAAATGACAAATATCTAATGGGTGCATTGCTGGCAGCGGGGGAAAACAGGCTCTGACCAAAAGATGGATTTTGGACCTCTGATAAATAATGGGATAGATGTGATAAAGGATATGTATATTATGGAAAAGGTCACTTTTCCCTTTACTTGAATGGCCACTTTTCATAAAACACTGGGCACAGCTCGTCAAACCTTTTGAGAACTGATTTTGTGAAGATAACGCTTTGAAGAAACGTCCGCTCGTTATGTATTTCTTGTCATTATAACATGTATGCAACCAAATGAGGCCAGACTGCCGAGACATATCTATTTATTTATTTTAATTTCTATTTCATTTTCTCCTCTTCCTCTCTGGATGTAGAGAGTTTAGTTTTGTGTCTTCTCTGCAGCCATACCTTTGTTTTGGGCATAAGATACTCTCTTAAATACCTTTTTTTTTTTAAATATATACACCATTATTCTTGACTTTGTAAAGTTTTTTTGTACAGTCCTATTCACCCACCCTCTGTAGAAAAAAACATAATCTCTTATTATGAGTAGAAAATCCAAATAAAAAGTTTACAAACTCATGGAAGAGCATATGTAAATGCTCATCTGTGATCAGGACACTCTATTGTTTAACCACAGAAATAATGTTTTAGCACAATATTTAACGACATCTTGCACAAATGTATATTGATCACAGCACAAATGTGGAAAAGACTGTTTATGTTCTTGACAATAATGAAAAAACGCTGAGCACTCATCATTTTATGTAATTGAATGTGTCACAATTTATTCTATGATTTAGTAAAAGCTATTTATAGAAATGCAAAAACACATCAGAAGTAGAACAGATCAGAGAGCCCACAGCCACACAAACAGGCTCTGACTGGATGTTTTACAACACAAACTTGCCTTGCGCCAACAGCAAACCAATAAAGTTATTAAGTCATAAAAATAAAATCTGAAATCATTAAAACACATTTCATCTTGTTTTTCAAAGAAACAGTACAAACTGTGTCAGTGGTTGTCATAAATTCAAGGAAAGCAAGTAAGTAACTCTTCGTCATTATTAGGAAATGTAGATAAATGCACAATAATTCATTAAACATCCTGTAACCAGGGCTTTTTATAGTAATAATCTCTCTAACTATTTGAATAAGAATACTGCCACCTGGTCTCTGTTGTTTTCCTGCGTGGACGCTGTCAAAATATTGATGCTGCTGTTCTCCATCTGTGTCAAATGTGGTTTTTGAAATGGACAAAACAATGTAGCGAAGGTCTCAACCAAAGCTACAGTCTGACACATTTACAAAATGACCTGCGGGTAATCAGTAAGTAAAATATGCTTAAGCCCCGAGACAACAGAAATGGACAAAAAAGCACTGATAGATTGCTGTGCTCATTGTGAATTCCATCCTCAATTGTGGCATTTTCCAGGGTAAATGGAATTGTGCATTAAAGTCTGAATATGCCTGACTTTGGGGGAGTGATACATTTTATTTTCCCTCTTTCTCCCACAGATGTGGCCCGTGGAAGCCACAGTATTGCGGTGCTTTCAGGGAAAAGGCCATCTTTAGGACCTCTTGATCAATCTGTGACCTTTAAGTACATAGCCATCTCGTAAATAGGAGGGTGCGCTTACAGAGACTTCAAAAGCAAGGGGACCCGATAATTTCAAAATGGAGCGGTGTGGAGTGGCGCTGGTGGGGAGTCCATAAAAGCCTGCCTTGTTCTCTACACACCTCCTCTTTGCTCCACAACAGCCAGTTAGGGTAATAGCTCAAGGGAGAAAGGGGAAGAGAGAGAGAGAGGGAGAGGGAGGAGGAGGAGGGATGGATGGATGGATGGAGAGAAAAACAGGTAATTACTGGTAATCATTGGTCGAGGAAGAGCTGATGATCACTACAGTATAACAGATTGTACTGTTCCCTGTTGAAAAACACTGAGGAGACCGGATGTGGCGTTGTCGGCAGGTAACGACTGGGAAATTAGTCGGTAACCTTAAACCCCCCTCGCAATCATAGAGAAACTCTCTTTCCCTCTTTCTCTCCTTTTCTCTCTTTCTCTCTCATTGAGAGGAGTTATATAAATCTCAATGTCCCACTCAATAAGTACTGCATAAGTAGGGACTATGGGTCCTTTATTATATTACAATCTTTTTTATTTAGATTGGACATCAAGTAGAGGCAAGTAGCTGTGGTTCAACAAGGAGGCAGGGTGATACAAACAGAAATATTAGAGGGAGATACAGAAGCACTTGGAGTTGTACCTCAGTCTTGATTTAAAGCTGAAATATATTCATCAAATACTTGTGTCTAATGCCTGTCAAAATGTCTGTTTAGCTAAGATAATTCACAGTCTGGCACTGATTTAAGCTAAAGTCAAATTCAAACTGTGTCCACCGGGCGATAAATGCCCCGCAGCGAAATGTGAATTTTTTCACCCATATGCCGCCATGAGCTTCTCCTGTAATTCCCCCGCAAATAGCTTCAGTTTTCTGAGCCCGGCTGTCCAGCCACATTATCAATTTTCTGCTAAAACCATGTACGTTAAACACAGACATACAACATTAATTAAATGAGAGTGCCCCTAACCATTTGGTAGAATGCGCCTCAATCTTTTCCAGAAATTACAGCGCATTGATTGCCGACACTATTACTTTTTTTTTTTTTTTTTTTTGTTAAGCTGAACAGCAGATTTCAGCCTTTTACGATAATAGATGGGAGAATTCACAGTGTAGGCCGAGGCAGTAGACATGGTTGTGATTAAGTGTGACCTTTGTTTGGTCACAAAAAGATAAATGTTTCATGTAAAGGAGTGAAAAAAACAAGTATATATCCAGATCATTTCCACGAGGTCAGAATAAAGCCTGCACAATTAGAATCATCAATGCAGCTGCATCGCGGCACAGTATCGCTGCTGTTTCAATGATTTCTTACACTGCCTCCCACATTCACAGCAACGAGCTACCAGAAGTGTAGACTTTAGCAGAGCCAGTGTCACCGGGAGACTTATTGATTTTGAACAGTGTCTTCCTGGCTCTGTGTGACTAGACAGTGTCCTCATCACAGTGGGAGTCTTTAGTGGATCAATTGGGATCACTGCGCCACTTGTACCTGTTTTGTAACTGATAAGACAACACTTAAGAGAACTGTTAGTGATTAGCTGAGGATAAACACCACTAATCAGCATAGTGGGGCGGAGAAAAGGAAGAAAAATATGGAAACCCAATTGCCAGAACATTTAACGTTTTAGGTTAAATTATCAATTTTATGCTTTGACAAAACAGTGCTTAGAGTTTGGTTAGTTTTAAGCACAAAAACTCACTTGTTAGGTTTAGGAGAAAGATCTTGTTTTGGCATACCTGGTTCTGTCGCTTAAAATACAGCTGGAAATTGTCACGTCGCCTCATCAAACATTTCCTGTGTTGTTGCCCCTGGCACGGCTTGAAAAGGTCCCAGTGTTCTGTCAAAAATATGCAGTTTTGTTGTCATTAACATGGCTTGAAAATGTCCGAATATCTCACCAAAATATCCAGTTTTGTTGCTACAAACACAGACAAAAAATCGTCCCGACATTTCATCAGAAATATCTGGTTTTGTTGCCACTAACACCGCTGGAAAATTTCCTCATGTGTTGTCAAAAATACAAGGTTTTGTTGCCATTAGCATGACTTGAAAGTGTCCCAAGGTTTTGTCAAAAATATCCATTTTGGTTGCCTCTAACACCGCAGCGAAAATGTCCCGCCATTTTAAAAATTCCACTTGCATCGTGCTTGCAGAAATGTGAAAAGTCAACAAGCTGAAATATGGAAGAGAATTGGTCTGACACATCAATGTTGAACATTTTTGTTTGTGTACAACGACAGAATTCAAAATTCACTGTTTCACTACTCTTCTTAATTATTAATCCAATTAAACATTGGTATATTTAACTAAAGAAAAAGAATCACCAGCGAGAACCTTAATCCTGTCGCTAAAAACTGCAGTGTGGGATTTTCTTGCAATTGCATGACAAAGTCCACTGAGCGGCCATGTTGTTGTGTCACTTAAGACTCATGAGATCATTGCCGTTTCATCCACAGCCCATAATGGTGACACGGTGAGCCCATATCCTGATCCTGCCTCGGATGAAAAGGGACTCATGAGATCATCCAGTCTTGACCTAGATGCTTGAGAACATACCGGAGATGACCCTCCCAGACACAAAAGTTATACATAGAACGGATGCACGGAACATTTGAATGAGGACGAGCTTTTATTGGTGGTGGACGAAGGGACCATGAAATATGAATGAAGTCAACGAGGGAGTGACATCTGAGGGCAGATCCCTCTCGTGTTGACGTGTGACAGCGCTGACTGGCGTCACTATCACTTAAAACAGGTCAGATCAAAATGTGCCGCTGGGACTTAAACCCTCTGTCAGCGCTCCCAAACAATACCACCGCCAATGGAGGCGTAATTCTCACTCTCAGTTTGTTTTCATAATTACAGTATCAGTAGCACATTATCCACACCCATGCAGTATCCTGTTTTTTTGAAGTCCACCTTAGCCAATGCATAGTTTTTGTCATGGCCATTCAAAGGGAATTACCAATAACACTGCTCGTAATAAAAGGCTTGTAACGGATACATTGAGGGTTTGTCATCTCGCTACAGTTTAATCTGGCCTGCAGGTACTCCGGCACTGGAGGACAGGTAACGTGAGACTCAAAGATTCGCTGCATTAGTTCTGCTTAGCTAACCGTGAATGCTAATTGCAGGAAGAACAAACTACTAGTCTCCCCTCCTTTTCCTCTCTCCTCCCCCTTGGCCGACAGCAGAGCCGGCTGAGAAGCACAGAGAGTGTCATACAGCGCTGCTCAGAGCGGGAACAAAGGAGGTCGTTCTGCGAGCGAGATTCAATATGTAGAGGGAAAACACAGTCGAACATACAGCTGTCGATTTCCCCCCGGTCATGTCGTCTCATCATGGGCCCTTCAGTTCACACAACAGTCTGACGGTACACTTACACTCAATCAGTGGAAATCTTTCTTTTTTTTACGCTAAGGCATCAGTTTAAACTCGACCATATCAGGTGAGATACTCTGATAAAATGGTTGCATTATAATGGTCCTTTCTGCAAACCACAAATAGGGTAAATTTGCAACATTTCTCCAATTTGGTTATATCAAAGTCACGCCGCGCTGACTTTCTCATTGGGAGAAGGAGGAGACATTCGCTTCCTGTTCTAACCAGTCATTTTAGTGACATTTGCAGCCGTTTTTGTGGCAACAAAGTTGTGTACTTTAAGTGAAAACAAGACCTTTTCCCCACAATTACCAGGTGGGTTCTGCGCCAACACTTAACTTTAAGTAACAGAAAAGTTGAAGCATAAAGGAATACAAAGTTTCAGTGGCTCTGCATTTACGGAAACGTACAATGCAGACAAATATATTCTAGTGGTTTGATTGAAATATTGTATACATTTATTCATATCTATTATCATTTCACATTAAGAACTTATTTCTATGCAGATGAGATCGATGAAACTCAGCGGTAGTACTCTGTGATCAACTCTCACACACAAAAATCTCTTTGAAATAATCAAAGTATTGGATTATGACCAAAGAGATCAGTGGGCAAAACAATACCAGTCCACTAAATTTCATAAAAGAGAGGCTAAAATCTCTATTTAAAGAGTGTGCTCCATTCAGAGGAACCCAACCGTGAAATGCCAGTGCGAGAAAACAAGACAATGAAAGAAAGGGGGTGAACAATGGAAGAGTTAAAGCCAGTACTAATAGTGATATTGATACTAATCTGTGGGCAAGGTCAAAGACCCGGTTACAGACCAGAGGCTATAAAGGCTCAGAGCTGCTGGTCAGCCTCAGCCGCCAAAGCTGTGATCACTCTCTGAGGTTCTGACCTGGGCAAATGAGAGGCCACTACCCTAGTGGCAACCACTATCTCCTATCAGTCTTCTCTCCAGACATCTATAGACTACCTGCAGGCCCTCGGGACAGAGCTATCATATAGCCACTGTACCCAGCTCTCCTGTCTTTACCTTGCAGTGGAGATTTATTGTAATTAGAAGATTCCTTTACAAAAGCTTGGGATCAGCGTTTCTTCAAGGATCTCTGTGCGGTCCCATGGGGGACACCCTTTGATCCCGACCTTCGAACCCTAAGGGTTAAGCCTTCCCTTTGCAAATGAGTTTGACATGATGGACCACTTCCTAATTGGCCAATTGCTCAGTGCCTCATTTCTGGGTCCTGCTGGTTTAACAAGTGTATGTTTTCCTTCCCGCTCTCCAGTGTCTTACCGCATCAGTACTGATGGCTTTGAAGTGAGTCTTTCTCCCCCCAATATAGACTCATACACGCTGCTGAAGAAGTCTACAGGGCCATCATGCATGAAAAAGGTTCTTTACAGGTTATAAGTAAAAGCTTCCCTGAAGTCTCAGGAACACTCCGTCCAATCTTTGAAATCTGTTCAAATCAGTGTTGTTTGTGTATGCCGTTGGGATTCCCGCATGTTCTCTCTCTTTTCTCTTTTCACTCTACCTCCCACTGTGTGTTAGCCTGATATTGCTGAGGGCTATAGTAGCTCTTAAACCATCAGAGACATTGGAAGAGAGGGCTGGTGGTGTCGAGTCCCACCCTGCAGCATGTGGTTTGTAAGTTTCTGCCCCTCCCCACCTCCATCTTTTTCCCAATCAGATTAGTTTGTCTAATAGTGAGAGGAAAGGTTGTTGTCAGTGGGCCCTGCAGGCTTGGAAGAACAGGTGGCCGAGTGCTGAAATGGTTTCTCTGCATTGAGCTGCAAAAAACAGTGTGGCGGTCTGCATCCGTGTTTGATCCTGGATCGCAAACATCTGAGGAAATTTGCGAGGACGTAGTATTCAAAACTTTGAAGCACATCTTTTCTGACAATACTTTTTCTTCTTTGTTGAGACAGTCGTCACAAATTAATTGAGTTTGGTAAATGTAATTCTGCAACTGTTTCCTGATATCGTGACTCGAGTTCAACCTGTACCTGAGACATCTTTCAAATCTACCTGCAGACCGTTACTCAGATGGATTACCCAGTAACCTTTCCCAATGACCTCTGTAGGGTTTGTTCACCTGCAGGACCATGGGAATCTCCCCAGTGCAAATACCTCCTCCTCAGTACGCCGAGAACGTGCCTGACCAGCCGCCTCGCACCAAGACGGATTGTTTAGGGGTGCAGAATTAGTCAGGTCAGGGAATCCTCGGCCTCGGGCCGGGCTAATTACTTTCTAATGTGACGACAATTCTTTTGAAGAGCTGTTTTCTTGCTGACCAAATCCCTTTAAAAGCATCTTGAGGGTGCAGAGAGGGCCAAGAGGGAGTGCACTGTGGCAGGCCACACCAGGGCCAGAGGGGGGGCTCAGGTTACACCCTGCCTGCCGTGATGCATTGTTGGTGGGACGCCTAGGCTCCAGTACTCCCCCTCCTCCTCCTCCTCCTCCTCAACCACCGCCACCTCCATCCTCCTCCTCCTCCTGCTCTCAGCGCTGTCCCTCCAAGAGAGGCTGCCGCAGAGCCTCGCAGAAACCCTGACACCAGTCCAGAGGATGCACTCTGCACATGAAACCTTACACTCAACTAATGGTTACAAATGTGTTTTCAAAGAAGTCCCAAGTCTCCTGTAAAAAAACATAGAGTCACACTGCTGGATGAGCATATACTGTATGTGCACACACACACACAGCTGGGGACAATTATTGTTGCTGAGCTGGGAGATTTAAAAGGAGTAGATGAATATCAAGATATTCTTATTTTAGTCCAGTCCTGTGGGAGAAAAGACAGAAAGAGAAAAACACTTTGTATCTGAACTGATGTCAGGTCATTAGAAACAATAGTTAATTAACAATTTACTGCAATGAAAATCTAACCTATCAGCAAGTCGACTCCTGGAGGAATCGCCTTTAGAAACTGCAGGTGGCTTGTGGCTTTGACTGACACATCACACGGATTTCAGGGACCTCTTGCTTTCTTTCTCTCATTCCCTCAAAGAGAATGTATTCCCTTCCAGGGGAGTGATCCCTAATTAGCTGTCAGGTGATAGTGTGCTGCTTTCATTGTGCTCCCCGCTGCTGCGCTGCAGGCTATGTGGTCAGCAGTCAGTCTCAGACTGAAGTGACAGATCATCTCTCTATACAGCAGACCCCCGCAGCTGAAAGAGACCACTTGGTCCTTACAAAGAGATCCCAACGCTCCGTATCAAGAAGAACTCGATATCAAATCTCATAACAAACAGATCGCTAACCCAGAATAGACAAGAGGATCACTTGAGAGTCCGCCTGCGCTCTCACAAATAAAAACAACAGCCAGTGATATGTTTGTCTGCACCAATAGACGACTGATGACTGGATTTGGATGTGAATTATTTAGTGGCACTTTGTGTTTGTCAGTTTGTTCAATGTTGGTGATTTTAATGGAGAAAAGATACTTCTTATATCGTGTTCCAACATTCAGTGGGACTGACAAAAGCTTCTTGGAAAATCACAATCACATTTTGCCATTTAAGTGCGAAAAATAACTATCCTTTCCTGTATTCCCCAATACAAGCCGTATCTTCTAGCTTCACAGGATATGGCAGACAGGTAATTCCTGTTAAAAAAGATATGATTTCTTCCTGTCTGTCTGTTAGGCTCACTGCAGGTCTCCTCCAGACAGTTCCAGTATCCACCCGGGCAGCAGAGGGACCTTGTTTGAAGGTCATGTCAGCACCGGGGCGTAAACGTTAGACCTTTTTGTGGTCAGGGTAAATGTACAAGGCCGCCCTGCGGGAGCACTCCTTCCCTCTCTTTAATCGGCGTATAACAGGCCCTTGTAGAGCCAAACTGTCTGCGACACATCAGCACTTAGAAATAAAAACCCCTCAGCCAACCCTGCAACGACTGCGGTTGGAGTACGGCAGCTGGATCATTTCAGACAACACAGACAGCTCTGCCGGTAGACGGGAAACAGGGAAGGGAAAATCCATACGTACATCTGAGTTCTGTATTTGAATTCTTCCAATTTCAACATTTATTTATATGTATATAAATATATAGATATATAGAGAGATATATAGATATATAGATATATTTGAATAAAGCATTTATTTATTTATCTATGTATCAACTATACAATCAAAAAGAGAGTTGCAGATCTCTCTTGATGATATCACAAAGATAAATATCATGGAACCGCTTCACTGACTTTGTTGACACAGCCGCAGTGCAGTTGCATTTTATGGCACTGCCCTGTTGTCTGTTAGGGTCATTTATTGCGGGGCTATTTTTTGTAAATGATTTTGGGTAACCGTTTAAGCTCTCTGCTTATAAACGTTTTGTCTTGAAAATGAAGCATGCACGATCATGATTTATATAATGTAAGATTAAAGGTGGATTTTATGTATAAAAAAATTAAAACTGCTCCCTCAACAAGTCTCTCCAACACTCAGCTCTCCTCACATCAACTGCACGCTGTAAATAAACAGCACAAAAGGTAAATAAAGCGAAATGCAGAACCACGCGGCCATCTCTCTGTCAGTGAAGCCAATAATTTGAAGGAGCCGAGAAAGCAAACTTAACAGTTCTAATGCTCCAGCCGAGAAACTTAATTTACCAATTTGCAGGAAGACAAGATGGCAGGAAACAAGCCAATTTGCCACGTGTGCAGCGCACAACAAACCCCAGCCTCGCTCCCCCGGCCTCATGAGAGGTAATTATCCCTAAAAAAGAATGCCATGCTGTATTAAGATGTAGCCGCATCAAAACGAGGGAGGCAGCCTCATTACAAGTAATTATGAGGGAATTAGAAACATCATTTAACTAAACGAGCAAATAATGTCCAGGATATTGAAGAAGCTGCCTGCACTTCTGCCGACCGCTGCAAGTCCCATTACAAAAATTGTAGGTCTTTAATAGAATAATGACATGCTTTATCTTCTCTGAGAGGGTCGTGGAGCAGAGGGAGAGAGGAGGGGAGGATGTGAAAACAACTGTTGCAGAGCCCTCCATCCTCAGTGTGGTCTCACTCTTGAGTGTGTAGCATAAGGCCTTCAAGATAATCCCCTTATTATCCCTACAAATACAAAATGGAGAGCAGAGAATTGTATCTCACATCCACTATTGTGTCAAAGGTAATGCTAATGGACTTATCTCGAGAGTAATAGCCGAGTTCTCTGCTGCAGCCTGTAATAGTTTTGATGCATATTGGACAGCGAATGGCACTTCAGAGCAGGCAGTTCAAGAAATGGTCGGTAATTTAACAATGAAGCGTAATGCATTTTGCCATTAAAGCCCTAATCTGGATTTTTTGGTTAAATATTGTTCTCCGGGAGTTCAATTTGGAGATGGAAAGGCTTTTCATTGTGGTTCAAATAGCAGAGCTGCGTTGAGTTTGACCTTTGGTTATCAACGTCTCAAAATATGTCACGCTGATTCTGTCAGTCACAGAATTACGAGTTAAAACAAATGGATTTTAAGACTTAGCCCATCCTTTGGTTTGGATTTAACCTAACGTGAAAGCAATTCTTACCCAAAGCTTGATGTTTTTATGCCCGTTTCATCACACAGTCACATCAGGATTTCAACCCAGTCAGCTAAGTACATTTCTGCATAAACACAGATAAGTTCAAACAGATCACTTGTTTATGTTGTATTTTGTTTCCTCTCTTGTCAAAATGCTGTACGTATGGTCTACTTAGGTTTGGGGACCAGGAACACATTATGCTTTGGCTTTAAATACCTATTTCACTTGCCTCGATCACAGATGGAGACGGTCCAACTTCCCTTGAAAAATAGCTGCTTTATATCAGGAAATGTCCCCAGGTGTCTCTGAAAGTATCCACTTGTGTGACTCAAACTGCTGTCGGCCGTTTGGCAGCGTTGTTTGTAGCTTGTAGCAGCACCACCATATCCAACATTTTACATCACGATATTGTCCCGCCCAAAACAATCGCGATACACGATAGCATCGTTTGTATTTTATGCTGATTAGCCGCGTGAATAGTATGACTAAATAAGGGATTGAGAGATTGATATGCTTTCTTACTTGCAGCAACACATACAACACTTTTACATAACAAAATAATATTGAGGAAGAACTTTTTAAATTAGAGCTTTAGCGCTAAGAATGAACTGCAGGCATAACAGATCGGATGCAGCTAATTTGTCCGTGGTTTCCTTTCCTCTGAACCAGTCAGATTATAAATAACACTGTCATGAAATTTAAATCAAAAGTTAAAATACAGTCAAAAGAGAATCACAGAAAAACAGAATCACGCGGCTGTTTGTGAAAAATATCGCACAAGAAGCCAAATATTGCGATACTCGATAATATCTAATATCGGCCAAAGCGTAAAAAAACACCACAACCTCCTCCACCTCCTTATGTGAACGTCAGCTGATAAACATATAACGTAAAGGTGATGTGCTACATTTTCTACGGATGTCAACCCTTGGACGTATCTTTGCAGAAACTGCTAACATTATATCCCGGCAACTGGGCTGAGTGTTCACACAAGAACCCCTGATTATCTTTGTCACATCTTTGACCTCACCGTATCTGACCTTTTTGTTCTTCATACATATGTTGTGTTTCCCTTTCTGCAGAAGCATATTCCTGTACTGTTAAGGAGAATGGGTAGGGGGGTTAAGGAGGAGGAGGAGGAGGAGGAGGAGGAGAGGGACAAACACAATTTCCCTTCAGCTCCTTCATTTCCAGTTGATATAAAACAGAATCATGAAAAATCACTTCTGGTCCGAGCTCTCCTTTTTAACCATTAACCCATAAATACAGAGGCTGGTTAAAGCCGGCGGATGACAGGGCCTGCCTCAAAAACCTTGTTACGCTCCCCTCAAATTCATTTAGGGAGCAAACAGGTCTTGAGAGTTGTCTGGCTTAATGCATCGCGATCGCTTTTAAAACTCTTGTCTTGAGGCAGCAGAGCCCGGGGTCTGTGCATCTGCTCCTCTGCTGGTGTTATACTCCATAACCGTCCCCGCTCTAACACGAAGCCACACATACCCCCTCTTTAAATCAAATGGCTGTAAATATAATAGGAGGTAGTTGGGGGGAAAAAAAGGCCACATCCAAATACACGATGGAGGGACGGAACATGAGGAGTTCTTCAAATATTAGAGGAGAGCTCTGATGTTGTTGCAGCCTGTTTAAATTGAATGGGGTCTCTATTAAGTTGGTTTTCATCTACATCTTTTTATCTGGCGACGTAAAACAGGTGATATCCGCAGGTTTTTTAGTATAATTCATTATGATCCTGTAAATATGCTCTAAAAACTATCCTGAGAATCAATTTGCCCGGCGCTCTCTGTCTTCGCCTCTCCCTCTCCGCACTGTGTGTAGCCCACAGTTTCCATTACTCCCGTCATAAATTATACCACAGAGTGAATTACACTTGCTTTTCACCTTACCAGGCAGGTTTGATGAATCCTAAGGCACAACACATCATCTCAACAAATCTTCATCACCATGCCAGTCGCTGTCTCTTTGCAGTTTAAACCACTTCAAATCATTTTCATTGCCCTGCTATTAAAATTTGTAATTCACACCTGCCATTGCAGTGATACATAGTTACATCCAACCACCCTCCTCTCCACCCCCACCTATCCCTCTCTTTCACTTCCTCTCCTTCTCGCTTCTATCCCCCCCCCCCCCCCCCCCCCTGTCTTCCTGTAAATCAAACAAACCTCAGTGTGACAGGTCATGCAGATTTCCCACAAGTCACTGGGGTGCAAACATCCATCGAAGAGAGCGGCGCGTTGCCGTCACACCTGATGACATAATGACCACTTGGAAACTAATAAACAGCTTCATTCAACCAAAGCTATTGCTCCTTTTCATAAGCGCTGCGCTCCCCCATCCCTCTCTCTATCTCTCTTTCCTCTCCCCTCTCCTATCTGTCACAAATTCATCCTCCTGCACCTCACCTCACCGCTGGTGCTGGTGCCGGAGTTACCCATAAATCACTGCTGTTGTCTAACGCTATCCATTTTCCCAGAAACACAGGGCGGCTGTTGCAGAAATTGGGTCAGGCATAATCTGCAGGGCAGCAGAGCCTGGCTAGTCATGATTCCGCTAGGTAATGTAGCCATTAGCACACAGGGAGAGATTGGTGGGATGGGTGGAAGGGGTTGGGTGGGTGGTGGTGGTGGGGTTCCCTTGTACATGATGTGACACCCAAGAAAAACTGGCAAATGACACGGTTTTATCGCTTCCTATCAACAACAGGACATCTGTGTGTGTGTGTGTGTGTGTGTCTGTGTGTGTCTGTGTGTGTCTGTGTGTGTGTTTAGTGTTTACATGCACTGAACTGTTATGAAAGAGTCAATTCTGACAATGTGAGGTGACTTTCTGTGCTGGACCCCCCTTTTGAAATAAAAATCTAAACTAGCTTCTGTGTGTGTGTGTGTGTGTGTGTGTGTGTTTGTGTGTGTGTGTTGTGTGTGTGGAGTCCAGAACTCAAAGTGTAACTGATACAGTAATTAATTACGCAGATGGAGAACAGAGAGCGGCTTCGATTAATGAGTCTCCAACTTTGACAATATGCCTCTTTATTATGTTTCCCCTCACGTGGCCTGATGCTGGGAGGCAGACTTCAGATGAGAGCGGATCCGACCCGGAGGCACGATTAGCTTGTGATAGTGCGCGTCTCTTTTACACCCTGCGACGTGCTTTATCTGCTTCTTAGTTACCTCTGTATGTGTTACCTTAAAGGCTGCTTGCTCGTTCACCTCCCGAGTCCTAACAGCAGTGTTTATAGGTTCAGAAATTAAAGGGGCACTATGTAGTTTTGAAGAGGGAATTCAAACAGAGAAATTAAACATTTACCATATTAATGATGGAATAATACAAACTCTAAAAAAAAAAATGTTCACGTAACAGAATAAACGAGCTGTTCATAGAGGAAAAGAAAGTCCCCAGAACACTGTTTGAAGCACGAAAGGTGGCAGGGTCCGCCACATATAAACAAAGTAAGACGATGTGAAATTGTCCTTTAAGGTCAGTTTGTTTATTCAGTCATGAAAACAAAGAGAGTTTATTTATTTAGTTGAGGCATAAAAAAAATCTTCCA
Organism: Diplodus puntazzo; assembly: GCA_963678695.2. Classification (NCBI taxonomy): domain Eukaryota; kingdom Metazoa; phylum Chordata; class Actinopteri; order Spariformes; family Sparidae; genus Diplodus; species Diplodus puntazzo. The sequence goes on along the minus strand of OZ023168.1, from coordinate 22,765,532 downwards.
CCTCTGAATAAAATATCTGGCGCACCTTTAATCTGAAAGTATAAATTAAAGCTTCTTTAATAATAAAACCAACGTACAGCTTCATATTTAATTCGGCTTGTGAGGATAACAAATGTGAAAGAATGAGCCTGTGCATTTTTACACACTTGCATTCCTGCAAATGCTTTTTACTTGCGCAAATGTAATTCACCTGTCGAGAAGCTCTCGCCCTCATATTTGATATAATAATAGCAGATGTGGGGGCCAAAAGTAATGTAAGCTACAGTATAAACAGGAATGTCATGTGTGTTAATCAACGCCAGAGACTTCCAGGTTCTTTGTGGTTAAAGCTCAGGTGTTCTTAGTCTTAAAGACAAAACATTCAAGTGAGAATTACTGCAGCTGTACGACAAAAAAAAAAAAAAAACAGCAGCAGAATTTAAAACACAATTGCAAAAAAAAACCTTCTGTGTTAAAATCTTCAAACTCGCAGTGCATAAAAAATAAAAACCAAGCAAGCCCAATTTTCACTGAAATAGAAAATTTATTGAATGAGAAGGTTATTATTGAAGATCTAAATTACAATAGAAACAATGATGTTTTTCCTTTTAAATGGAATAATTATGTTGTTGTTGTTGTTTTTCTTTTTCCTGTCAGGTGAAATAAAAACGTGGATGCTTTAAATATTTCCAACAAAGCAATCATCAATAAAAAAAATAAGATAAAAACAAGGGTGGATGTGATATGAATGCTTCAACTCCATCATTTCGTCTTCAGGGAGAGAGAGAGAGAAAGAGGGGGGGAAGGAAAATAATAAGTACAAAAAAATATTATAATTAATTATACACATGGTGTATTTTTATACATTTAAGGGAAGCTTGATTGCTTTTCTTGTGAGACGCACGGATTGCTGCATAATAAGAATTTCCTCAACAAATAAAGTGATACAATTAATATACAGCGGTTATGTGGAGACACGTATGAGCATGTTGTATTGTTTTTTTCTTTCTTTCTTATTTTTTTTTTTAAACGTGGACTGCAAGTGGTGAACATACAGCAGAGTCAATCAGTACTCGATCTTGTTGTACAGGTTGTATAAAGGTAACGCTGGCAGGTTGCTCCCGGGGTAATACAGCGGCGTCGGGAAGGCGATAGAGCGGGGCACCGGGACGCGCAGTAAGGAGTTATCTCTGAAAACCAGCGGCATCCCCACTAGAGTCTGTGCGGAGGCGTGGGCCATGTTGGCCGCCTCCAGCTCGGCCGATAGCTGCCGTTTCCATTTGTTCCTCCTGTTCTGAAACCACGTCTTGACCTGAGTCTCCGTCAGCTGCAGGCTGGAGGCTAAGCAGGCCCGCTCCGAGCTGCTCAGGTAGCGCTTCATGTCGAAGGTGGACTCCAGCTGGTACACCTGACTCCGGGAGAAAACCGTGCGCGTCTTCTTCTTGGCCGAGTTGCCCTGCTTGTCCGCACCGTCCGTCTGTCTCTCCTCGGACAGAGGTGACATTTGATGGCACGGTCTCTCCCGCTCCTCCTTGTAATCCTGCAGCAGAGGCTGCGGCAGGTGCGGCCGCCGCGCCAGCGCGTCGCTCCCTGACAGGAGTCCTTTAGCGGGACCTAAACGCGAGCAGGAGGAGAAGGAAGCAAGGAGGTGAATGTCTGATCCGACACATCTGTGTTTTAAGGCTTTCTATTTAAACAGCGCCTGTGAATTAAAAAAATAAAAATAAAAATCCCTTCACAGGTTTTCCACATACTCAGTTTGAGAGTTCGTCAAGTGTGATCTCTGACTCTCTAAATCGGCAGCTGAAAGCCGGCGACTGTTTAAATAAACAACTCAGCACGAGTACGCTCGGTGTACAGTAAGCTATTAATTAAATCCCGCTCTATTTAACGCTCAATTGACGACGTGTAGTGCAGCCATTTTAGAAACATGTTTCATCAATTAGCAGGGCTCAATTAAATTTGAAACGAGAGGAAAAGACAGAGGGCTAATTATTCGACCTTCCACTCTTCCGCTGCTGCTGCTGCTG
>OZ023168.1:22588523-22758523 GCA_963678695.2 Diplodus puntazzo | reverse complement strand
TCTCTTCTGTTCAAATCTTTAATTTCACCAACTTTCGAGTGCATTATTGTCTGTTAGTAAATGCAGTAATGGAGGCAGAGATACTCCTAAAACTGTCCTCCACCTATGAAGCTGTCGATAGTGTGTCCGTCTCTCTTTGGCTCTGTTGAGTGTTGAGTGCAGCAGCAGGTTGGAGGCTCTCTGAAGGTGTCCACGTGTCCACCTGGACTCTCTGTCACCTGATCTCAGTCTGGAGGGGAATACATCGATTCCAAGGTGTAAAAATACACATAAAAAATCCATCCTTGTGATCGATTATTGCAGGTATTTATGACTAATTACTGATCATAGCTGTTTATTTCGCTTGTCACCACCTCGACAGAGGCTGAGAGGTGTGTCCTCCTCCTCTGGGATACGGCACACCTGTACCTTTATACATCCATTTTTTATTTTTTTATTTTTTTGTAAGATTAGATAAAAAAAATAATACAATGCAGTAACACTATATGTCGGACAGTAAAGTCAAAGGTTCAGTCTTGGCATGATGTCTCACCTGAATCCTGGTATCGAATCTTTTTTTCCTTTAAGATTGTAGAAAATTATTATTTTTTTAATTTCTTCAGTCAAACTGGAATTCTAAATCTCTCCACGTTGTGCTTCCTTATTTTAGATTTTAAATTTGCGTAAAAAGAAATGTGTTTCTCCAATTGTATTCTTTTTAAAAGAAATCAGTTTTATACATTTAACTTTACTTTTTACTGAACCTACAACAGACGTGTGCACGTCTTCACTGAGAGTCGCATCAGGTGTCCGGTGACACCTGTAGGGTCGCATGTGTTACAAAGTGGCAGCTTAATAATTTATTTTTAACTTCTTAAAAGCTCTTATTTTTGGGATGAGCCATTAATTTAGAGCACTGCGGATTAACACGGGCTTTAAGTGTGGAGAGCTGTTATTGTAAAGATATATATTTGAAATATATAAATGCACTTCCTCACCACTTAAATGTAAAGTGACGCTTGTAAGAAAATAAAGACTTTTCCTCCTGAAGTCTTCAAAAAATTAAATTTACGTTTAGAAATTCGAACAAAAATGTGTTAAAGATACAAAAATATCATATCATATCAGCGCGGACACTGACGTCCCCTCGACCTCACACTGAAAACACACACACACACACACACACACACACACACACACACACACACACACACACACACACACACACACACACACACACACACGAGATAGAGATCCAGAGAGAGAGAGAGATGTTCAAAGACAGCAGCTCATACTCAGGGAGTAATGCCCTCTTCTGAATACATTACCCATGATTTTGGCAAGATGGTGGCAATTACGCATCTAATTGACTGAGCCACTTTTTATGTAAAATAACGATTTTAAAGTGCATAACACGAAGATGATTACAGAAACCCACCTGCCACAGCTACAAGTGTGCGTGTGCGTGTGTGTGTGTGTGTGTGTGTGTGTGTGTGTGTGTTGATGGAGGGTTTAACGAGATTAATTTTCAACAATTTTCTGATTATTTTTCGCGTTTTGTTGCGTAAAAATAAAATTTAAAAAAAATGTTGCAGTGAGAAAAGAAACAATTAAACGTGTTAGTCCCTACATCCTCCTCTGGGATTTTTTTCCCCCAATGCACACAGAAGTGATGGCAAAAAAAAAATATCCTAAAATGTAAGGAATAGTCTCCATTTATTTCACAACATGGTTTCAGCAATACAATATCAAAACGTGTTTTTTTTTCACTGTACAAACGAGGAGCCGCAGGTGGCAGCTCCTCTCCCCGCGTCTCATTAAATATATACATTTACATATCGTTTTTTTATTTCTTGTTTGTGTTTTTTGTTGTTTTTTTCATACACCAGTGTTCGTCGATATTTTCAGAAAAAAACAAAACACAAAAAGTCGATTCAGAGACGTTTGGAGCTCACACTTGTGCTTGAAGGACGCGTCCATGTGGAGGGCAGCGAGATGCGGAGAGTCACTAAAAACTAAAACAGAAATGAGTATTTTACAGTTTGAGAGTGTCTTGATTGTCCCCCGTCAAAAACAAACAAAACAAAAACAAATCATAATGAAAAAAAAAACAAACAAGTAAATTACAACAAAGCCTCATCGATATTCCACTGTGAGTAGATGACAACATGTTGTACACCGTCAGTGTATTGCACATTATCGTGTGATCGCTTCTGGAAATGTAAATTTAAAAAAAATCACATAAGTGGAGTTTAATGATAACCAGGCCTGCGATCATGTGTTGTAAACAAGGTAGTTTCTTTGTTTTTTGTATATTTTTTTCTCTCCTCACACTGTCCAGCAAACTGTCATGGTGTCAACGTAAGGAAACACATGAAAGACACTCATCAGGCAGTGAAAGTGTAAGCAGGCGGACTCCTGAGGTGATCATTACATATAATAATAATAATAATGAAGAAGATAATGATAATAATAATAATAATAATAATAATAATAATAATAATAATAATAATAATAATAATAATAATAATATAAAACATGGGTGGAAAATGACACAATAAATAGGTCCATGTCGGCCTGACAGTGTGTCTCTTTTCTCTATGTTTTCTTGGTTTCTTCATTCAGTCAGTTGTACAAAAATATTCAGTCTTTTTTTCTTTGCTTTTCTTTTCTGATGAGCTGATTTTTGAAAATAAAACACCACCTCTCCGCCGCTCCGGCTGTGTTTTCTCAAACCGGTCTGAGCAGCGGCACGGACGTGACGATGGGGTGGGAGTAGTAGACGCCCGGGTGCGGGAAGGTGAGCAGCGGCTGGCTCGCCGGCACGTTGGCACCGGCGCCTCCGCCCTCCGAGGCCGAGTTCTCGTGGTAGAGGATGGGCACCCGGACTATCCTCTGCGCCGCGGCGTGGCTCAGGTTGGCGGCCTCCAGCTCCGCCGCCAGCTGCCTCTTCCACTTGTTCCTTCTGTTCTGGAACCAGATCTTCACCTGGGTCTCCGTCAGGTGGAGGGACGCGGCCAGGCCGGCCCGCTCCGAGCTGCTCAGGTAGCGCTTCATGTCGAAGGTGGACTCCAGCTGGAACACCTGGCTGCGGGAGAACACCGTGCGCGTCTTCTTCTTGCGGCACGGCTTCTTGTCGTCGTCCCGCTTCTTCCACTCGTCCAGCTCGTCTTTTTTGGCGTCCTCCGCGTCGCTCTCCTCCAGGATGATCTCGTCGCCGCTCTTGTTGTTGTGCTCATCGTCCTCGTCGTCGTCTTTGGCCCCCGGCTCGGATTTGAGCACCAGGTCCGGGGAGTCTCTGTCTGTGCCCGAGGTGGGAGAGGAGTCTCTGGCTCCTGGTTTCTCGGTGACTGGATGGGGGACAGAGGGAGGGTTTGGTCACAAACACCGCACGAGTTTATCTTTTTACTACAGCCTGTTGATACTGGAGAGTCTGGAACTAAAACGCGTATAAAACAGTGCCAAAAAACACGACTTGCGACATAAACATAAACCATGTCCTGAGCTCAAACATCAAATTATTATTTCTTATAAAAAAAAGCACACTTTTAACAGACTGGGGGAATTTAAAAAGAAGTAAACACAAGTAGTTTTATTTGCGCCTATCAGCACATTCACTCTCCAAATCCCCCTATTCCTCTTTGCATGAGCGCCTGATAGCGCCACTCGTATCAGCCTGTTTTGAATCCCACATGAATAAATCACAGGAGCAGGCAGGTGAGAGCCCCGCTGTCACTGCCCGAGCCTCTGGGGGTGAGACGTTCACGGTGAGCGCCGGCAGACAAATCAAAAGCACGCTGCGCATCGTCACCCTCATCCGACGATTTGATGATGTCTACTTCATTTTTATGCTCAGTGTGTCACTTTATTGATCTATTACGGCGCGTCGTGGCATAACAAAACAGGCCTTCGCGGAGGAAAAGGCGTCCAAATGTTATTCCGCGTCACCAAAAACGCGTAAAATCTATTTTTTAGCGCGAGACTGTTCTGAGAGGGGGGAAGTGTCTGGGTGGTGGCACAATACGCACAGAGGACATGGAACTAAAATAGTGATGTTTTCCTCTCTGGAGGGGAACAAGTCCAACAATAAAACTGTGACAGTATCTCGTGAGTGAGTGATTCATCACGTATTGCTGTTTTCTCGGTCTTACCTTCGGTTCTGTGCAGGTGGGCGGATGAGCTGAGGGCGTAGGGGTACCACCACGCCGAGGTGCGCTCCAGGTAGTGAGCCGGTAGACTGAACCTCTGTGTGGGCAGGTCGAAGCGCGGAAAGTTGAAGTCCCCGACCTGGGAGAGGGAAAATCCTCCCTCCAAGGCGGCCTTGGTGGCAGCCAGCACCGGCTTGGGTTTGGACGGTTTGCTATCACAGTTCAGCAGGTTCTTAATGAAGAAAGGAGAGTCCTTGGCCGGAGCGCACGTCTCTTGCGTTGTCTCTGGCATCGCTGTGGCTGCGGTGTGAACGCAGAGCGCCACGAGAAAAAACAACGGGGATCTCTCTCACACACACTAAAAAAAAAAAAAAAAAAAAAAAAGGCGAGAAGCGAGGCTGACTTACACACCGTCGATATCCTGGCTGCGAGGAGACTCGGTTTCACACCCGGAGAGCGCGTCAGAACACACGTCCTTCTAGGCTACAGGAAAAATAATAAGTAAAATGTTTGAAGGGGTGTAAAAAAACACAAAAAAACAAACCCAAACATGCGTAAACATGGAGATGTCTCATTCCGGGCTCTTTCGTCAAAACGCAAAGTGTGTCCGCCGTGTCAGTCAGCCTGGCGTCTGATGCTAATGATGAAATAAAAATGTCATCCAAGTTAAATGCGGAAAGTATAGGCGATTGGGCATGTACAATGGCAAATGGGATTAAGGGAGAGACGGCGAGGAGGGAGAGAGAGAGAGAGAGAGAGAGAGAGAGGGAGGGAGAAAGAGAGAGAGAGCATCCTCCCCTCTCTGTGCGCTCTGGCTGCAGGCTGTGTGTGCTCGCCTGTTATTGGTCTCATATAGTCCAATTAGGCAGCAAATGAACACAGAGCTGTTAGCGCCAAAAAGGAAGCTTTGGGATAACTAACAGCGCAGTCACACACAGATCGGCTGCACTGGTTACCCATAATCCAGTAGGGGCTTTAAAATATATATATATATTTAGTGAAACATGTTAGAAGCACTTTCTCTCAGGCTGCAGGTGTCAGGCAGAGCTGTGAAAATTTGCCTAGTTTTGGTAGATGTTGGATTATATTTACCTTCTAAATTTACCATAAATTGTGTATTTTGAATTGTAAACAATGCATGTTTACCCTGTAGGGCGTCTTTAAGCTTGTATTATTTACCAAGGCCTAAATGTGATGCTTTTATATCTGACTACATTGAATATGAATATATTTTCTTAAGAAATAAATCTCGAGATGAACAAGCCAGCTGATCCAACAGCTACCAGTGGTGGGAAGTAACTAAGTACATGTGCAAAAGTACTACTTACATGTCAGGAAATATTGTACTTTTTACTCTACTACATTTATATAATATAAATATTTTATAAATAATACAAAATATAATCTGTAAGACTTTTTTGATCCCTGGGGGAAACAGACTTATTTTTTATCACCTGCAACTTTAAAGTGAATAACACATTAATCAATTACCATGGTCTAATAATAAAATGATAAAGCAGGCATTATGCACGATGAGTACTTTTATTAGTATACTTGAATACCAATACTTTTGTAATTTTACTCAGGTAACATTATAAATGCAGGTAATGGAGCATTTCTCGATCTAAATACTTGTTCCTCTCTCCCACTGTCATGTAAATTCATAAAACACCAGCAGGTTGATACCAAATTAAATTTTTGCAGAGTCTCAGAAAGAAAATATGCAATTTCCTTTTTATTTTAGTGTCAGTAAACGCCTCTTTTCTTGAGGGCGACCGTGAAAACGTTTAATCTAACGTAATGAAATAAAAATAAAAATATGACTCCGGGTGTATGTCCACTAAACTCGTCCCACATTGCCGACATGTTTGCTCCTCTGTCCCTCTGATCTGAAACAGGCCTCGGATCAGTCTGCAGCTGCTCGACGTGTCACCGATTAGATTCATATTTCTAATTCATTGATTTCCAGCGAGGGCCACTTCCAGCATGTCTGCGGGTCGCACAGTCATTTATCCCTCCCTAATCGATTTGGTTAATTCATCCCTCAGATTGCGCTCTTTGTAAATGTGCTATGTATATTCACTCATTGATATTAATTGACTTGTTAAAAAGCAGTCCATTGGTCGGAGGCTGGTGGAGGAGAGGAAGAACGGGGAGGCAGCGCCCTCTGTGGGCCGTGAGGGGGGAATGCAAGTGTGTGGACTCAGACTGTGTGTGGCACATTAAATATAAAACATTTAAAATTTATATATATTTTTTGGACATATCTAGGCTTATGTTTGAATGCATGTAACCTATTTTTCATTTCATTTTCTATTTTATTCTGAACCTATTTAGTTTTTCCATTTATTTGGTATTTTTGGCGACACACGTCACACGTCATGCCAAATAAAGCCTATAAATTTAAATTGATGTCGGGCAAATCACTGACTTTTAGGACTAAGATTAGGGTTTTTGTGAAGTCAACGTGCCGACCGTAACAGTCAGTTTTCTAACAAGCACAGCATTTTTTGTCCTATGAAACAGTTCCATCATTTCCTCATCACGTTTCCTAAAGACATCCATTGGCCCTGTGATGGGCAGCCATGATAAAGGGGGTCAGACATGAGGTACCATGGTGCTTCTTTCCCCTACATCATCTGTAGACTTCCAACATGCATCCAGAGGTGGAAGTCACTTATTACATATATTCCAATCACTGTAATTAAGTCATTTCTGGGGTGGACTTGTGCTTGTACAAGTATTTTTTTTTTTAAGTCTGTAATTTTACTTTGATTTAATATTCAAACCTTTTATCTGCAATGTTGTAGCTAATAAGGCTGTCCGATCACACATAATTAAAACACCGACATACAGATAGAAACAAAAACTCTGATTTAGACAGAAGACTTGGAGAAAGATTTCCAGTAGTCTTTCCGTGTTATTCATTCAGCGAGCTGGTCAAGTGCAGATATCCTGTAGCTGTGATGTAATTACCACCTTTCCTCACATCTTCACAGGTATTTAATGGCCTGACAGAGGTGTAAAATGTGTGTACTAGTAAAAAATATTCAAGACCAGCTCACATGATGCTTATATATCTGATCACTTTTCACAGTTGGACACCAGGGCAACGGAGACAGGCAGTCCTAGATTTATAGCCAGAATTATTGTCCTGTTTTAAAGATGCAGTATGTAAGTTTTTAGTCATGTTGTTGAATTTGAGCACTTCTAGATGGGCGTAACTGAAAAAACAATGTCCTTTAATTAAGTACATCTAAAACTCATGTAAGCTCTCAGACATTTTTATTCCTCCTATCGACACCTGTCTTTATTTATAGGCCTGTAAAAAAGAGTTGCATAGTGCACCTTTAAGGTGTGAAAACAAACAATATCACACGTTTTGTGTATGATATGATAGCTGCCATGTTAAATGAGAAATTCTTCGACAAATGATCAACCCACCTGGTACAAAAGTGGAAAACGTGCCATCTGTGTGGCCTCCGATCATTTTTAAGCATTTACTATTACTTAATGTAAAGAAAAATACTCGTGTCTATACTAAACAGGGAGGGACATTTGTCAATAAAGCTGCATCAAGACTCATCATTACGTGACATCGCATCTTCCATCTTCCTTGAACCCATCATGGACAAAAGACGCAGTCTTGTAGTGAAAATGAAATACAGGCCTGTTGAAGACTATCATGAATAACTTTAAACATTTAAGTGACTTTAAGTTGAAAAACGGTAGAGACATAAGGTCTTCAGCATTTTCAGCGATGTAATGAGGGGATCAGCGTGAGGTCAGAGTCGATATATACGGCAGGAAAAATTGCATAATGGCACGTAAAGAAGGGCACAGCCTCGGCTACAACACTCAGCATACGACTCCCAACAACGTCAACCAACCAAGTGGCAGTCATTCATATGCATCACATCCACAAATACAGCAGCAGATCAATTGATCAACGGCCATATTAAACCTTCTGTAAAAAGCACCAGAGCACGTAAGTAAGCTGTTATCAGTTTATAACATAAAGACTAAAAAAAATAAATGTAAAAGAAAAGTGTTCCCAGTGTTCCCAGTGTGAATGTCTGTATTATTATTTTAACTCATGGACACAATATCTCTTGTAGGAGTGCATTATTGGTCTGGTTGTGCTTTTTAACAGTCAAATAGCAGTTGTGAAAGAGCTCGGAAATATTTCCCCACAAACTATACCCAACTACTATAATGGCAGTCCAATATGCTCGAAAAAGAACGTAACAGATTCAAACCCTGAAAACAAACTAAGATCCTGTAGTCTGTACTCTTAACAAAATACAGTTCACATTCTGCATTGATTAGAAACATGCAGTAGACACTGTCCTGAGGCCATATAGGCCTTCTGAATGCCCCATAAGTCTATTTTTGTTGCTCCTCGGGTAGGTTACTATGACTTTTATATTATTTATTTCTAAGCGCCCAGATATTGATTATTTCACAAGGAAAAATGACAAATGGCAGGAGGGAATGACACGGTCAGCAGGTTCTATTAGAGAAATGATAGTGTTGCTCGTGGTTTGTTAAAAGGCCCAGTTTAGATACTTTATAGGTTTACATCCATCATCGTCTAATGACCTATTTGATGAAAAACACGCGCTCTGGTGACAACGGCCCTGTGCAGCCAACTTCGCTTTGTAATTGCTCCCATATTAAATATAGATTTTTGTTTTGATATCTTGTGAGAATTCCTTTCTGTGGGTCAAAATTGTGATAAAAGACATGGATGCAACGGCAAAAGGCTCGGAGGGAGAAAACTGGAGGGAAAATGGGAAAAAATGGGCGGGTATGAAACGTTGACGAGGGAACTGTGATCTGGAGTTCTGAGCAGCAGTGAAGGAAGTATTCAGATCCTTTATTTAAAGGAGCAATACTGAAATATCATATACAAGAGTACACGTATTAGTAAGTGATTGTTATTGAATAAATGTGTATAAGTAAGAAGCAAGGAAGAAAAAATGGTCCCTGTGAGTTACACTATTACAGTCCAGCATATTATGGGATTATTATTTTGATGCATTCATGTGAAAGTAACATTTGCAGTTGTAGGTTGTTGTGATGGACCTCATTAACACGTTATTTTAAACTTTTTGGCAGTGTAACCCTGAAGAAATTCATCACGTTTTATAAACTGAGGAGAGATTTGATCTATTCTGTTAAAGTATCAAAAGTTAAAATAAATTTTTAAGCCAACAACATTTACTAAAGTATAATTATAACTTGTACTGCTGCCTTTTAAATAGCGTTGACACCAGCAACATTAACCTTTTACTCGGACCCAGGTTTGTTTTTTGTACTCGTGTAAATTTTTGCGAATTTGGTATATTTTTTTTATCCAATATTTTGTTTACAGGTTACTAGCACTGTTCACTGCCCAGAGTTTGACACAACAGCTGTTAACACGTGTATGTGACAAATAAAACCCCTTGAATCAATAGAACATGTAGTGTTAGTAGAAGTTTCACATACCATATCAGGTTCTAACTAGACGAGTTAAACATACAACATTCATCTCTGAAAAGTAATGCAGTAGAAAGATAAATTAGCATGGGATGGAAATACTCCACATTGTACAAAGGTATAACATGCAACATCTTTGCAGTAAATGTCTAAAATCCGCCTGGATCTCGTCCGTAAACATTTCTGCCTGACTCACACAGTTTCATCAACACTGGTAGTTGTTTAATAATGAAGACAACAACTCACATAAACCAACGCTGATTAGGTATTTTTACTTGTTTATTGAGACCCGGAGCGGCAAAAATGACATCCTGTTCTTTAAGTACACTATCGAGTAAATGTACTTTCCATCAATGGTTCAAAGGTTATAAGTCTTTATACATAACATGGATCATATTTAGCCAACCAAAGATAAGTTAAGAACTCCACCACCGTCCCCTCCACCCTCCACATGTTGTGTACAATGTCAATAGCCTGTGACGTGTACGTATGGACGTATCTGTAGTGTTAGAAACGTTAGCATGCATTTTATCCTGGTGTCTGGGCTACATTTAGCCTCTGTTATGACAGACTCAACACAAAACACTACAGTTCATACAAATCCAGCTGATGAAACACGATCTGTGTTGTTTTCATCTGGTATGAGGAACTGAAGCGGAGAGCTTTGCACAGAATCCTGTTCGACAACAACAGACAGCAGCACTCATCACCGTGTCCTTCTTGCACTTTTAACTGGACACTTCTGCTGCGACGAGCCATTAAACCAACGAAGGCCACACAGAGATTGCCTGGATTTAAGTATTGCTTTTAACTTGAAAGGGAATTGGTGGCCCTCCACTGACCCGGCAAGCTTTAATTGGGATTGTGCAAGTATTGATTGTAAGTGGCCAGGCGAATCTTGAATTACAGCCTGATTAGCTTTTACTCGGCCCCTTGCACCAGCCAGTCGAAGGAGCTCAATGTCATCCAGGTTGGAACACTTCAGCGGCCACTTGACTAGAGAGGGAGTCTTGTTACTTCCTGCGCAAACAGGAAACAACATGTATTTAAGGAGGCGGATGACAGTTCTTCTGGCAAATGTACTTTAGTCACATGAGGATGTATCATTCCCTTCGTGTGTGATCACTTCCTTTGAGGAATACTTAGAAATATGTCTCTTAGCACGAACCTTATGAGCGGATAGCAGGCGTATTCTCCTTTTATCTCCCCTGCTCTCATTTTATCCACATTTTATCACTTCTCCTCTTCCTTTATTGTTTCTCGGCAGCGATGATGACCTCTGTAAGGGCTGGATGGAAGCAGTCACAGGAGCGATGTAGCCCTTTTTCTCTATTACGAGCAGCTTCGCCCGAGCCCCTCCAGGCACCCGGCCTCAATATCCACCCCTCCGCACCTCCAAAAACTCTGCCCTCGGATCGTCAGCTTTTACCCGGCCTGCCTGTATGTGTCATTACAACTCGATAATCTGGAGAGGGCAACAGAAAAGTTCTCATCAGTGTCAGCCTGAGATATAGATATGGGCCGGGTAACAAATGGCCAAATGCACAGGCAGCAGAGCAGACCATCAATAAAGCAATTTCTTGTGTCATAACAGCCGCGCTTTTCCTAAAGCCAACCTTTCAAAACTTTTCCCTCTGCAAATCGCTGCAGCCCCACCATTAGAGTCCTGCCTTGTGAATTTAATGGATTCCGTACAAACAATATTCCACCATAATGGAAAAGGTTGAAGTCACTGAAGACAGATGAAGTCATAAACACGTATAATTGAGAATCAAAGACCGATAAATTTTAAACTGCTATCCATTTTCTCTTTTTAGATGATGATCTATGTCAGCACGGCTGCAGGAAAATGGAGGAGATTATGGGGGAAAATTATAACAATAAATTTTCTAAACATACACCTTGATTATGCTTCGATTTTTTGGAGGGTTGGAGGGCGAGGGAGGGGGGGTTAGAAAAGAGGGCTGGGATCGCTGAAAGCTTGCTGGCTAAATGGCACCATAAAATAGGTTCCCTGCTCTTTTGCCTGCAGAGCGTAGGCATGCCTGGAGGTGTGATTTCCCCCCCCTCCTCTAAATGGGGGGGAAATGAATTGTGTAATTTATTGCAAACGTGCACACAGTGAGATTAGATCAGCATATCCCATCAAAGGAACAACAATCAATCAGCCTCTAGTTAACAGCTTGAAACACATAAACCAGGGCACCTAATGGCTTTCCAATTTAACAGATTGATAGACTTATCCGGTCCTAAGGGATGAATTAAGAAAACCGGGTACTTTCACACAGGCACTGGCACTTTTGACAGGACCTTTTCCCCCCTCCAGCTTACTTACCATCTTTACTCCCGGATATAGAGATAAGGTTAACCTGAAAATAAAGAGAAAGTCAGTTTTTCCTCTTTTCTTTTTCTTTTTTTTTTTCCTTTTTTGCTCTCAGTTTGAGAAAGCACTCCAGAGCTGATTTGTTATTCAGATGAGGCGGGAGTGGAAGTGTGTCAGATGTGGAGAATGGGCTCATTTTAATGACCTGATTATCGCGGGTCATTTGGAGCTGTGAAATCAAGGGAGCTATTCAAAGCCACTTAACAATATCTAAATGTGACCCGGGCGACCCATTCATGCAAGAATGTAGATTTTAAAAAAAAGAGACTTGTTTGTTTCATATCTTATTACCCACACCATTGATTCATGTAAACTCATCAGTGATGAAATACACCAAAGGAACAATCTGACATTTAGGTACTGTTATTCTCATTTTTTCTGACAGTTAGATCAGAGGACTGATACTGCTCTTATATATTGTAAAAGTGTGGCTAAGGCAGGCAGTCTGGATATAGCTAGCCAGGCTCTGTCCAAAGATAACAAATCTGAACAAATTAACAGGTTATATATCAATTGTTTAATCAGTACAGAAAACGATGTGTAAAAAAACACATTTCAACATTTTAAAGGGGGTCACGAACTGCACTGTTGGCTTCCATAGACTCCAGGAAGTCACTGGTTCCAGACTAGAAATAGCTTAAAGTATATCCCCCTGTAAAATGGCAAATTCAGATTTTTACACTGAGGTTTTAGTAGCAATTATACACAGATAACAGGCGTTAATTTGTGAGCTTTGGATGTGCCGGTTGGTACATTTTGTCACTGTTGGAGAGAGCCAGACTAGCTTTTTACTGTCTTTATGCTAACAAGCTAACTGGCGCTGTTCACTCAGCAACATACTGTATTTATCAAACAGAAATAACAACAGACAGCAAACACGGCTGTTCTGCAAATAAACAAGCAATTTCGGCACATGTAGTACTCAGACTGCTTACAATTTTATATCTACATGTGTCCATGAAGCACAAGAAACAGTTCTGACACAGGCTAACTTTGGGTCAGAACGGAACATACCATCAAACCACAGAATAAAGACGTAAGAGCATTTGAATGATGCGATCTAGCGAGTGGAAGATCTAAACAGAAGGGTTTAGTAAGTGTTTGGCTAAACAACTATCTGGTACAAATATTGTACTTTACTTTTATGTACTCCCAAGAAAAATGTGTCAGTATCTGTGCTCGTGACTCAAGTTGTTTAGGAGAATGCTGCAACGCTGTTTTGCTGTGAAGCTCCAGAAAGGTTTGGTGGCTTACACCCCCACGCAGATGGAAAGTCTGAGTAGTGAGATAGTGACTGAATTTTCACTTTTAGGTGAACTTATCCTTTAAATGAACAACTCTCAGTTAGTTCAGCCTACTTCCAATTAAGCCCTGGATCCAAGTACGGACAAGGATGGAGATAATTTAGTTTTTGAACAGATACCCTCACCGACGATCTTTGCACTGCAATAACAAGATTTGAATAGGCAAAGAGATTTTGTAAAATCCTTCAGCGGGCCCCAAATAGCAGCCTCAAAGAAACGCATTCAAATAGGGTTAACTGCCGGTTCTATCCTCTAAAGAGCTTGGCTTCAAACCCAGAGCCTTGACCCAGAGAAGTAGCGTAATGAACACTCGGTGTCACCATATTATCTTGTCTACATCCACAGAGACAGCTGATCTCTCCGTGTCACTGCATAATTGAGGAGCTGTTGCTATCAAGGATGTGGCCCTGAGAGGGATGAGAAAGTGTCACCCTAGACCCCTGCAAGCGGACCTGAGGAACCGAGTCGAGTGAGACCAGAACCACTGACAGTCTCCCCTCAGCTTCTGAAACCAGCGGCCCATAACATATAGACGTGACTGATGTGTGCGCTCCACTGTAATGTGACAGACCTCCACATTACAGAGGAACCAGATCTTCTCCTCAAAATGAAGTATGTGAGGGGTCAGGGGTCAATTCTCTCTTGTCTCAGACACTTCAGGAAATGGATTGAGATTCAGCTCATGGGTTGATAATGAGCCAAAATTGATTACTGATGGATCAATAGATCTAATGAATAAAAGCCCATTACTAATCATTCAAAACTAATAGCACTTTAGCCGCCTCTTTGTTTCTGCTTTTTCTAGAAAAACCTGCAGCGATCTGACACGCGGGGGTGACGAATGCTGCTAAACCGAAGAGGACGACAGAGGAAATACAACGAGAGTCTTACTCTCCAGATCAGAGAACAAAATCTGTTTTCCTACTTGACACTAATGCTCGTATCCTCCCTGTGGACACAACTCTGCTGACCCTCTTCTGCGCTCTGTGAGTACAGCAAGAAGCACATGATCACAAAGAGTGCCCAAACATGATTGCCTCCTCCTTCTCCTCCTGACGGACAGTAATTGGTGTTTGTTTGCTCTCTTTTTCTCCCTCTCTTGTGTCGCGGGGTGGTAAAGAGTGCTATTACTGTCAGCTGATTAGTATGGCCCCTCTGCCTCTTCCAGCAGCTGTCAGGACAGCTAACGAGAGGAAACTTGAGTAGAGACGATAGAGGCCTACACACACACACACACACACACACACACACACACGTACATGAATTAAAACATACAGAGTGAGCATCAGATATCTGTCTTTTAGTACAAAACCAACTTTGTTACAGCAGTTTGAGGAAAGTTCTTTTCTCTTTCAACGTGACAACAACGCCTGCACAAAGCCAGTCGACCGGCACGATACTAGGAACATCTGGTGCGATAACACTGATCAGTGTTGCAAAAAAAATGTGACTTACAATAAACAAACAAATATTGAAGTGACAGTAATTAATCCGAGGGTATCTGACGGGTAGCTAGGGCATCATCTGATGGCAAACAGTGTGAATACATGGCCAGTATGTATCCAGAGCTCTGTCTGATCATGCTGAGTATGAGAGCATGCAGCGTGTAAATACATGATTTGGATTATCACGTTTCACGTAGTCTTTTGTTTTTATTATGTTTATTCAGGTTGCAATATTGATGAAAATAGGATGGATTGGTAAACTCTAAATGCAACGCCGATAAAAAAACTTTTTTCAGAGTTTGGTGTGGTAGAACTTGACGGACCTGCACAGAGCCCTGACCTTAAGTCCCATCCAAAACCTTTGGGTTGAACAGGAGTACCCACTGCAAGTGAGACCTTATCGGCAGATACCAGTGCCAGACCTCATTAATGATCTTTGTTAATGAATGGGATAACAAAAAAAAAAACCCTACATGTTTCTTGCACAAAGCCTGGAGGCTGTAACTGTTTAGACGCAGATGAATGGTTTCAGAATGAATTGTTAGGCAATCAGATATGAATCAGATATGAGAGTCCAAACTGAAAAAAAGCTCCAAAGAATTTCACTTTAGTTTGCCAACTTTGTAATAAAAACGTGTGAGGAAAAGACAAAGTTACTGAGCAACTTATTACAGAGAAGTCAGTCTAAATCTACACCTCTTTGTCCTGTTGTTTAGTCTTGAAAATGATCCTTTCTGCTGCATTTTTGTCAGTGATACATTATTCCACAAAACACGAGTAAGACATGGCATTTCAGATGTCATTAAGGCATCAAATAAACAATAACCCAATAGCCTTTATTTATAAAAGAGATAAAGATGGTAGGAAATAGGCTGGAATGGTGAAATATAAAACTAGGAGAGTTAGAAAAACAAAAGAACAAGAAGTAATTATGCTGGTAGATGATATCAATCACAGAAAACAATAGAATAATAAACAATGTGTTAAAACTACGACGTGCTGAATGTCTAAATCATCATACCATCACGTGCACCAAGTCCAGAGCATGTCTCAGGATTTACCCTTAACCAACTTCAGACGCTGGAGCTTTTTAAAGTATCTTTATGTCATACGAATTTAGATCTTAGTAAAGTAAAGTAGTAAAGAAGTAAAGGACTTTTTCCAAAAAAATGGGAAACATATAAGGGACCAATGCCAATCGCTAATGGATCTTTGAGAACTGCTCTCCCAATACATCAAGCATTCAGGCCGACCCTTTGACAACTCCATCTTCCTCACATCTTAATGCGCCCCAAAGTCCTCAGGGCACCCAGGAAAATTAACCATTTAATAGCAATAAATAACAGATTCTGACTCAAGGGGCCATCAAATCAGCCTCTCTCACTCACACACACAAAGACTAGTCTCACCAGCTGGATTAATTCCAAAGAGCCCAATCAAAAGCTTTATGACTCAGATAGCTTGCCGTAACACCCATTTTTTTTTCATTCACGTTCACAGCAGCTTTATAGGAACTGACAGCTTTATAGAAACTAACACAGTCTATGGTTGACAAAAATAAAGTCGAAGTACATTTACTCTATACTGGCACTCTGCTCAAGTATTCCAATTTCACATCCACAACATGTCTCTAACAACTATACTTTTTTTTATAGATTAAGCTACACAAACAGTATATAAACAGTTTAAATCAGTCCCATCTCCACCACCTTACCCAATAAAATGCTTATTTATTTATTTAATTAGTAATAATAATCACATGATATAATATGTACAAGTATAAAACTCACAGGAACTATTTATTTTACACACAGTCCATTTACAATGTATTCTTTAAAACACATTTTGTAATAATTAGGGCTAAAAAGATGATCTGATGAAACTGAAATACCATAAACATAAATCTTTTTGGTGGTACAGAGATTAAACATGCTTGTTTGGTACAGACACCAGCAAACATCACATCACTTTTTACATGTATTACATTTTTTTGTGCAAAATTGAAGTCCACATGGAACAGAAGGCGGAGCGTTATTTGCTTCCTCATATTTACCTTTCCTGCAAAAAAGTTTATAGTACTTTACGTACAGTAGTAGTTAAGTTGTGGCCCTGCAAATCAGCCCGCTTTTGCTCCATGTTTCTCACATAAAATCTGTGCCACTCGCTCATTGGTAAAAGTGGAAGATTTATTGATGGTGATTGACATTAAAAGGGGTTCGTTCAATAAGTACATGTGGAGTTTTGTTCTACCGGAAAAGAAGACGTTTAGATATAATAATACAAAGATTTTAATGCTTTAATGCTTAAATGCAAAGATTATCGTTGCCACTTAAATAATGTCTCAAATCACAAGAGACAAATATCGTTTAATCCTTGCTAATTAGTCTGATGAAGTGACTTTTCTTTTTTTACTATTACAATATCTGATCTGACCACTTCCTCCACTGTAGACCATTAAGGATTTGTAGTACAACTAAGATGATTGGGTTTCTCTTCGACTAAAAACCACACAGCACTGTTGTATCTCGGCATTTATCCTTTCTGTCAATAGCTTTCCCATTAATGACTTCTTTCCATGTTTCTCCCCTTTTCCCTCTTTGACGACGTTCCGCCGTTAGAGGCCCTTTGTATTAGTCAAAATGGAGCATTGATTATTTGTAAAAACATAAGTGCAAATCAAATCAACACCGTACGGGGACAGATGAGAGCTGCCTACCTGCGCACACGCAGGGAAAGAGGGCAGTTATTGACCAATTGATTTGATGTGAAGGAGGGGCATTCTTTTTCCCCGCAGTGGAAAGACCTCGACTGTACGGCTAGCAATCACTCCACCACCTCACCCCCGACTACAACTGCCTCTAACACCCAACTGTGTCCTCAATCTCCACTCCAACGGGCCCAGGTATGCAACTTTTCCGTCAGCACCGTTGTGTATTTGGCTTTCTATTTCACTTTAATAGGGGAGAAATTGGCAACATATTCTTTTACAGCCCCCTGGCACCATTAGAAAGCCTGCTGTCATTTGGATTATTTATGAAAAACTATTTCATGCTTACTTACATTTGCCGCTTATTTTCCCCCAGTGTGACCTGCAGCAGATTTAGTTCCATTTCCAAAGCCTTAAAGCCAATTCTTTATGTGTGCAGGTCAGCCTTCTCGATTGAGTCGAGATTGAAATACCAGTGTGTAGTGGGAAAGGTATGGCAAGAGGAAACCAATGATCTTTTATTGTGCAGAGGGCTATAGTCAAGAGGAAAGGAAAGGGGGGATGCTGAATGAGGAGAGGCGACAGAGGGGTGACGGCGAGGGGAAAGGGGGTGATTTTAAGGTGGTTGCAGAATCGGAGACACCCGCAGAAATAAGAGGCAATGCAAAGGCAGCGGCGGTGGAAGTTGAGGAATGAATGGGCCACAAACATCCAGCGAAGACTACAAAGACCAGCCAAGAACTGAGTCAGCACAGTGGCGTAGAAAAGCGAGCACACAAACATAAAAGGAAACTGGCCTTAAATCTGCAAGATTTTTATATTTCGTCCAAAAACATGTCAAATGCCATCGCCCGCGAGGTGTTTTACAAGGACTACAATGATAAACTCCTCTGAGGGGTTTTGTTTGTGATTTTTTTCCCCACCCTGTGTTTGTGGAATCTATACTCATATTCTTGTCTGTACAAGAAAATTGGCAATCTTTGTCTTTCAACATATCAGATAAATCAAAATAAACCTCCCCACTAAGCAGCGCGACAGACCAGGACAAAGCAGTCACACTCATGCATCTATACTCATAATCCCATACTGTATGAGATGGGGTCTTTCACTCCCCATTGCACACACACACACACACACACACACACACACACACACACACACACACACACACACACACACACACAAACACACACTTTTGATCTGGGTTTGGCCTGGGCTTTATACAGTGACCCTAATAAACTGCGGCGTGGCCGGGCATGTTTGTCACTGTCACAGGTAAATGATGTAATTAATGACTGTGTAGTGGAGTGGATGGGAGCCGGGGTGTTAGCTTTTAAACACCTCTCCAGCTGACTGGGTTTGGGGAGGCCCAGCTGGACACAGCCAGTGGATCGATACAGGGTCAGGGGTCAGTCAACCCTCCCATTATGGCCGAGGTGGCTCCCATCATCGCCTGGCTAACGATGCCTGCAGGAGGGCCGGAGAGGGAGCGGCTGCTCCTGGGGCTCAGACTGAGACTGGGGTGGATTCAGAGGCTGAAGCTTTAAACTAGTCTAAATGTATAAATATATTTGTAGTATCCAACAGGCTTTACTGTGGTTAGAGACTCTGCATATTCCGTAATTAAGAAACGTGTGTAACCTTGTCGGGTCACACATGGCTGATAATGTTCACAGTTCCAACACAGTGCAAAGGGCGTCTTTGTATTTTTACACATTGATTTCATCACGAACTTCACACGATTTGAGAATGTTTTTGAAATAGATTTGGATTGAAATCTGAAATAATCTCAAACGAGTGGCGGATTATTTAACCCATTAGTAATTTGTCATCTGAGAGCCAAAGAACCAGTTAAAATAAGGATTTCTTGCTGTGTACTAAAAAAAAACAGAGCTGTCGGCTGTCAACATCCAGATGATAGACCAAAGACGTGTGTTGCCGTCAACAAAGTAAAATAACCCATAACCCATACAACATAAAAACCCAACAGTATCTGCAGCGAGGGCCTCTGGCTAATCTATAGTCACTGACAAGAAAAGGACAACAGCAGGGGAGCATGAGAAATTCTTCCTGGTCACAGTGGTTTAATCAAAAACTTTGAGTCTATCTATCTATCTATCTTTTTGTTTGGAAAAACAAAACTCATTATGTCACACATTTTGTGTGATAATGATGAATACTATCAGATCTTGTGACCTTCACTTCCCTCAATCACAATGTTAAAATAACCTGCCCGACTTGCTGTTGAACTATAGTATTCTTCGCCAAACGTGGTAGCAGCAAACTTTCAGTACATCCTTCTTGTGTTTCCCAGTGGTATTATTGTCGGTGCTGCAACAACAACACAGGACAAAACATTATTTAGTTAATAATAAGGATGTGAAATCAGACAGAAATGGTGCCAGGCTGCCAACCTGACTGGATCACCAGTGAACCTTTCTTTTTCGAGGAGACTTTGTGCAAGGTGGGCGACAGAATTGTATGGTGACACCAATCTAAATGCCCATGATATCATTCTTCGATAGCCATTATACTGTGTGAGCAACATTAACGTTATAATTATGTTTATTGGGAGTTTAAGCGCTTATGCTAAAGTTGATGATGACTTTACTCTGAGAAGTTTTGCAGAAACAAATGGCATGATTTCTGTCAGTTTAATCATTTGGTGTTGTCATTGATGGGGCTGCCGGTTTTGTTTTGGTTGTTGTTGTTGTTTTGGTTTTTGTATTCACAGGAAAAAAAATTGGACAGCTATTACTTACAGACTGCTTTTTCAAAGCAAAACATTATTGCAGAAAATAAGGAAATAAGTTTGTCAAGAACTGTCGCTCTTTCTTATGTTTTTATGCTGTTGGCTGCTGCTGTCATATATAAAGCTGTTCTCTGGTTCAAGATTTCTCAGGATTTAGTAGGTGTTATTCTAAATGACTGTAGTACAATGATTTTTTATGTGAATCAAAACAAAAGAAAAATGTCATCATAGCGAACATTTTATCATCTTAGTAAACATTTATTGAACTTTTTAAATTGGATTTAAGTGAGGAGCTTTTTTTCCCTCCTGTATGAAGCAAAGTCTTTTTTTTTTACTCTGAATTGATGGGTTAACTGTATAATTTGTGGTTATTTTATTTACAGCAACAGAAATTAATATTTCAAAGAATTGCAGTGTGGCCTCAAAAGGGCCGAAGCCTCATTAATCTAAAACTTCCCTCACATTAGTGACCCTGTCCACTTCAGACCCCTCTTTACTCTGACTCAATAGCCATTCCAGCGGATCCATACAGAGATCAAAACTCACCAGCTAATTCTAAGTGTGCCTCACATTTCTGGCCATTTTTTTTTTTTTTTTATTCCTCTAGGCGCCCCAAGGAATACTGTGACCAGTTCTGTTCGTGATGTTGATACATTATTAATATAACAGCAGAGGAGCATTGGAAATCATTCCTGGCCAGATTGGGCGTGATCAATATCCTCAAAGGGCAGAATTCTAATCTAAAACTTCCTCCACATTAGCAGAACTGTCCAATTCGGACCCCTCTTTACTCAACAGCCACTTCAGCAGATCCATACAGAGATCAACACTCAACAGCTAATTTAGAGCGCGTTAGAGTTTTTTTTAATGTTGTGAGCTCCCAGAGGAATACTGGGGCCAGTTTTGTTCATGATGTTGATACATTATTAATATTACAGCGGGGGGGAGCAAATCGTTCCTGGCCAGATTGGGTTTGGTCAATACCCTCAAAGGGCAGAAGCCTCATTAATCTAAAACTTCCTTCACATTAGCGGGACTGTCCAGTTCAGACCAGTCTTTACTCCAGCAGATCCATACACACCTCGAAACTCAACAGCTAATTTAGACTGTGCAGCAGTTTTAATGATGTCAACTCCCAAAGGAAAACAGTTTTGTTCATGATATTAATGTTGGTGCATTCTGATTATTATAGGGATCTTAATTTGTATAGAAAAAAATGGTAGAACTTCCCTGTGAACATGATTCACCTATCAGGTAACAACATCATTGAGTTTTCTCAGTACTTTTAGAAAGATTTTCATGATCATTAAGGAGGGGAAAGTTAAATAACGAAATTTTAGTCATTATCTTCTCACCCCCATGCTGAAAAGGGGAAAGTCGCAAACATTTCCGGAGCTTCACAGGAAAACAACGTCACAGCATTCTCATAACCAACTGATGTAGAAAACATGAAATAAAAAAAACACTAAGAAAAAATAATCAGAAGGCTCAGAGCAGCTCCAAGTCTCTGGCAGCTCCAAGTCTCTGGAAGCTGAGCTGGAGCTGCTCAGCTAAAAGTTTTACTGCACACTGTGTCTGAAGTGGTTGCACGAGCTCGACCAGGCGTCCAGGTAGTAAATCATGTCTATTCAAATAAATGTATGATTCTGTTGATTCTGCAGTCTCCATCTACTTCAGTTGCTTCGGAGAATGCTGCAAAACTGTTTCTGCTTTGAGGAGAGCTTCACCTGACTTTCCATCAGCATGACAGTGAGTAGATAACGACTGTTTTGGGTGAACTTTAATTCCTTTCCTTTAATTTTATTCATATACTGAAGCATATTTCAAAGACAGGCAAAACACAAGACCTAAAAAGTCATTAAGACAAAATATAATCTAAAGTCAAGTCAATAAAAAGGCACATAAATGGTTAAAAAATAAATAAAACAGAAAATAAAAAATAGCTAAAAATTAAATAAAATAATTCAGGAATTTACTTGACACTGATATATTATTATTTATGATAATAAATCACATATCTTAGGTGACCGTCTGCAAAATTAAGAGATGATTAAATAGAGTACAGCTGAAATCATCAGTCAATTAACGGATTAGCAAGTCAACAGAAGATTAATCATATTTTATGCATAAATGGTAAACGTGAAGGATTTGCCACCTGTCTCATGTAGTGATTAAAAAAGAAAAAGAAATAAAACAGAGGATAAAAATGGGCTTAAATTGAATTAAACATTATACGTTTAACTTAATATCTTTGGTTTTGGACTGTTGGTCGATTTTAAAATGTTACTTTTGGCTCTGAGATACATTTAAAGACATTTTCAATGTTTTTGTTTTTGAAGCAAAGAATTAATTGATGAACAAATTAATGAAGAAAAAAAATGAGTAGCAGACTGATCCCTACATATCATTAGTTGTAGCCCTAAAAAAAATTATATATTTGTTTTGTTTCAGTTGGAACTACAAAGAAGACGGCTAAGATTTGTACCAAATGTGAGCAGAGACATGCTGAGAGTTTATTCTCTACCTGTGACCCACTGGTGTTTAAAGATGTGCCTGTGGACGCACTATATTATCTTCCTATGGACAGGCTAATCCATTACCAGCCTCCTTGCGGTGCGAGTGAAATACTCGTATTAGGGCAACTGTGCGTTCAGAGGCATCATTCAGGACAATGAGCTATAGCCAGAGAGTGACAAGCTAGAAAAATGTCCCCACTTTTCAGGCTGTACAAATGACGTTTGGCCACGATAACTCACAACTGGACACTTCATTTCAAGTCAGGAGCTAGCTGGCCAGTCAAAAGCTATTATACCATCTTCTTTATTTGTGGCCCATGGTTTTGGTAGTGGGACCATCAAATAAATACTGCTAAAATGCCACTTCAGTCAAAAATATTGGCCAATTCTTTCTCTTTCGTGACTGGGTCCGGATGGCAACCTGTTTCTGATGGTATAAACCTTTTGAGAGTCAGGTGGTCGGAGCTGCCGGCATCCATTAGCACCAGCAGCACCCTGAGTTAGTGTTGGATATATGCAAGTGAATAAGAGTGACCAATGCTGCTGATCCCTCGGAGCCATTCTCAAAGCATAATAGTCAAATGAATTGATTACCAATTTATCACTCGGGAATTGCTTGCTTAGAGGAATAATCACTCACCGATAAAGAAGAAATGGCTATGAATACATTTCAAGGATGACAATCTTTGAGGAGTAATAGTATAATCTGTCACTTGTGACAGTCTATTTGATTGTTCTCGATATTTCAGCCTGCTGGAATATTGGACAGAATCACGCTGGGTTGTCAGAGCCGGGCTGAGGTGTGTGTGGATTTGTCGAGTGGTGCTTTAATACGGTAATAAGGCAGTCAGAAGAACACTTAGACTTCCTAAGGTGACAGCAGCTTTATCGCGCATCGCCTCATAAAGTCCCATCATATCTGTTTGCCACTATCATCAAATGGCTGTTTAGCGTGCGGCTGTGTGTGTGTGTGTGTGTGTGTGTGTGTGTGTGTGTGTGTGTGTGTGTGTGTGTGTGTGTGTGTGTGTGTGTGTGTGTGTGTGTGTGTGTGTGTGAAGGAGAGAGAAGGAGCGAACGCTCTGTGTTTTTGTGTGCATGAGAGCACAAAAAGATCAGCATGAAGAGTGAGTTGATCCCAGCTGAGGGCAGAAAAATACAGTCAGGGCCACAAAAGATTCTGAGCTTTTTATAAGAAAAATAAGCCCATCCTCTCATGCTGAAGTGAAACATTTCTCTTTTTGCTCCTATTCCCTCCTGAAGCCCGGGCAGCTGTGGTCAAACCTGGGTCAATAAAATGTCTGTCTGTCCATTGAGTTGCCACATCTATCAAAAGATGAAAGTTTGTCTTTAAAGGAGAGATAGAATTCAGCGGAGAGAGAGTGGGCCCTTTCTGCGAGGCATGCAGGAAATTAATCAAGGAAATGGGGTTTTTGGTGTGCCTATATCACATCTAATCTATCCTTTGTCCACACGGAGCCGGCTCCAAGCCTCACCAATCAAGAGCGACACGCTGGCTTTATGAAAAGCCACTTGTTCCCTGCATAATTGGGGGGTCTCATTGCTGAGTTAAATGGGAGGTGGAGGCAGAGGGAGGGGCAGTCTTGTTTGCCCATGTAAAGTGTGATCCAGATAATAGCATTCTCATCAAAGGCGGCAATTACATTCATTACAACTGCGCAAGGCGCGCCTGCAAGGAAATTAAGTGGTGAGAGGAAAGAAAAGCTTAATATATACCTCCTTTATCCTTTTCCCCACCTCTCAGTTCTTTTTCAAATGCTCCTCTTGGAGCGGGGGACCTCAAGAAAGAAACAGTCTCAGTAAGAGAAGAATAAATCTTGTCAAAGTCCCCCTTCACCTTTCTACCTCCAAGAGGCTCCCGTCTACCGTTACTATGGCTGCACTTGTCTAGGATTAAAAAGCTTTTCCAGGAGGGTAATCTCTAATGCAGCTTTTACACAAGCCCAACAAATGACACCAAGTCTTTAAAAACTGCTTAAGACCTTCTCTAAATTAAATTCCAATTTCTTTCAGGGAAGGAGGAGCGAATCAATTGTCTTGCGTGGCGTTAAACCACAAACAGCCTGTAAATCAAGCGCTTAAGAGGAGAAGGGAACCTTTTCATTCAGGCCTTTTAAATGTGAATCAGAGCAAGTGGATAACACTGCAACCTTCTCAAAGACAGGTGTTGTCGCAGAGCCCATTCTGCATGTGCCAGTGTGTATATTCAAGCGCGCGCGTGTAATTTTGATTAGTGTTGTAAAGGTTTCGAGTTCAAGTCAGACCTTTACAAAATGTTAAGTATATGAGTCAATGTATCAGAATAGACGACCATTTTGGATCAGTGTGTTTCGATTTATATTATATCAGAAATTAGCAACATCCAACACAGTTTGAACTCAAGCACGCTGTAGGAAGTACATTTCTATGCAGGTTTCCATCAGTGTGACTACAGCATTATTGGGTGTAAATGCCAGCCCTAGTACGCCCTATTAGAGTATTACCTGCTCTCAGTCTCATTAATACATGCTCACTGCCCTTTAAAGGAACAGCTTAATATATCGTGCAGTGGGCATGTCATTAATGCAAAATTAAGTTTGACCAATTATTCCCCCCTTGAGTATTTTTGGGCTTAATAAATCTGTCCTTCAACCCAAAGGCCGCGTAACAGCGGGAAATGCTCGGTTGAAAAACACAACACAAGATTATTGTTTCAACAATTTATATCAAACATACCTATTGAAACAAATGAGAGCACGGAGAAGTGCGCACGACAAATCATTGTGGCTGTGTGTAAATTATTCAACAGGATCTGGCCCCGGTGGAAACCTGAGCATAATTAAATTGCAATAAAATAACATTAGTGTGGACAGGCTGTTAGAAGGTGATGTAATTGGCTGCTCCGGCGGTCATGGTTCAACTGATGAGGTCGACTGTCACGTCTTCCACCGGTCCTGTGTGTACATGCTGTCCCCTGGGACTGGCAGCTGACAGGACTCGCTACCTGACTGTACACCGAGCTTACATGGTCTGTACAGTGATAGCCATGAGCTGTGCAATCTTGATGAGTCAAGCCTCTTCTGTAAGGTTAGGACTTATAAACAATGCTAGCCTGCGTGTGTTAGCTTTGTATCTTGTGTCATGTGGGAGTGCTTGTGTCTCAAAACAGTGTGTGGTTAGAAATGGGATTTCACCACTGAGGCTTGTGTGCCATCTAGTGTCCAGATGCTGAACTGTACTCACAGCAGCAAGGTGCACATGCAGGGCCAAATGTACCTGTCAAGAAATATCAGAATATGGTGAAATCACACCTATAATTCTGTGAAGTGACACAAAAGTACTTCATACACAAGCACAGTTACTATACAGAATAAAGCGTAGATACCTTGATGCATTTTAAAAGAGCGTTACTCGTGTTACAAGGTAAAGAATTCACTGGCAGCAGGTTTACATTACTGCTGTAACTCTAATGCTTGACAGTTGCAGTTGTAATGTGGTAAAAGGATACAGCGGCCTCACTCGGCGTGGTCGTTTATCTTCTTCTCCTCAGTGGTTTTCCTACAACTTTGACACAAATGGGGCAACGCGATCTTCACCAAGCGCTTACTGGTAAATTATTGATTGTGATAAAACATGAATGAGACAATAGCTTTTGAAAGTAATGCAATTGTTGTGCCTCATTTGCCACTTGCTCATAATTGCACGCTGTACAGCCCAAAGTGTGTCACGTCATGGATGAGAGTGGATATGCTATCAGTTAACTTCATTAGCTGGTGGCAACAGATGGTTGTTTCAAGTCCAAAAAAGCCTTTGTGTTTGGGTGACAAAGTGTATTGTTGGAGGTGTGTGTTATGATCAGTTTCACTACTGATACAATCTTTTTTAGTTATGAAACAAAGACGTGGAATCTAGAGGCTTTTTTTTTTTAATAACATCTCTTTCTAAAAAGAGATGGCAGGCAACCAGCTCCTTCATGTACTCCTTCAACTGCACTAATCACAATTTAAAGGGGCACTATGTAGTTTTAGAGAAGAAATTCAAACTCACAATTTTAATATCATTAATATCTAATGTTTTGGAAATATTTATCTTTTCCACAACTGAAAAAACAGGCTGTTGTCAGAGAAAAAAAAGGTCCCCAGAACACTGTGTGACACTTCTAAACAAAGTGAAACTGTGTTGTCCTTTAAGGTCAGTTTGTTTATTCAGTTCATGCTGTCATGAAAACAAAGAGTTTGTTCATTGTTGTTTTTCTTGTTATAACACTTTATAACATCATGTTTAAGGCTGCTAAATCACCGCATCTGTCAGGTGTTTTTTAGCTAGCAGTCTTTTTAGATGTTAGCACTCCTTCACATGTTTACTTTGAAAACAGGCATTTTAAATGAAACCTAACCCTCTCCTGTGCCTAACGAAATGTCAAAAACTGTAATAAACCAGTGTATTTGTGAATAATACATTATTTATGCTAAACTTTATCTTACCCATCTCTCTGTAGCAAGCTCTTAGGTCGTTTATTAGCTTACTTCGGTCTTCAGGCACATAAATTTGGCAAACGGCTCCTTGTCGATTCATATAGTACTTCATTAGTAATGTTTATATTTTTTTCATACTATATGAGACACTGTGTTGCTTTGTATTTGGCCAAAGTTACCGCTTAAGTGGAGGGAACCTTTCTTCGCGGGCGCATCGAGCTGGTGGCCGGACAGTTTTCACCGGTGCACACAGCGAACTTTCACCCCTCAACCGCTTTATTGTTTTGATTTAGCAGGTAGTCTTTTAGTGTGACTTGTAGCAGGTGATTCGGCTGAAAGGCATTTTTAAACTATCATTGCTGTTGCGGGTTTACTCAAGCGCGTACGGACGATGTGAATAATGACCGTGTCAGACAGATACACAGCGTTTCTGTTGACAAAGATGCTTTCTCCGAGATAAGCTAACGTTAGCTGTCTGGCTAACGTAGCGTACGTAGCTTTGGTAACAACATGACGACGATGAGCGGTGTGTAGGAGCGACCGACCAGACATCGGATCGCGCCGATTTCCTGCTTGTCAATCACGGAGTCCAGGATTATCCTGTCTTTGTGTCTGGATAGCCTCGATCCGGTTTATACAACCAAACAAACAAAACTGTCCACATTTAACCAACAAGTTATATTCAAAGAGGTATGTGTGCACCTGTAAAAAAAAATCAAATGAGCTAGCTAACGTAGATGACAGTGCTACTTTAAGTGTTTTATTTTAATTTTGTTGGTTGCATGCTTATTTTTTAATACATCTAAGTGATGTGCTTAATTCCCTGACCTCACGCTGATATATCTTTGCTCTTCAGTAATTGTGCTCGGCTGGACATTGGCATCACTTTCTTTCAATGGGTGAGGAAAAACCAGACACGCTTGACTTTGTGAAGGATTTCCAAGAGTATCTGAGCCAGCAGACTCAACATGTGAATATGATATCAGGCTCCGTCAGCGGCGTCAAGGAGGCGGACGAGCTGCCTCCAGGTAACTAGCTGTGGCATCTATTGTCTACAATCCAACCTACAATGCATATTCAGCAGTTTTTTTTCAAGGCGTCTGGCTTTTCTGCAGTTTGGGCAAACAGCTGACAGATCCACCTATAAACATTGTCTGATATCTGATTTCAGGTACTTTATACAGTTTGCAATTTCATGAATGCTGCTCAAGTAATCAGACTTGAATACGTCTGTGATTAAAGCTATTGGAGTCACTTCAGTGCGAATGTAGTGTTTGACTGCATGTTATTTTGTAATCAACTGTAGAAATACTTGAAGAGTAGCTACAGTCTTTCCCTAAAGTATAATCAGTGTGTCATTCCAATTTTTGTGATGATTAAATGATAAGTTCTGCTGATGTTATTGTGTGCAGACTGCAGTCAGAATGGACTGGATCACCCCTCAGTGGACATGTCCCTGGAGGACAGCTCAGGGATCCTCGTCGATGGTTTTGAACGGACCTACGACGGGAAGCTCAAGTGCCGCTATTGCAACTATGCAACCAGAGGCACAGCGAGACTCATCGAACACATCCGCATTCACACAGGTGAGTGTTGCTAGTTTACTTCAGGGGATAGCATTCCAGATATTTTGTTACTCAGCCTGTTTTCCACTTTTAAACAGGAGAGAAACCTCATCGCTGCCACCTGTGCCCGTTTGCTTCGGCCTATGAGCGTCACCTGGAGGCCCACATGCGATCGCACACCGGCGAGAAGCCTTATAAATGCGAGCTGTGCTCCTTCCGCTGCAGTGATCGTAGCAACTTGTCACACCATCGCCGTCGGCGCCACAAACTCCTGCCGATGAAAGGTGCTCGCTCACTTTCCCATAAGAAGATGCTGAGTGTTTTACAGAAGAAGGCCAGCTCATTAGGCTACGGCCGCCGTCTCCTCATCAACTTCAGCCCCCCTTCAATGGTGGTGCACAAGGCTGATAATGTGAACGACTTCTCCCATGAGCTGCCCCACTTACGTCAGGAGACCTATGATAATCAGAGTCGAGCAGTCGAGGACGGGCACTCGGCCAATCAAAATCAACATCACCATCATGACATGGTGATGGATAATCCCCTGAACCAGCTGTCCACGCTGGCGGGCCAGTTGGCCAGCCTCCCTTCAGAGTCTCAGGCACAGAGTCAACCTCCCATGTCTCCAGGAGCAGAGTCAATCGTTGATGAGAAGCCCTTCCTAATCCAGCAGCCCCACCCTGCCACAGCTCCTGTGGCTGTCACAGCCAGCATGGCTCATGCCTCCTCCTCTTCCCCAATCACCCCAGAGCCCCGGGCACCGCCCCACAGCAATTGTAGCCCTGGAGGGGGACCCTGCAGCGAGCACAGTGGGCGCACCAGTACCCCTAGTATCTCCAACAGCCAACCCAGCACGCCGGCCCCAGGCCTGTCAGCCCCGCTCCAGGACCCCCATGTGCTGCATCACTGCCAGCACTGTGACATCTACTTCCCCGACAACATCCTTTACACCATCCACATGGGCTGCCATGGCTACGAGAACCCATTCCAGTGCAACATCTGTGGCCACAAGTGCAAAAGCAAGTATGACTTTGCCTGCCACTTTGCCCGGGGGCAGCACAAGTAACGGATGAACGAGGAAGTCTTTGAAAGATCTTTTAACGGACAGCTTTGTTTTATTGATTCCATAGTAATTTTATTTATTGGTCTTTTACTTGGCCTTGATGTAGCCTAGCCTTTGAAGTTGTACTTATACAGGAAAATGTCAACATTCAGATGGTTTCATTTTGTATGGTGCCCATTCAAGTGTATTATAAAGGGATGATCAGTGTTTTCAACAGGTTGAGAATTCATTTGTGGTGGAGTTGCACTAAACTGTTGTCATAAATCAGAAAACGGCTGCCCTACTAGCCAAACTGATGACCCTTGTTTAGCGTAGTAGCTTACCAGCTGCCTTGGAGTTTCCCTTAAGAACACAAACTTAACTGATTGACTGAAGCGTATCAGATTTGTCTTTTAATGCAATACCGTGACAGAAAAGGCTTTCAATGCACCTCTCTAAAGCAAATTTAGATGGCTGCCATACTACACAAGTTGTATGGCGCCCTGTCAGACCAAGGTGAATGAAAATGACTGGTGGCTGGAAGGACTTCGTCTAGCAATCTGAACGCAACATATGAATAAATAAAGTTCTAACACTCTGATGCTTAGGGCAGAGTGCATATTAACAGATCATATACATGCATCAAATGTACTGTAATGTTTTGTATTGTCTGTGGAACCTGCCAAGAGAGTTAAGGCGGGAGGACCTATTAACACAGCAAATTGGCTCTCTCTCTCAAAACATGCAAACAAGAAGAAAAAACTCTAAAGCAGTTTTCCCAAATAAATTCTCAACACTCCTGAAGGTATATCTAAAGATTGCTCTGATGATAGGAGCAAAGCTGTTGGCCTGGAGAGATCTTAAGCCTTGTTGAAATTATTTCAGTGCTTGGTGCATTACTATTTCTTTGCAGTGCCTGACATAGTCACTTTCTTGTGTGTCGAAAATAGAGAGGACTGTTATTTTAAAGATTAATGGATGTTATTACAATAACTTACTGTAACAGATAGGCCCAAACCTAAAAAAAAAAAAATAAGTGGCCATTGTAGTTTTCTATGGTAGCAATTTCCTTTTTTTCTGCCAAAATTCTACTCCATGAATGCTGCTAAGATACTTTGGGATCAAAACTATATGGATGGCATCCACAGTAAAAACCTGACCAAACTTTGTATCAGTGGTTTTTGGTCAGCAAGTTGTTCGACTAGATTTTATAGGGAGTCGTGTTGTTTGGACACACAGTGCCCTTCTTTGACCAGCATCATGGTAATTTCACTCAGTTTGTTAAAAGGGTTTTACATATCCTTTTTGATTACATAATGTCACATTCTGATGTTTTGATATTGTATGTAGTCCCTTTGATATCCAGTGTCTACATGTTTAGGACAGGATCACCAAGTCTCGTGTCTCATATGAACACTTTCTCAGAATTGCCACGTAGCACTGGGGATGCCACGTTTTAGCCTTTGTGATAACAAACACTGAGATTCCCCTTTTACCTTATGGATCGCAGTGCTTTTCTGAATATTTACTGAGTATTGTATTCTGAGTGGTTGGATAGATGTTCAGTGTCAAAAAAGCAAAATCATGTTGCAGTGAGACTGCTACTTTAGCAAGATTGTTGTTTGTCTTGGGTACTGTTGTCTGTTGCATAGCAACATGCGTGGAGAACATAGTCACTGTTTTTAGGACCACCTCTTTGTCACCATGCTTACCAGTAACAGGGGCATCCAGTAATGACTGCCTTGTGTTCTCGCAGTGTGTCGTAGGTTCATAGGTAACAGTGAATGTCGAAGCCTTTTGGCGATCACTCTCTCCCTCTGGGATGGCAAATCATTTTACTGTGACATGGATTAATCTAACTAATTTATAAGTAAAGTGATTTCTAACTGAGCTGTGCTTTGTCTTTTCTTTCCTCCACATCTTCTTTTCTATCACTAACTGTAGCATTATTTTTATTATCATGGGATGTAACTATTTGATGTTCATAATGAAATACACAAACACAGATTGTCTTTTGATGCTGTCTTTTTAATCAGGTAATGATGAAGAGAGAAGAAAGGTTGATTATAGTTAAGTGTGACAGTGAACAGAACGGTAGTGATGATTGGTTAACATGATGCAGCTCATTGCTGTGTCAGCTTAAGCCTCGTCCTGCTCCTCAGTCCCTTCTTCCTTTTTCTCAGAGGCTAGAGAAGAGAAGGGGTGAAATGTTTTTTATTAGAATGTTTTGTTTGAGATTTGAGAAGAACAGTTACTTTTCTTACTGATATCAACTTTCAATTGATCCCATATCGGTTTCAAAACCAGGCACAAGTGGTTACAGACCTCTGAGTTGGATGGGACCCAGGACCAGAGTTTGGCTGTCGTGTTCTGTCCCGAGGTCTCTGGCCACACGATTTCTGCAGTTAGGCGGATTGTGGCAGCGGGAATTGCTGTCAGAGGCTGGGCATATCAGGACCTTGCACTGGATGTACACCGACTCTGCGGCTCGCAGGAACTGGAAGGTCTTAAATGTGAAACGGGCATAGGGACGGAGACCAGTGTAGTAGGGCCTGTAGGTGCTGTCCACGGGACATCTGGAGGTGAAACGAGAACATTTTACTGGACAATATTGGTATTATAAATATGTAAAGATAACCGAAGAGTAAGGACGAGTTAACCCTCCTTTTCAGCGTGTCTGGTGGCAGACAAAATTGTATAGATTTTGAGAGGTTTATAGGAAACCAACGTAAACACTTCTTTATCCGTTATATTGTGTATATCAGCATTTACTTAGAAAAGAAACGTTCAATCAGATAGCTTGTCTATTGTCAGTTTAAGTAATAGAACTCATCTGGCAGTAATATTACCCTTGACTGACATGATCAAATTTACAGTATCAGATTGTTAATAATGATGCGTCAATGCATTATGTAGCATTTACTGGTGTAGCTGATCAAGATGCAGCTAGTTTAGATTGCTTTGAATTGCTATAAATCTGCCATGTGATTCTTGGGAGGATCCTACATTTATAAAACTTTTTTAGGTCTCTGATCGTCAGGGTTCTGTTTTTGATTACATAATGGATGATTTTGCATTTGTTATTTAAATGAAACCATCGGAGACGTTTCATGATAATTTCTCTGACGTGATGGGAGAAACACACCAAAAATGTTCTTTAACCTTCAGCTTATTATGTGCGTGTAATGTAAAATTAGTGTTCTGATCCTACCAGGCTGTTCTAATAATAATACCCCATTAGTCATTATATCCACATTACCGATGATCAATTATCCAAAACTCTTATTCTAGAAGTTTCAGCATTAATTACGCAAATCAAATCAATCAATCTTACATTTAAAACAGGAACAGGAGCTCAGGGCAGGTTAGTTACTTAAAGGTACAATATGTAAGTAATGGCATCCTGTTGAATTTTACAACAAATAGAGGGCAGCACATCACCAGAACAGCTGCTGCTACGTAACTGTAGCTACTGTTAGCTAATTAGCTCAGTTAGCCATGCAGCTAGCAGGCCAAGCTAAGGGCGGACTGAGTACTTGGGGTGTTTACACCACTAGCACATGAGCTTTGAACCTAGTGGGCTGGGTCTAGCTGATTAGCATGCTATCTTCAGTTAATATCTCTGCAACACGAAACATCGATGTCATAACATCCAAACTGTTATTTCTTTCTTCAGTTAAAATTCTGAGGTATGTGAGGTACATTCTCATCTTACCCGTTACGGACCAGGTAGTACGATCTGTTCTCGAAGTCATGGGGTGATGGTGATGTCACGCAGGTGTCAAGGAAGATGACCAGATTGCTCGATTGCCTGCTCAGATCCACTTGGACATACAGGTTCTGGTTGAGTGACACCTTGTATGGCACTTGAGTCACCTGAGAGTATAAATTCAAAGTGTCAGCGTGTATTCACCAATGGAAATTTCTGCACAGTCCCCCCTTTACTACCCAAACGCACCTGGTAGTAGAAGCTGCTGGATGTGTAGAAATTCATGCTGGTGTTGAATTTGCCTGTGCCTACAATGCTGCTGTTACCAAGATTTTCAACAAGGTACATGATCTGGGACACTGAGTCCTGATCCATTTGACAGGCCACGTTCAACTTCAAGTGAACCTGGCGTGTGATCTCTCCGTAGCTGGAGGTGTCGGCCCGGAGAGTGTTGGTGTACACAACTCTGCCATTCTCAATCTGTTCAAGGTAGAAGATAGTGGAAAATAGTCACACACATGATCCCGCTGACATGTAATTCTCCCATAATTTATGGGAAGTGCTTTATATTGTTAACGTTTTCCAGCCGATGATGGGTTTGCTACCTTTTTATTGTTGCCACAACTTTCAATCGGGAACCTGAAGACAACCTGGTAACTGGAAATCTGGGGTCTGCAGTGTTCGTCATTCAGGTAAAGATTGTTGCCGTCGTAGCCGAGAGAGTTCAGGTAAGACCTCTGAACCACAATGTTCATGTTGTCTGAGGAACAGGTAACCTGACCTGCCGAGGGACCGTGTTCACAAGACATTTTCTACAGCTTGAGTCACTTTAAAGATTTAACACAACAGACTCCAAACTACAAGTGTTTTGTGTCCAAATAACTTTCTAACTACCCTAAAGTCAGGTCTTCTCAAAATGAATTCACTAGTAGTTCAACACTTATTAAGCACCAAAATGAAACTTTGTTGACAAAACATTTCTGGAGCTTAACATTGCGGATGGGGACTGATTTTGTAAGGTAAAAATACAAAAGACATATAGTTTGTAGGGTGTAATCCAAGTCTCCCAGTAGAAGCCCAGAGACCCCAAATTAATTGGAAAATAAGTTATTTACATCCTTTTTTCTAGCTCAACAATGCACTGAGGGCCTTTTTACACTGCGGCTATGTTTTTCGGTGAAGCCCCAGAAATGTTTTGCAAACAGAGAAACTCCACCTGATTTTTCATCAGCATGCGAGTGAGCAGATAATGACAGTGTTTTCATTTTCTCATCTTCCTTTAGTGGCTTAGAAGTTGTAGAATATGGTTATGTAGAACAAGGCATTTATAACTGTAACATAGCTAATATCCATGCTAATAAGCAACTACCAGTTAATGTGTTCCCTGATCTAAAGTGTTATCTGAGGTTGACATTTGGTTGTTTGAATGAAATGACGTGGGCGTGCTATTGCTGCAATTAGAAAGGAGATTATTTTACACTTGAGTAAAGCTGGAGCAATCAAGAGACGTGTTTAAAAGAAAAGCAGGAGAGGCCACATTTAGTCCCCCAAAAAATGTAGTTCTGAATCCTAATTACCCACCATGCAACAAAAGCATCTTTTTATCAGACCATCCCTTTACAATCCCCATTAAACATCACAGGGTTCATCACCTTTACAAACCAAATCAAAACTAGATACTCTTATACCTACTATTAAATAAACAATAACCGTACCTGAGCGTGTTGGCAGAGAGCTTATGAATTCAGCTTTGAAACCTCGGGCAACCACGCTGCCATCAGTCCGGAAGACCACAGTCATGGAGTTGGAGGAAGAGTGGAAAGTAGTCAAGTTGCTGTTGCACACTGTCCCCATATACGACGATCCATCATAGACTTTAATGTAGTCGCACTCGCAGCAGTTGTCCAATCTGTTTTTTAAGAAGATGATAAGAAATGATTGACTTACTCAGTGCGTTTTTGAAGATTATCAGTTCAGAGCTTAACTTAATTCTATTTGCAGGTTGTTTTTTTTTACTTTTTCGTTATGCTATTCTAGAGATCTGTATGTCCTTTCTGTCATCACATCATTTCTCCCTTTGTAGTTCACATATTAAAGCTGCTCATTTATGTGATGATTATGATCCTCAGAAAGCAGTCTATTCTTCACTCACTGCATGTACGTGAATGCCAGGAAGATTCTTTGGTCGCTCGAAGCTCTAAGACGCCAGGTGCAGTAGGTGTTGTCTGGGTAGTAGGAGGGGTGGTTCGGGCTGCTGAAGTTGCCAGAGCCAAACAGATAGCCTCCACAGGGGGGTGCTTAAAAGTGGATAAGATCACATGAGGGTCATTTTAAGTGAAGTGTATTTGCAGCAGGCTTATTTTGCACACTGAAGATCCTGCAAAAATGAGGGTTGAGCTGGGTGAGTAGTAGGCCACCATGTGAGATGGGATGTTGAGTGGTTTTCATACCTGTGACAGGGCTTTCAGTGCTGAAGTTATCTTCATGACAGAAAAAAAGGGTTTACTGTTACACTGTGTAAATAAACATTCAGATAAACCAGAAACTGTGACCAAATATCATTGCAGGAAACTTGAGCTGCAGAAAGTTCAGACAAAACAATTCCCATCACTGAAGTCACTCTCGACACTTAGATTTAATGGTTGTCATTACAATTAAGATACTGCATATTGTTTGAAATTCATAAACATGAGTAATCATTGTGACGTACCCACAACTTCGTAGTATGCCCGGAATCCTGAGGAGCTAGCACTACCGTCAGTCCTGAAACGCACGGTCAAGTAAGGACCGGTAGAGTAGAAAGTGGCAGTGTTTGTGCCACACACCTTCCCCAGAAGACTACTACTGGTACTGTAGCCATTGTAGACGGAAACGGAATCACAAACACAATTTCCACAATACTCAATGCTGTAAAAGAAGAACAGATGTTTGAATTTAAAGATAAAGATAATTCAACACAATAGTTGTTAGTGATCACAAATGGCCTCCTGTGTACTTACTTTACAGAAGAGAACCGCAGCCGAATGACTGAGGATCCTGGTCTGATGTACCAGATACAGTCTGCATTATGTGGGTACGCATATGGATAGTTTGGGCTGGACAAACTTCCACTGTAGCCATACAGGTAGCCACCACATGATGAATAACCTTAGGATCATGAAAATTAAGAAAATAAATCACTCATCAATGTGAATGTTCCAGTTTCATATTCTTTTATTTTCTTAAAGAACCAGTGAGAGCGCAGGAAGCCACAGACAAAAACCCTGTCATGAAGACCATAAAAACACAAAGATGATCTTTCCAAGTACTGCTCAGTCTAACGTTGCTCAGACACAAAAGCCAGAGAGTATGTTATCAGAAGTATCAGAAATGTTTGGTCATGAAGACAGTTAAATACCTGTGGTGACGTCTGGTTTCGTAGTCGTTGCCGAGCACTCATCTGAAGCAAAAAGCAAACCAGACCATCAGCAAGAAGATCGCCTTTTCATGTACAATTAATATTCTAATGCCTGTAACCAGGCTGGATTCAGACTTGACACGTCATAAAATTATAACTATTTTAATGATGGCGTGCTGAGGATAAATTTGGTGAGACAGAATGACACTAAATCATAGTTTACTCTGTTTCACCCTCCTTATCTGTTGCCTCCAGAGTCAACCAAAAGGGAAAGTTAAAGATACTATGTCTTCATAGTCCCAGTAAAGTAATAGTACTCTAAGTATTCAAATGAAAATGTACAAATTCCACAGTAAACTGGACAGTACATTGGCACATATTACATTATCGTTAACACTAAATACATCAGCACCATTTCACTGTTGTAGTAGGTCCAGATGGAGCTGGTCTGAACCAGTTGCAGTCTTCAATGATTCATTGTATTTTATAAACTCATATGCAGTAAAGCATATGTTGTTGTATGAAAAACGTATATCTGAAAAGGAACTATTAGCTATAGCTGCCAAACAAATTCAATGGGGGTTAAAAATGCAAAATTTTCCTCAGAAATGTAGTGGAGTTAAAGCACAAAGAATTTTAGATTGGTAATACAGACGTAATATACCTCAAAACTCACTTGAGTAAATGTTCTTAGTTACTTTCCATCACTGTTTACCATAATAGTCTGGACAACAGTATCAAAGAGAAGGATGGATGCAGAACCTGTTCATACTGTTGATTTGTCAGATGGCACTTACAGTAGTAGTCATAGCAACAGTTGCCATAGTATCGACAGGAGCTTGAGCAGGAGCAGCTTCCCATGTGACTGCCACAGTTGTAACGACATGATGGTTGACCTGAGAGACACGGGAGGAAACAGTCTTAACCAAAGTATTTACAGTTCTCTGTGAGGAGAAATGAATATGATGGAGCTATGGCCTTAGAAATGTTTGGTCATGAAGACGGTTAAATACGTGTGGTGACATCATCTACAGTCCACCAGTTATCACGTGATGGATTACAAGAAAAAGCA
This sequence comes from Diplodus puntazzo, assembly GCA_963678695.2. NCBI lineage: Eukaryota > Metazoa > Chordata > Actinopteri > Spariformes > Sparidae > Diplodus > Diplodus puntazzo. The sequence goes on along the minus strand of OZ023168.1, from coordinate 22,720,548 downwards.
AATGAGATAAAATGTCATAGTATCGGCCACTTAAAGACCAGTGAGAGCACAGGAAACCACAGATAAAAACCCTATCATGAAGACTATAAAAACACAAAGATGGTCTTTCCAACTACTGCTCAGTCTAATGTCGCTCAGACACAAAAGCAAGAGAGTATGTTATCAGAAGTATCAGAAATGTTTGATCATGAAGACAGTTAAATACCTGTGGGGCTGGGTGTTTCCGTAGTCGATGCCGAGCACTCATCTGAAGCAAATAAGCAACAAGCAAACCAGACCATCAGCTATTTCTGTGTTATTATCATTATAATGCCTGTTCCTAGGTGGGATTCAGACTTCTCCTACCAGAGTCAACAAAAAGTAAAGTTAAAGATACTGCGTTTTCATAGTCTAATTAAAGTAATTGTTCAGAAGTAATTACAGTGAAATATACCCAAAGTATTAACAGTAAAGTATTACTGACATGCTTTTTGTGACTCTGTTATACCTCTTAGTTACTCTTTACCTCTTTGTATGAACACTTATGTAAATCAAACTGTGTAAAAAGTTGGTAGAACTGATAACAACTCATCAATATCCGATACATGACGAGAGGCAGCGACCACACTGCTTCTGAGTTCACCAAAAGGTGAGAACACAAGGAACTGAAGATTGGAAAGAACGTCAGAAACTCACTTGAGTAAATGTTCTTCGTTACTTTCTACCACTGCTTACCATAATAGTCTGAACAACAGTTTCCTCTGTATTCACAGCTTGAAGAGCAAGAGCAGCTTCCAACCTGGTAGCCACAGTTGTACCTGCAGGACCCTTGAGCTGCAGAGAGATCAGACAAAACAATTCCCACCACTGAAATCACTCTCTACATGGTTGTAATGAGACTTGTAGACGGAATTAAAACAGAGACACATATTGTGTAAAATACATTAACATCTTGATCACAATCATTGCGACGCACCCACAACTCGGTACTCAGCACGAAATCCCGAGGAGTTAATGATACTGTCACTCTTGAAACGCACGGTCATGTAAACACTGGTGGAGTGGAAGGTGGCAGTGGTGTTGCCGCACATCTTCCCCAGAAGCCTGTAAGCGGTGTTGTAGCCATCATAGACATAAATGGCATCATATGAGCAGCTGGAATGATCCTCAATGCTGTAAAAGAAGAACAGATGTTTGAATTTAAAGAAAAAGATAATTCAACACAATAGTTGTTATTGATCACAAATGACCTCCTGTGTACTTACTTGACAGAAGAGAACTGCAGCTGAATGACTGAGGATCCTGGTCTGATGTACCAGATACACTCTGCATTATTTGGGTACGCAGAGGGATAGTTGGGGCTGGTAAAATTTCCACTGTAGCCATACAGGTAGCCACCACATGATGTATAATCTTAGGATCATGAAAATTAAGAAAATAAATCACTCATCAATGTGAATGTTCCAGTTTCATATTCTTTTATTTTCTTAAAGAACCAGTGAGAGCGCAGGAAGCCACAGACAAAAATCCTGTCACGAAGACTATAAAAACACAAAGATGATCTTTCCAAGTACTGCTCAGTCTAACGTTGCTCAGACACAAAAGCCAGAGAGTATGTTATCAGAAGTATCAGAAATGTTTGATCATGAAGACAGTTAAATACCTGTGGTGACTGGAGCCGTAGTCAATGCCGGGCAGTAATCTGAAGCAGATAAGCAAAAAGCAAACCAGACCATCAACAAGAAGATCGGCTTGTTATGTACAATTAATATTCTAATGCCTGTAACCAGGTTGGGTTCAGACTGGACAAATCATACAATATAAACTATTTTAATGAAGGCGTGCTGAGGATAAATTTGGTGAGACAGAATGACACTAAATCATAGTTTACTATGTTTCACCCTCCTCATCTGTTGCCTCCAGAGTCAACCAAAAGGGAAAGTTAAAGATACTACGTCTTCATAGTCCCCTTAAAGTAATAGTACTCTAAGTATTCAAAGGAAATGTACTCATTCCACAGAAAACTGGACAGTACATTGGCACATATTACATTATTGTTGACACTAAATACATCAGCACCATTTCACTGTTGTAGTAGGTCCAGATGGAGCTGGTCTGAACCAGCTGCAGTCTTTAACTATTCATTGTATTTCATAAACTCAGCATATGTTGTTGTATGAAAAATGTATATTTGAAAAGAAACTACTTGCTATAGCTGCCAAACAAATTCAATGAGGGGTAAAAAATGCAATATTTTCCTCAGAAATGTAGTGGAGTTAAAGCACAAAGAATTATAGATTGGAAATACAGATGTAATATACCTCAAAACTCACTTAGGTTAATGTTCTTAGTTACTTTCCATCACTGCTTACCGGTACAGTCTGGACAACAGTATCAAAGAGAAGGATGGATGCAGAACCTGTTCCTAATGTTGATTTGTTAGACGGCACTTACAGTAGTAGTCATAGCAACAGTTGCCATAGTATTGACAGGAGCTTGAACAGGAGCAGCTTCCCATGTGACGGCCACAGTTGTAACGACATGATGGTTGACCTGAGAGACACGGGAGGAAACAGTCTTAGCCAAAGTATTTACAGTTCTCTGTGAGGAGAAATGTAAATGAATGAGCTATGGCCTTAGAAATGTTTGGTCATGAAGACAGTTAAATACCTGAGGTGCCTTCTGGTGCTACAGACGATGTTAGGCAGTAATCTGAAGCAAAAAGCAAACCAGACCATCAGCAAAAGATTGGCTTTTTATGTACAATTAATATTCTAATGCCTGTAACCGGGATGGATTCAGAATTGGATTTGGTGAGACAGAATGACACTAAATCATGATGGAGTTAATAAATGGGGCAAAAAGAAGAAATTCTGCTGTGTAAACTTGTATTCATGTTGTGGCCACCCTGGCTTTTTTGTGAATTACTGAATATTTAAAACTCGTAGTTATTCTTTAACTCTTTGTGTGAACATTTATGTAAATCAAACTGTGTAAAAAGTTGGTAGAACTGATAAAAAAAACCTCATCGACGTCCAATACATAAAAAATGCCATATTTTCCACAGAAATGTAGTGGAGTTGATAAACACAAAGAATAATAGATTGGAAATACAGATATAAAGTACCCCAAAACTCAGTTGAGTAAATGTTCTCAGTTAATTTCCATTGTAGTCGGTCCAGATGGAGCTGGTTTTAACCAGTTTATTTACAGTTGTGTAATTTACTCCATTGGTTTCCAACCTAGGGGTCGGGCTCCCTCCAGAGGGTCAGGAAGATAATTAATGGGGCACGAAAAAGAAATTCTGTTGGGAAAACTTTTATTCATATTGTGGCCATCCTGGCTTTTGTGAAATACTGATTATCTAAACCTCTTAGTTATTCTTTATCTCTTTGTGTGAACAGTTACTGTGTTTAAATCAAACTGTGTAAAAAGTTGGTAGAACTGATAACTTTTGAGCTCACCAAAAATATTTGCAACCACTTATGGGATCCTCAACTATTCATTGTATTTTATAAACTCAGCATGTTGTTGTATGAAAATTATATATCTGAAAAGGAACTAGTAGCTATAGCTGCCAAATGATTAAATGGGGGTAAAACATTCAATATTTTCCCCAGAAACATAGTGGAGTTGTGAACATTGGACAACAGTTTCAAACATTATGATGCACCTGCAGTTTATACAGCAACTGTGAACAAAATAACCCATGTAAGCGCTAAGCAATCTGACAGACTGACTGGCTCAGGTGAGGTAGCCTAATGTCAGATCACAAATATCAGCCGACAGATTGGTTGATGCTGACATATTTTTAAGATTGCATGAATTGCGTTTAATTGGAAAAGACCAGGGCTTCTCTTGTGTTCGTTAAGACTGGGATGACTTGGCATCAATTTGCGTTGTTTTGCCATGTTAAAAAATGTTCTTCCTTGCTGTTGGTTTCTAGACGCAATATTGCTTCAGTAAACACGGCCGTACCCGGCAAAATGGAACCGGCATCACCAGTCTCTTATTGTCAAGCTTGTCTGACCCGTTTGCTTCCTACAAAACAGAGTAAAACAAAGAAACCGAAGTGACATCTAAGACCCCATGACATGACTTCAAATGAACTAACCCCCACAATGTTTCCAGCACAAACGTCCTGTTTCAACACTAAATACATCATATTAAGCGGAAAAGATGCCACTAGTGTATTTCAGTGTGATGCAAGTTGCTTTTCAGTTAAAATTATGACCATAGTTTTAGGGACATGATACCTACTGTAGTAATCAGGACAACAGTTTCCATTGTATTGACAGGAGCTTCTGCAGGAGCAGCTTCCCATGTTCCGACCACAGTTGTAACGACATGAGGGCTGTTCTGAGAGACGCAGGAGAGTATAAAACATTTCAGTAATTCATATTTTAATGTTTTATTCTTTCACAAATAGGTTGTTTAGAGGTTTTCATACCTGTGACAGGAGTTTCAGTGCTGGAGAAATCTTCATGACAGAAAAAAAGGGTTTACTGTTATACTGTGTAACTAAACATTCAGATAAACCAGAAACTGTGACCAAAAAATATCATTGCAGGAAACTTGAGCTGCAGAAAGTTCAGACAAAACAATTCCCATCACTGAAATCACTCTCGACACTTAGACCTTATGGATGTCATTACAATTAAGATACTGCATATTGTTTGAAATTCATACACATCAGTAATCATTGTGACGTACCCCCAACTTCGTAGTATGCCTCAAATCCTGAGGAGCTAACACTACTGTCAGTACTGAAACGCACGGTCAAGTAAGAACCGGTGGAGTAGAAAGTGGCAGTGTTTGTGCCACACACCTTCCCCAGAAGAGTGCTACCGGTACTGGAGCCATCGTAGACGGAAACGGAATCACAAACACAATTTCCACAACCCTCAATGCTGTGAAAGAAGAACATATGTTTGACTTTAAAGCTAAAGATAATTCAACACAATAGTTTTTATGATCACAAATGGCCTCCTGTGTACTTACTACACGGAAGAAAACTGCAGCCGAATGACTGAGGATCCTGGTCTGATGTACCAGATACAGTCTTCATTATGTGGGTACGCATATGGATAGTTTGGGCTGGACAAACTTCCATTGTAGCCATACAGGTAGCCACCACATGATGAATAACCTTAAGATCATGAAAATTAAGAAAATGAATCACTCATCAAAGTTGATGTTACAGTTTCATATTCTACGAGTATTGTACGAGTGAGAGCGCAGGAAACCACAGACAAAAACCCTGTCATGAAGACCATAAAAACACAAAGATGATCTTTCGAACTATTGCTCAGTCTAATGTTGCTCAGACACAAAAGCCAGAGAGTATGTTATCAGAAGTATCAGAAATGTTTGGTCATGAAGACGGTTAAATACCTGAGGTGACGTCTGGTTTCGTAGTCGTTGCCGAGCACTCATCTGAAGCAAAAAGCAAACCAGACCATCAGCAAGAAGATCGCCTTTTTATGCACAATTAATATTCTAATGCCTGTAACCAGGCTGGATTCAGACTTGACACGTCATAAAATTATAACTATTTTAATGATGGCGTGCCGAGGATAAATTTGGTGAGACAGAATGACACTAAATCATAGTTTACTCTGTTTCACCCTCCTCATCTGTTGCTTCCAGAGTCAACCAAAAGGGAATGTTAAAGGTACCACGTCTTCATAGTCCTAGTAAAGTAATAGTACTCTAAGTATTCAAAGGAAATGTACTCATTCCACAGAAAATTGGACAGTACATTGGCACATGTTACATTATTATTAACACTGAATACATCAGCACCATTTCACTGTTGTAGTAGGTCCAGATGGAGCTGGTCTTATGCAGTTTATTTACAGTTGTGTAATTTATATCATTGGTTTCCAACCTAGGGGTCGGGCTCCCTCCAGAGGGTCAGGGAGATAATTAATTAATGGCGCAAGAAGAAAGAAATTCTGCTGAGTAAACTTTTATTCATATTGTAGCCATCCTGGCTTTTTTGTTAAGTACTCATTATCTAAACCTCTTAGTTATTCTTTATCTCTTTGTGCGAACAGTTACTGTGTGTAAATCAAACTGTGTAAAAAGTTGGTAGAACAAATAACAACTCAGCAACATCTGATACATGACGAGCGGTAGCGACCACACTGCTTTTGAGTTCACCAAAAATATTTGCAACCACTCATATGATCCTCAACTATTCATTGTATTTTATAAACTCAGCATGTTGATGTATGAAAAATATATATCTGAAAAGGAACTAGTAGCTATAGCTGCCAAATGAGTTAATTGGGGGGTAAAACCGTTAATGTTTTCCTCCTCCTCAGTTAACACTGGACAACAGTTTCAACCATTATGATGCACCTGCTGTTTATACAGCAACTGTGAACAAAATAATATGACCACATCATATTCGTGTAAGTGCTGAGTCATCTGACAAGACTGACTGGCTCAGGAGGAGAAGGATGGATGCAGAACCTGTTCATACTGATGATTTGACAGACGTGGCACTTACAGTGGTAGTCATGGCAACAGTTGCCATAGTATTGACAGGAGCTTGAACAGGAGCAGCTTCCCATGTGACGGCCACAGTTGTAACGACATGATGGTTGACCTGAGAGACACGGGAGGAAACAGTCTTAGCCAAAGTATTTACAATTCTCTGTGAGGAGAAATGAATATGATGGAGCTATGGCCTTAGAAATGTTTGGTCATGAAGACGGTTAAATACCTGAGGTGACGTCTGGTTTCGTAGTCGTTGCCGAGCACTCATCTGAAGCAAAAAGCAAACCAGACCATCAGCAAGAAGATCGCCTTTTTATGTACAATTAATATTCTAATGCCTGTAACCAGGCTGGATTCAGACTTGACACGTCATAAAATTAAAACTATTTTAATGATGGCGTGCCGAGGATAAATTTGGTGAGACAGAATGACACTAAATCATAGTTTACTCTGTTTCACCCTCCTCATCTGTTGCTTCCAGAGTCAACCAAAAGGGAATGTTAAAGGTACCACGTCTTCATAGTCCTAGTAAAGTAATAGTACTCCAAGTATTCAAAGGAAATGTACTCATTCCACAGAAAATTGGACAGTACATTGGCACATGTTACATTATTATTAACACTAAATACATCAGCACCATTTCACTGTTGTAGTAGGTCCAGATGGAGCTGGTCTTATGCAGTTTATTTACAGTTGTGTAATTTATATCATTGGTTTCCAACCTAGGGGTCGGGCTCCCTCCAGAGGGTCAGGGAGATAATTAATTAATGGCGCAAGAAGAAAAAAATTCTGCTGAGTAAACTTTTATTCATATTGTGGCCATCCTGGCTTTTTTGTTAAGTACTCATTATCTAAACCTCTTAGTTATTCTTTATCTCTTTGTGCGAACAGTTACTGTGTGTAAATCAAACTGTGTAAAAAGTTGGTAGAACAAATAACAACTCATCAACATCTGATACATGACGAGCGGCAGCGACCACACTGCTTTTGAGTTCACCAAAAATATTTGCAACCACTCATATGATCCTCAACTATTCATTGTATTTTATAAACTCAGCATGTTGATGTATGAAAAATATATATCTGAAAAGGAACTAGTAGCTATAGCTGCCAAATGAGTTAATTGGGGGGTAAAACCGTTAATGTTTTCCTCTTCCTCAGTTAACACTGGACAACAGTTTCAACCATTATGATGCACCTGCTGTTTATACAGCAACTGTGAACAAAATAATATGAACACATCATATTCGTGTAAGTGCTGAGTCATCTGACAGACTGACTGGCTCAGGAGGAGAAGGATGGATGCAGAACCTGTTCATACTGTTGATTTGTCAGACGTGGCACTTACAGTGGTAGTCATGGCAACAGTTGCCATAGTATTGACAGGAGCTTGAACAGGAGCAGCTTCCCATGTGACGGCCACAGTTGTAGCGACATGATGGTTGACCTGAGAGACACGGGAGGAAAAAGTCTAAGCCAAAGTATTTACAATTCTCTGTGAGGAGAAATGAATATGATGGAGCTATGGCCTTAGAAATGTTTGGTTATGAAGACGGTTAAATACCTGTGACGACGCCACCTACAGTCCACCGCTTATCACCTGAAGGATTATGTGAAAAACAAACGAGATAAAATGTCAGAGTATCGGCCACATAAAGACCAGTGACAGCACAGGAAACCACAGACAAAAACTGTCATGAAGACTATAAAAACACAAAGACGATCTTTCCAGCTACTGCTCAGTCTAATGTCGCTCAAAATACAAAAGCAAGAGAGTAGAGGACAATACCTTGCACTCCATATGAGGCGATCACGCTGCAAAGAACCACAAGAGTCCACATGGTGAGTTCGTTCACCTTGCAACATGCTTGAGATGCTGAACATGGCAGCTTATATAGGCGGCAGCCAGATGAGACACTGATGTGGCAGCCATAAAGTTTCTGATGCAGCGATCACTGCGCGTGAGAAACACACACTTGGTGGACTATCATAAAACATGCGCAAAGATTGTTCATCTGCAGCTTCAGGATGTGTTTTTAAGGTGTTTGCTTAAGACATCCGAGCAGAACTTCGTGAGGGCTTTTGGGAACGTGAGAATGTGCAGATAATAAAATCCAATATGGTGTGTCTCTGAAGGAATCCTTCTCAACAGTTGCACCCTTTAACAGTAGAAGAGAATGAACATTAAACAGTTGAGAGAAGAGACCCGGGAGCCCTCTGCCTGGATTTTCTTATTTCTTGTTTGTTGCTGTACTTGGGACGCTTCACCGATACAAAATGTTGGTTTGACGCCCTCGGTATCGGACTCAACAATAAACTATCTTTGTGGCGTGTTTAGGAACAGCTCTGACAAATCCTACTAAGTCTACCTTTAAATATAACAGTCCACATTATATCAATATGACGTGAAATTCAATTAGCTTTGAGACAGAAAATGGCCGCTAGTAATGCTCTACAGAGGGAGACTTGATACTTTTATATTTTGAGTACATTTCAGAGCCGTACTTTCTCAATGTCACTTGAGCAAAGAGGTTAAAATAAGCACTTTTACTTTAAGTATATGTACTTCTACTTGAGTAAAGAATGTGTGTACTTTTGCCACGTGTATGTTAATATTTATTAAATAGTTCTAGACTTACAATAATAGTATACAAATACTGGTGTGTTAACAGTACATCAGTGATATTCCAGTTTAATTCTACAAGTATCTCTACATAAGACCTACAAACCTGACCTCGTATTAGTTCTTCAACCATAAGACACAAATAAAACACAAATAAGTTAATAAGAAGTTTATAAGAAGCCAGAGAAGACACGTGGAGATTGTTGATATATTGACTCCTCCTTGACTTTCCTTTATCAATTGTTGCTACCGTGACAGTGCTTATAGATGATCCAGTCCAGGGCTGTAAAACACTAACAGTGACGTGATGTTTCTATTTCTGGTGAGAAAGTCTTGTGTACCTTCCCTGTTGGATCAGGTGTTCGTAAAGGATTTTCTTCATCATGTTCAAGGATGTCGCCCCCTGAAAATAAATACAAACTACACTGCTTTATAAACTTTATGCCCGGCAATGAAGACCGTCTGAAAGATGTTTGCTCCTTTCCCAGAACACGTTAGTCTAGGCATAACATCCTTTAACAGTTTGATAGTGACATAAAAGAAATACACCCCATAATAAGGATACAAACCATATACTAAAGTAATGATTAACTCATGGATTATCAATGCTGATGTATCATGAATTCCCTGATGCTGACCATCAACAAATGATCAAGACGATATTAAGACTATAAGTCCTTATCAGTAAAGGATAAATTCACCCAAAAATTTCAATTCAGTCATTATCTACTCGTCCCCATGTCGATACAAAGTCTTGTGAAGTTTCGTAGTCCACAAAACATTTCTGGTGCATGGGGACTTGTTTTTAACACGAGAAAAAAAATAAGCTTAGAAACCTCCAAGTCTCCAGGAAAGCCCTGAGATCCCAAATTGATTTTTTTTTTTTAAAACGTGATTTTCACCCTTTAAGCCGAAATCTTCACTGTAGCTGCGTCGATAGAACTTAGTTAGACAGATCTTTGGGCTGTCAGAGACTTGGATCGTGCCGAACAAGCTGTCTGAAGCCATTTTATTTTATTTCTTTACTTAATCTACTTCAGTTGTTTAGAAGAATGCTTCAAAACTTCATCCTAATTTATGGGGGTAAGCATATCGTGACTGAAGTTTCATTCTTGGGTGAACTTTCTTTTAACTGATATGTGACCAGCTGGATTGTAGCTAGTTAGTTCTTGCTTTAATGTTTAATGAGCATGAATGTAAATGTGTATTAAACTGTACATTTTTACAGATGATATGGAATTGATGGTGTGAGTAATGACTGATATGGATTGTATCAGAAAGAGAGAGCAAAAGAAGACATGACGACATCCTGTAGGAACAATAGCCGAAAAATATGACACGTGAAAATTTGATTGTTCAGTGATTTTTTTTATCTACTCTGTGGTCCGTCTCTCTCTTTGTATTTTCTTATATTGATTTAAGTCATTCAGGTTGAAATATGTTTACTAGGTACTTGTTTGACTTGTGTGTTCGAGCAAAATGTTTAAAGAACGTGCGTAATTAATCACAAATAAACATCCCTACAATATGGGGACATTTCAGTGAGTCACTTCCAAACACAAACAAGCCCGGCTGAGCTCTCCGTTCACCCCCCTCCATGATGCGGCTTGCATCATCCTCCTCCTTAAGTCAACATGTAGAGGGACATTGGGAGGTCTCTTTCTTCTCCCTGTCAGACCTATTTATCTATGGCCGTAGCACGTCAGTACAAAGCGGGCTGTGAGTCATGGCAGCAGAGCCCCTGACTCAATGCTGCTTTGGTTAATCAGTAACCAGAGTGGGAGCACCGCGGTGGCCGACTGGGTTAAATTAAGGGAGCTGAGGAGTCAGGACCTCAGTCAGCCCTTCACTCAGCAGCAGCAGACACACACGGTAAGAGCAAACTTTGACTTTATGTCAGTGGTTGTCTTTTGAGTCAATGTACAAGCTTGTCAGAAGTGAGAGGGGATGCTTGAACTTAGAGACTTAGAATTTATCTGTTACAGTATTAAAAACCAAGAAATGATGTTTCAAATATGGTGTGGATGAAAGCACCTCAGTCAAACTGTCTTGTTGACCTACATTTTAGTTTGATTTAAGGGTGAACTATTTCATCAAAACAGAAAGTACACATGATTTGCGATGGATTAGATTACATCAAAACATTTTGTCAGAAGTCTGCATCTCAGCAGAAAGCATCGGGTATCATGAATCAATCATGATTTTTGGCCTCTGTCATAGAGTCATCCGGTACACAGGTGGGCTGGTTGTGTATAAGAACATTTTAGAGGAAGGGACCAAGGCCATGTTCTGTGGTACGTGTCCAAACAGAGGAAAAGCCAGTGTTTGCTCACGTCTTCCAAGAGTCCATCAGTCCACATTACTGCACGTTCAGCTCAGAGGATAAAGTCCTACGTTTGCATAAGAGCACTCGCCCAGAAATCTGGGTTAATGACAATAACTTATAATTAATCAAGCAAAAAATTCATTCTTACTTTTATTATCAACTCAACGCATGTGTAAAAGTTATACTGACCGATTCATTTTAGACATGGATTTATTTGTACAGTTATTACGATATTAATACAGCCAAACAGTGAGTGAAAGCTTTTGTATTCTCGTATTTTGACAATTTGTGCATGTAAATTTGTTTGACCGCCTGAGCACACAAACAGAGAGCTGCTTTTTTTTTTTATAGCAATATCCATCTTATTTTAGTCCGTGAACAAAAACAAATTCACACATAGATGCGTCTTCATTATCTATGCGACCCCTGTTGCGGAGGGTAATGCCTGCTCTCATTCACTGGCCAGCAGCAGAGAGGTAACACAAAGAGCAATCAATCCATCACTGACATGCCGCTCTATGTCCAAGGATGGTTCCTGGTTCCTGCCAGGATTGGCTGGCAGGAACCAGATCCAGCCAGATTTCTGTCGAAAGCCTTGCTAATACTAACGTACCATTCACAGCCTGATACTCAGACTCAATAGCCTGCTGATCACTTGGTCTATTCGCCATGAACTAAACATATCCGTCTCTCTCCTCAGAAGGAATCGTTTTAAGGTGACTATCAACAAAAGGTAAAATGCGGATCCTGCGGTCGCCTCTTCTCGCCCTCCTGCTCTGCTGCTACCTCTCAGCAAGCCAAGCCAACCGCGTCTACATTCACCCCTTCCATCTCTTCGCCGCTGAGAATGTCAGCTGTGAGACGCTGCAGGCCCAGACGTCCAAGCCTCTTGAGACACTTCCTGTGGCCCCCCTTGATATTGAAGTCCTGACGCCAGACAGCAGGGACCCTTCGAAGCTGGACGCGCAGAAGCAGAACGTCACAGAGAGGACGGCGGTTCTGGCGGAGTTGTTGAACTCTCTGGGCCTCAGGATGTACAAGGCGCTCAGCAGCAAGCAGCAAAGCAGCAACACCCTCCTGTCCCCGGTCAACACCTACGGATCCCTCTTCACCTTCTACCTGGGAGCCTCAAAGAAGACAGCAAGCCTGTTCCAGGTCTTTGATTTTCAGTGTTGACTTGTGCTGAGTGATGGGGATGATTGATATGGTCCAATGTGATCATCAGGTCTTGTACTAATCAGTTCCTTTCCTTTCAGCAACTACTGGGCCTGAGCAGTGGCACCGACCGAGAGGACTGTGTGTCCTTAGTGGATGGACACAAGGTTCTGAAGACCCTGCAGAGCATTAACTCTCTGGTGGACGACGGACCGAAAGATGAAATCACTACCCAGGTGTGGACCTTCCCCCGTCATGGTGCTCAGCTATCAGAGGATTTTATTCAAGGCACGCAAGACTTTTCGGACACATCGTTCATCCGCGGCGTGGACTTCTCCAAACCTCAGGAGGCCGAGCAGCTGGTGAACAGCTTCGTGGAGAAGACGTCGGAAGGGAAGGTGAAGGGCGTCTTCAAGGATCTGAACTCCAGCAGCGACCTTCTGTTTCTTACCTCCTTTAACTTCCAAGGTTTGTCTCTCCTTCTTGATTAGAACTTGGCCAATGAGGACACTTTCCACATTTTAAGACCACCACTCAAGCGTGTGTCGCACCAAAGATTGTATCTGGAGTGGAAAACATTTTGCAGATCTGTGTTGTACTCAACAACGTCTCTTTCAAGAAATCACGACCCAGTTACTCAAGATGATCCACCGTTTCATGGAGGAACTGTCCACGGCTAATATCGCCACATTTGGGGCAAATTAAAAACTGGATGGCGTTATAATCACAGCAAGATATTATTTACATTATCATGACTTTTGCCACACTGTAAACCCGTGCCAGTTGACCCAGATGCTTATATAATAATACAAATTCAAATCCTACAGTTTACAAGGTTTAGAGTCATGTCAACTGCTGCGCCCCCTTGCACTGCCTGATTGTGTTTCTTTACTTGTGTCTCTTTAGGTAGCTGGAGGACGGCTTTCCAGCCAGAGGAGACCTCCACCCAAGAATTTCATGTGGACGGAACAACAACAGTGATGGCTCCGCTGATGACCCACACGGGTCGGTACCACTACCTGAATGATAAGGTAAATTAAAAAATGTTTATGCCTAACATTAGCTTATTTGTGTATTTCTCTTCAACACGTATTTGCAGTCATGAAATGTACTTTGGTGACAAGCAGGAAGTTCGAGGTTGCTCATGATGTCACATCTTTTTCTCACCATGAAGGTGCGGCGGTGCACAGTTGTGAAGCTGTCTCTGAGCAAACGCTCCTACATGCTGCTGGTCCTGCCTCATGAAGGAGCTAACCTCCACGACATAGAGTCTAAGCTGGGCACTGTTGTCATGTCTGACTGGCACCAGAACCTCCAGGAAGGGTGAGTCCTGAGCTTTTTAAAAACCCTAAATCCAGACCATGCCCCTATGGTTGATAAAACATGATAACGTGCCCTCTTGGGTGTCCTTCCAGCTGGACGAATTAGATGAAGTGCCCTTTAGTTGCCCTCTCAGTGCCCTTTTTGCCCACTGATGCCCCACTGGTGCCGTTTTAGTTTTTGTCGCCCATGCCCTTCAAACATCCCGAGTCCGCCACTGATCGCCACCTACATTCATTATAATAACCTGCCAACAAGTTACAGATATCTATAATTTCGTAGATCACAATATTTTGGATCTTTATCACTTTTTAAATGTTTTTCCAGGACTGCAGAAACACAACTGGTTATACAGTGTATGTTGTGTCACTGTAAAAAAAATGAGGCTGTAGATTTTAATGGAATCGCTTCAAATACTTTTCATCTTAATATTAAATCCCTGTCTTCTGTACATCCGCCCAGTCTGTTGGAGCTGTCCCTCCCGAAGTTCTCCATGTCTTCCACGACTGACATGCGCGACCTGCTGACCAACATTAGTCCAGAACTCGAGGCCAAACTGTTGGGCTCCGAGGCTGAGTTCAGCCAACTCAGCAACACCCAACCCTTCGCTATAGATAAGGTGAAGTAGATGAGTGGTCAAATTATACACTCACTATGTACCATGTCCATCACTAACATATCTCTTTGTCTGATCTCAAGGCGGTCAACAAGGTGATGTTTGAGATGTCGGAGGAAGGAGCAGAACCTCAGGACAAGATCCAGGAAGCAGGTATCCCTCTGAAACTCTCCATCAACCGGCCGTTCTTCTTTTCGGTCATAGAGGGATATTCGAATGCCATCCTCATGCTGGGAAAGATCACCAACCCTACACTCTGAAGTTATACAGTGCCCTAAAAACCAACAAAAACCTCTGACGTGAAAAACAGCCAGCATACCAGTCCCATTTCTTTACAGTGTTCCTCATCGCCTACAGCTCCTGCAGGTGCTGAAATCAATCAATCATTCGACAGACGGCTCATTCAGATCCTTCCCTTGTTTTTCAGCTGAAATAATGGCCACATGCAGTATTTGAGGAATGAAGCACAACCTTGCTCACAGAGGATCTATCGATATTACGCAGTGTTGCAGAAACAGTATTTATGAAAAAACCTGTTTAAGCTGAGTTGTTTTCAAGCAGCCTCTTAAAAATCCTAATTTGTTTGTTTTTTTTCTCCTGTAAAATTTATTATAGCAGAGTTCTGTACAGTATTTTTCAGTAGAGTAGGTACAGTAACCACGATTCTCTACGATCAATGACTGATGACGTTGTATATTGTAACTAAGAGTTTATTTTTGTTTTGTTGCGATTTGTGATTTCAAAATAATAATAAAACATTTGTAACCTAAAACACTTGAAATGTCTTTTTCTAAATAAGGATTTCAGCTTTTTATCGTTTCAATGATTCAAATGATCGTAGTGTAATGATATTGATCACCTAAACAGGTCAGGCAAAAGAAGCCTACAGACTGGACGGCAGGGAAGTGCTGCACTAGAGGTCATTCAACTTTCCTGTCAGGAATTATGCTAAATTTTTGGGAAATTGGGACGAGACTCAGGATAACAAGTTAGACTATTGTTTATTTTTGGAACCATCTCATCAGCTATTGTCAGTCAATAGTTTTTAGCTAGTTGAAGATATAACATTTTGATTTTTCAGATAAATCTCAAACATATTTCTCAAACACTGTTTCCAAAAATCTTTCCTTTATAGAAGATCTATAACTTTTACAATGCCTTGTTGAAAGTGTGGTTACTGTACCAGCACTTTATATTGTATAATACATATTACTCATAAATATTAGAAGAAATATGAATTACAACATGCATTAATGTGTGGAATAATATAGAAATAGGGCAACTTAGCATTATAAGTCCTATATTATAATAAAGGTCACAATGGATATTTTTGTGCATGGAGTACTTTTAATGCTTAATAGTACATTTTACTAATTACACTTTTAATTTACTTTGGTAACATTTTCAATGTAGAACTTGTAGCAATATTTTTACAGGTAGTATTATAACAACTACTTAAGTTATAATCTGAATAATAATAATCTGAGCGAGTGACCTTTCCATTAAAACACACCAATTCAATTCTGTATCCAAAATTCTTTGTTTTATTCCCAAGTAACATTATGTTAAACATATTATAATATACAACTTTGATTTTAACAAAAAATGTACATGTTACACACAAACAGACTTCTCTATGTCAGGTAAATCCTTCACCAAGCAGCAGAAATTAACAAATATCACTTGATTGACATTCTCTCTTTACGAATTAGACTTCAGACTCTTGTTATGCGACATTCTGGCCCAACATATAGAGCAGTTCATATGACCAGCATCAGTCATTTTCTGTCAGTTCTTGTCCTTCAGTCTTCATCATTAACTCTTACCAGATCATGACTCTGGACTTCTGACTTTTATCCTTCACAACTCTTGCAGGGGTCGGGATGAGTGCAGCATGTCGCACCTTACTGGTTCTGCTCAGCGAGCTCTCGGGCCTCTTTCACCAGGTCCATCAGAGTGGAGAACATGGAGATGTCACTTTGCTGAAGACCCATCTTCTGGATCTGAGACACACAACAGCACAGAGCAGTGTAAGAGAGAATAATCAGAAGTCAGATGATGCTGATGTTTGTAACAGAACCTGGAAGCAGTTGGTCTGCATGTTTCAAACGCCACCTACCTGCTCTCCCAGGTATTCCACATCCAGTGCCAGTTGTAGTCGGATCTTGCTGTCGTCTGTGGGTCCTCCGTTTGCTCCGACCGAAGATGTCGTGGTCGCGCCCTTTCTGGCTTGCTTCAATCGCTTCAGACTCTCCTCCATCTTTCTCACTGAGCTCAGCACCTCAGATATGGTCTCATAGTACCTGAACACAAGAAAGACAAAAAAATCTAACTGTGTTACACAAATTGTGTGGCTTGCAGCTCGAAGTGACGCAAGATATATTTTATAAATCTTCAGCCCCGGTTCTTTATTTGTGTGTTGGCTGACCTCTGTGTGCATTCAGACAGTGTGACTCGCAGCCACTCTTGTGCCGTAGAGGGAGTGACCAACCCCGTCGAGTCAGTCAGCAGCTGATGTAGCGGGCGTAAGGCGTTGTCCATGTAGGCTGATGCACGCACCGGCAGCTCCTGTCCAAAGAGGAAGTAGAATGTTGTATTCACAGCGTGAAGGGAGAATAAATATTTGTTTGTGTTGAGGATCATGGTCAGTAGAAAACTGAATTTGAACTTTGTTCATGTTGAGGATGGAGACTTATATTTATCTCTATTAATTGTCTTAATGTAGAGCTATGCAGCTGTGGATCATATGGAAATGTTGACGTTTGCATTGTGCAGCTCTATTATGCAGGAAAATGTCAATAAAGACTCATTATTTTGTTCCTTATTGGGCAATGTAGGAGAGAATCATAATGTGAATATCAAATGCTATTCAAGAACCAACATGCCTCATCAATCTGGGCAGTCAGTGAATTTCAAAATGTGAAATTCTGACCTTTAACTTTAGCATTTCCACCAGAAAAAAACGTATGTCACACAACAGTTTCAACTGCATAAGCCCCCCAGGTTATGTCTAAATCAGACAAACTCCCACTGTTTGCTCCAAGATAGACGAATGATGAAATATAGGAGAGACACGTATATGTGCCTGTTTGCAGCTTCACTGACCTTATTCGTCCTGCGGTAGAGTCGTGGAACCTCAGAGGCACTCTTCAGGAAGCGGCAGCTGCGTTCAGTCAGATGCTGTGTCATCCTGGTGTTCAGAGTGGGAATGCTACTCGACAGGCAAGCCTTGGAGTCTGACAGAGCATCTGACATAGACGAGAACACTGGTGAATACTAAAGTACGCGCTGTAACAGTCTTACCAGAGTTACCTTTGTGCTGAAGCAGGATACAATGAGAAAGAAATCATGTTGTGACAGAAATATTGTCTTTGAAGATGTCATGCTTCAAAAAGCCTGTTGGGGATTTGTTGGTTTCATTTTAAAATGTCAGTGAACACTTACGGTTTGTTGCACTGACATGTGTCTCTTGGCACGTTTTCACAAAAATTAGAGCACAGCAGAAATAAGGCACTGCTCCCTTCCATTTACAAAAGAAGGAAAAAATAATCCTTCAAAAAGAGATGGCATGCCTCTTGTATTACAGGTTCTAATTGACAACAGAACAATGCTTTAGAACCGTTCTTATGTAAGTGTATACTAATCCGACTGGACAATTCTTCCTCATTTCCTGACAAAACACTGCACAACAAGATCAACCAAACACAACACAAAGGATGTGGAAAGTCAAAATCACTTCTATGTGTACCGTATGGGTAGCTTACCTTCCACGATAGCAAAGTTCTTGAATCCGATGGCTTCTAACCGCTGTCTGACAATCTCGGACACATCTGGTATCTAAGAGAAAAACAAGAAGCTATCAGTCGTCATCTTTCCATCTAACTGTCAAGGGAATTTAACTCTGGGAAGGTTGCAAGAAAGAAAGAAACATATCTAAATGCTTTTACTATTAACTTAATGTTTCTTTTCACTTTGTCATTTATGTAAAATGCTGAAGCTTAACCCCACGTAAGTCTAACATGTAATATAATGCAAGTAAACTGGAGCTACAAATGTAGGTACATGTATTTAGTTTGTGTCTGTGCACCTGTTCCTGCAGTTTTTGGATGTCAGCTGCGATGTAGACCAGCTGTTTGGTGGACAGAGATGCAGGATTCCCACTCTCACTGCCACCTTCATCCATTGACGTTCGGCTGGATGTGGAGGAGGCCGAGCTCGGCAAGGGCCTGGTTGGCTCTTTGGTCGCCTCGGAGGATGGAGTCTTAGTCAACACCTGCGTGGACATTGATCAAGTTGATAAGAGCAGGTAACAGCCAATAGCATTGAGCTTTTGTTGTTGAAATTTACTCTTAAAAATAAGTATTCTGGTTTATTTAAATTTACCTCGTCAAGAAACTTTGCATATCGTGCGTAGAGCTGCAGCGTGAGCTTCCAGAGACGATGGGCCAGAGGCGACAGGTAGACTTTGTCTGACCAACATCTCACTAGACAGGACCACAACACCTCAGATACCTGCAGGTGGTATGCACTGCCAGCTGGACATAGACAGACACAGACACATAGTTACTGCAGGTGAAGTGTTAGTTACACACCAGTGTTCCTGATAGAGAATAAATTCCTACCTGGTGCTGCAACTAGTCCTTCACTTATGGCGTTCTCCAGACATCCTGCTATTTCCTTGTACCTGAGAGAAGAAAGACAAAACAATCAATGTGTTATCAGATTATTTCTTGCATCAGCTCTGATATACACAGACTCATGACGTGAAACAACACTGTGTGTCTTAGAAATAATGGACTTTCCAGAGAAAGCTGAACTGTGCAGGTTTGTATTGAGAAATGAGGACACGAGGCCTAATCTTCACAGTGTGTGCGTGTTTGCGGGGGTGGGAGGAGGTTGACAAACACTAGACAGGTTTTTCCACAGATCGATGGCCATTCAGTCAAGGTCCAGTGTCATGTTTACGGGCTATGTTTAGTAATGCGCTGACAGACATCTTTAATTTTCATTTTGCTTCTTGTCATCACTCTGCATGAAACCCACACCCACGAGCAATCTTCCAGATTCCTATAAAAAAGGGCTTTGTTCAACTTGTGAACGTCTGCCAACTTGTCTTTTTCCCCTAAAAAAATGCTGACAGCCTGCAATTTTAACCAAAGCTCGTCTCTTGAGTCATTAAAGAAGCAGACAATCCTTCAAAATACATAATGCGCAGAAACTCCACCTTCTTCGACGTCGCACCATGCTCGTTTTAGCTGAGGTTTAAATTCAAGGTGAAAACACACCTATTATATTCACTACATGCAAGTAAAAACAATGTAATCTGAGGTTGTGCACATGTGTGATTTTCCAGGAAGTCTTGTCATCATAGTGCAAGTTATTCTGCCAATAACCCTATCAGTAGTGCTGGTTGGACAGTTGCATAACTTCCTCCACCCACAGCTTTTCTGGAATCCGTTTTTTTTTTGGGGGGGGGGCTGCGTCTAACATTTCAGTAACTTTCCAAAACCGACAATCCAACTTTCACACTTTTTACGTAAGGAAGTGAGAAAGGTGGCTTTGAACTCTCTCTAGCTCTCTTTTACCGGCACTTTTCTTGTGAGCAACTAAGCGCAAAACTGTAAAAGCCTTCCAGGGGAGAGTATGTGCATCATTCCACCCATATTTAAAAGATGTCGCATCTCCCTCCTCTCTGAATGCCAGCTTTTCATTCTGCCTTCGAGGGTAGCTATTCAAAACAGCACTTTTTCAACACAGGGGTCTGAAATAAGATTTCTTTTCCTGGCATAATGCAGACATTAAAGAACACTACTTCCTGCACAAGAAAACAAAACTTCAGCAGTCCAGCTTTTCACTCCACCCTTCGAGCAGTAGCTGTCCCACCATTACGGATATGGAAATAGTTATAGATGTTCTGAGAAAGCACACTCAAAGGCAGAGTGAAACGCTGTCTCACAGAGAGAGGGGAGACATGATGTTGTTTGAATATGGGGATAAAAGACACATTTCCAAACCATCTCCTTGCACGTGTTGTGTGACAAATAAAGAGAGAGAAGTGAGAACCTTGGCACATATCTCACCTCCACACAGCTGGACGATCATGGTGTGAAATGTGTACGAAAGAGATGTCGGGGAGGTATGCTGCACATAGTGTAGTATATACTGGCTTTAGCATGTAGAGTATAGATCGTATTGAGGTAAAACGCACCGTAGTTGAAAGTAGACGGGCAAGTTCCATTTGTTGTGGAAGCTGGTATACGAGGGGTGTACTCTCAGTCTCTTCACACTGGCCTGCGAGCTGCACTGACGCTCAAACTTCCGCACAAACTCCATACTCGCACTGTAACGCTAGAGAAGAAATAGAGTGGTGGTGAAACTACTCAGTCAAACACTGAGCAATGTGACTGCACACAATCAACAAATCTTCTACAAAGAAGTTAATCCACCGTTGCTGTACCTCATAGAATATGTCAGGGTTTCCAGGGTTGAAGAGGTAGGCCAACCTCTCCTCGATCCCTTTGATCATCTCTGGCCACACAGAGTTCACCAGAAAATCATAACCCGGCACTGTGTCAGCTTTGTCACTGAGGGGAGAAGAAACATCAGCATGTTAAAAGTAAGCTATGATTTCATCTATATTAGTCACTACTCCAGCTACTGATTAATTTAAGCCACACAATCCAGGGGCAAGTTGTTACTATTAGATAACAAAACCTTTGAGGGTGACCAAAGAGAAACGTTCATGTAGTAAGTAAGAGTAAATGATGCATGGTTATTACATTAATAAATAAACACAACAAATATATATCGAAAGTGAGTGGTCAACATGCCGAATGTAACAGATGACAACAGAAAACTTGCTTTTCTAGTAGAAGCAAGAAAATCTTAAAACACAACAAAGAACTACTCGATCTATGAATCTACTCGATCTATGAATGAATTTGGATCATTACCTGGATATGGCTCCTCCAGTCACCTCTCTGAGCTGTTGACAGTGATGAGGAACAAACTCCAACAGTCTAGAGTACATGAGCTGGAGACCATTCGGACTGGACTTCACCACCTCTTCTACTATCACCTATGAGAAGGGGAAGAAAGAAAAGTTATCAGTTAATGTCTTCAGAAGGGAAAAAAGGCCTGAGGATTAACAGTACACCAAACCATGTGTGTTTGTTTTTTTTGTACCTGGTCCATGTAAGGTTTAACCAGCACCTGTCCTACCAGGGCCTCAGCATCTCGGGTCTTGTCTATGGTGGCATATGTCCTGAGGCAGTGACGCACCATGTCCACATTGGATGTTTGCAGACCCTCAATCAGCAGCCCCTCCAGAGACTGCTGCAGCATGGAGGTGATCCCTGCGATACGCTGACAGAGGACAGAACCTTTTCAAATACGCAGTGAAAACCAGAATCTGAAATATTTTTTTAATATTTCAATATTTAATTTAAGGTTTTCCATAAAGCAGATGGTTGTATTGATTACTGAAACTAATTATCTTTGTCATATAATTACAGGTCTGGTGGACAGACAGATGACCAGCCGGATAAACTAATAGACTTATTGGTTTATCAGCTGCCTGATTGATTGGCTGGTTGACACTTACAGGTCTGACTTTGTCCAGTAGGGGCATGCCTTTGCTCTGCACAGCGTGGAACTGCAGCTGGTTGAATTCTGTAGCAATTCTCTCCAGGATCTGACCTGCTAACAAGGGACTGTACACAGAAAGACAGACAAACAGACACGAGTCAGATATTAAAGCTTAGAACTATATCCCTGCAGTGATCAAGTTTAAACTACCTCAAGATCTGGTTTGCTCAAGTAATGTTTACAAAGATTTTGCAGTGCTTTGTGTTTGGTATTTGGATGTATGTTGAAAAATTGAATACAAGGCGCAAGATTACAAAATAGAAATACAATTTTCCATGTTCAAAAAGATAGGTATATTAAAACCTTTTCTTTCTTACTTAATCTGACTTTTCAATAACATCCTATTTGTCACTTCTGGTTAGGCAGAATTTGAAAAAGCAAATATTCAGAAATAAATATTGGGGTTTGTAAGCTCGTCAGTTTCCCACCTGCTTATTTCCAGAGAGTTGGATTCCTTGGAGTTCTGTGAGTGGAGGATCTTCTCAATCTTCTCAACTGAGCGCACCACCTGAATTAGCCTCAGTACACACACCTGATGTATAGAATAATAAATGGAAGATGATAATGAATTGATATTGTCCCACAGATGTAGAATACAGGATGTCTGTTCTATACCATCTTCTAAATTAAAGATAGGAAAACAAGTTCCTATAAAAATAATTTAAGAACATGGTAATAGACTGTGTGACACCAAATTCACAACGTTTGCCATACTAGACTATCACAGAGCTTTGTAAAGGTAATCAAATAATATATTTAGTGATAAAAACAAATTATGATCAAATGATGAGGTCAGACAGAAGGACAAGAAGCCAAACCTTTTTTTTATGCAGATCGTCCTGTTTGGACAGCTGACTGTCTATGGCCTGAATCACCTCACTCACACAGGACCGTAGACTCTGTAATAGACAACAGCCAGAAACATAAATAAAACACTCTGCGGCAGAAATTCCTCAAAGCTTACAGTTTACTTAACCACAACACATACCATGACCTCCTCTCGCAACTGTCCCAGTGGCACAGAGAGCTGATTGAGGGCTTTGTCCATCCCGACCTGAAATGAAGGAGAGGACATCTGAGATTAAAGACCGTCTTAACTTGGTCGGATTTACTTAAAAAAATGAAAACTGTGTGGTGTGCTCTCCGTCATTTTTTAAGAGCTCCAAGGTACTGAACTTTTGAGGCTGATCCTGTTACTTGACAATACAAATTAGATAACAATAAAGAGATATTTTTCAATTTCTTTACATCATCCATAAAAAAAGTTTGTGACAAAAGGCATTTTACAGAAGAGCAAAAATCCCTGTTGTCAAAAATAACTGTGACAGTAAATAAAAAGAACTGTTCATTTCTAACAACAAACATCAACCCCATTTTAATCATCATAAAGCTAGCTTTACTTATAAACATTATAGGAGAATATATCTTTAAAGATCCAACCACTGATTTTTAGATCCCCTCCCTGTCTCCATTGGATTATAAACTGTTGACAACATTAAGGACTGACCAGGTTGGTGGAGAGGTTAACAAAGTCTGCATAGTCCTTGTTGATGAGCTCCACCATGGCTGTTTTCAGCAGCTTGTAGTAAAGCTCCAGGTCCTCTCTCATCTCCTCCAGCTGGACCTGCTTCCGACATTCTGCCACAAACTGGTCCACGTCAAAGTCATCCTGCAGACAGAGACACAGCAGAGGGAGGATACAGACACATTTAGATGAGATAAGAACACCTGTCAATCAGCCATGTACACAATAACATCCAGCATTACTAAAACATGGAGACGGGACAATTTATATCAGAAATTGGAGAGTAAATCGGCTCAGCTACAGACTGACAGACCAAAAAGAGGATTTCAGCCACATCATGCAGAATGAACACATCTTAATCATTGCTAACGTCGTTTGCTATTAAGGATTACACGCAACGTCACTGTTTGACATGCTCGACATTATCAATATTATTCATCACTGTGATGTAAGTGTAATAGCTTCTTAGTATTTTCATTCAATAACAAAGCAATAAAAGCTTAAAGAAACAGGATCTTCCAGTGGGAACAGTCGACTAGCTAATGCTAGCTAGTTCAACACCATTAGCTATCGTTAGCACGCTACCAAACGTGACGTTGACGGCTTTTTACCTTCATAAAAACATCCTTGTCGAAGCACAAAGAATCAGGTCCTTTCGGTAGATTCATGTTGGGTTATAAAACACGGCTAAAACATAACACAAACAGAAAAAGTCACACGTCTCCGGCTAGCTGTGGACGGCTTCCGCAAACATGGCAAGCGCACCAACGAAGAAGAAGAGTCAGGAGGAGGACTAGTGGACAGGTGACGTCAGCGGCCCCTAGAGGCGGCCAGAGGTACATGTACTGTGGCAATGAGCCTGAGGCTGTGGAAATGTCAAACACAGTGTTTCCACAGGTTGATGGGAGGCTTAGGTGCACGTATTTGGAGGGGGGTTCGATATTATCAAGCCAAACACAAAAATATTCCCAACTAACTCCTTTTGAGTGGTG
The DNA here is from genome assembly GCA_963678695.2 of Diplodus puntazzo. Classification (NCBI taxonomy): domain Eukaryota; kingdom Metazoa; phylum Chordata; class Actinopteri; order Spariformes; family Sparidae; genus Diplodus; species Diplodus puntazzo. The sequence goes on along the minus strand of OZ023168.1, from coordinate 22,695,858 downwards.
CATAATATTCTAGACTATTATTATTCCCATATATGTGTGCTGAAGGTTGTAAAAGCTAGTGCAGATAATAAATAATCAGCAACAATGATAAAACTAGCTAAAGATGTCCACTGGAGTGTAAATATGACCATCAGATTTGTCATTTAGTTCATTTTGATGTAACCCACATTGATTTTACATTAATTTAGCTTAGGTTGTGCCTAAATCGCCTTGTAGGGGAGACAGGGTAAGATGAACAACATTCAGATTATTTTACTGCAGAATAGAAATGTAGATATCTATGTATGTGTGTGTATGTGTGTGTGTGTGTGTGTGTGTGTGTGTGTGTGTGTGTGTGTGTATGTATGTATGTAATATTTACTATATATACCTCAGGTTGTTGAAATTAAAACACTCCATCCTGATTACCGCCACTCAGGTGCCCTTGACCGAGACCCTCAACCCTGACTACTCCCACATCGCTCTCAGTGAACCCTCCAGTGAATGAATAAAGGAAAAACAAGGTATTCTTGTTGTGATGGTTTCAGAGCAATGACCATGACGATGGCACAACTTGACCTAAGGTGGGGGTAAAATGAGCATGGGGCTAAAAGCCTCCCAAATACATGTTGATCTCTGTCCACCCAATAAAGGTCTCCAGGCCAAAAAGAGAAGAAAAAAAAAGCAACATGGATTGTAGAAATCCAAGGTTTATTGGGATCTGTACTGTGCATTGTGTTGCTGATAAAACAATCTCACCACAAGGTCAATTCAGTCGCTCTTCTGGAACTTTAGATTGCACCACATGGATTTAAAGGTGCATTATGTAGTTTAGGGGACAACATTTTAATCAGATGAGAAAGATCCTCATTGACCTTCATGACTGAATAAACAAACTGACCTGAAAGTTTGTTGCGGACCCTGCCACCTTTCTAGCTTCAAATTCAGTGAGGGACAAAATAAATATTGCTGTGTTTGTATGATCACCTCATTAATATTGTAAATAATACAATTCTGAGTTTTAATTTATTCTCCAAAACGACATAGTGCCCCTCTATTCACCAGATTGTGTTTGTGCACCTGTAAAATTCAGATTTTTAAGGACGCCTCGACCTTGTCCTCTCAGGAATTGAGCTGAAAATTAACTGTTGGCCTTGTAAAATGTGGCCGACAAGCCGCTCTGTCATAAAAAAATATACCTTAACACTATAAACATGTACAATCCAGTGATCACTGAGCAGATTCCTTTTGATAAGGAAAAGCTTGTGATGTTGTGGGATCAGACAGCTCTGAGCTAACGAGCCTCTTGGTGAGGTTATTTTGTGAAACATGGAGGGTGTTTATGAAGATTCACTGTGCCAAAGTTATTTTTTCATTATTTCTCAGGAGAGGAGGTGTGCAGATAAACAAAAACACATTTTTTTATTGCCTCTGTGAAGTCGGGATCCCATTAGATGACATTTTCATTAGCTGTTATCCTTTATTGTCCAACATTTTATTCTAATTACATTACCATTAATCATCATATTTTATTTTATTTTTTCCTCCCCACCCCACACATGATCTCCAGCAGCCGCTCCTCTCTGAGTTTGGATGAGAAGACGCGTCTCATTGGACGGCAGGGCAGGGCTCTGGGTGTCAGGTGATGCGGCTGCAGCCACTACTCTCTCTATTCTCTCTCCGTGTGGAGAAATCACTGGTCTCTCAACCCGGATGCTGAAGCAACAACTATTGATAATCTCGCCCAGTGCGCATCGCTGTAGACGGAGCCAAAGGAAGGGGGGCGGAAATATTTCAGTACCCTTGAGGCGGACAGCTCTCCCCGGATCCACGCGCGTGTGACCGCCGGGCTCCGCATCCGAGCCTGGAGGAGGGCAGAGGGACCGTCTCACACTGTACCTACCGGGGAGGGTGTAGCCGCCACATTAACAGCAAAAACACATCGTGACCACTCGCACGCTGCTGAGGGGTGAGAAATAAAGAGAGAAGAGGGGGAGCAGAGTAGCATCAGTGCAGAGAGAGAGAGAGAGAGATGGCGGAGTGCGGGCGGAAGGCGCTGTCTCTCCTGGAAGCGGCCCGCTCCCGGTACGAGAGCCTGCAGATATCCGACGACGTGTTCGGCGAGTCCGGGGACGACAGCAGCGACAACCCCTTCTACAGCACCTCCGGAGACTCCGACTCCGACAACTACATAGCCGAGGTAGGCGAGGAGGAGCAGCAGCAGCCGAAGCACCACCACCACCAAAAGCGGAGCGACAAGGAGAGCGGGCACAGCTGGGGCGCAGGAGGTGGCGGGAGCAGCGGGGCCGGTCCCCCGGGCGCCCTGTCCCGCAGCCAGGCGGAGGAGGAGGGCTGGACGGAGGCTCTGCAGGATGTCACCGTGCCGCTGTACAAAGAGACATATGGTGAGACGTCGTAAGGTCATTTGCGCAACGGGGGAGAATATGAGTGTGTGTGTGTGTGTGTGTGTGTGTGTGTGTGTGTGTGTGTGTGTGTGTGTGTGTGTGTGTGTGTGTGTGTGTGTGTGGCAGACACGTTGGTGTTTTTCAGGTCAGCCTGTGTGGCTCTCAATGTGGTGCCAACGCGCCACACAAAAGGCTTTTGCTTTGGGACAACTGGACGCTTGTTCGTATTCGTGTGTATGTGTGTGTGTGTGTGTGTGTGTGTGTGTGCAGCGGAGGCAAGGAGCATGACAGTGCATCGTTAATTGGTGTATTAATGGAAAACGCTTAGCCTTTGATACTTCACCCCTTGGTGCTCTGGTGCTACACATGCTGTCCTGTGTATGTCTGTGTGTGTGTGTGTGTGTGTGTGTGTGTGTGTGTGTGTGTGCGCGTGCGTGTGCGTGCTCATGTGTCAGGGAGACATGCTGTTCAATTTAGAGAAGCAGCATGCCATCCCTCCTGGAGACACACACAATACACACACACTTACATGCATGCATTGCATTGTGCACGTATTCTGGATACAACCCTATGCAGACTACATGCAGGGTGCACACACACGCTGGCCTCTGTTCTCCTGCACCAAGTTAATTATCAGGACTAATAACTGTATTCACAGGAGACACAAGCTCAAGGCTCCCTGATATTTGGCTGCACACTTTCTCCACTAGTGTGTGTATGTGTGTGCAAACAGTAGTTGTGTGTGCGTGTATGTGTGGGAATCGTGACAGTCAAACAGCACCGTGCACCCACACTGTTCCGTCTCTCTTGTCTTTCTTTGCCTCAGTCTGTCTTTGTGATAAATGCCCAAAAGCAGCAGCTCACACTTATTGTTCTCACGCTGCTACACCACCATCTCTGCTTCCTAACAGCTTTTATCCATTTAACCATCGCTACAGTACAGGATGCATCGAGGAGAAGGGTGTTTGGGTTTTACAGTGCAGCGCCTCCTGTCAGGCTTCAGCCTGAAGCAAAGGCAATCGGTGGAAACTGCCATCCTGTATCCGCCGTGACATGTTGCACTGTGGCACCCTCGGAGGTGAACGGGCATATGGCCGTAGCAGATATGGACCGAGCCCCAGTCTGCTGCTCACGCACTGGAAACAAGCACGAAACACACACATTGAATAAAATGCTCAATATCGAGTGTATGCAAAGTGCCAGGAAACCGCTGGAAATGAGTGGAAACAGCTGTGGTTGTATGCAAAGAAGATTTGTTTTGCAAGCCGTTGTAGCAGCAGAAAGATGCACTGCTTTTAGAATTCAGAATAATAGACCAGATATGATCCTGAGATGAACATTTCTGACAACTGTGTGTCTGCTGCTGTATGGTGTAGTGTTGTAATGATTCTGCAATTTCTAACTTTGACATCATACTTAAAAAATATTGATATTCAATAAAGTTTTTCACGCCGCAGAGACAATTTGTCGCAAGATCAAGGGCATAAAATCGTAGATTTTTGGATGTAGATGTTTCTGGGTTGTTGGTCCGTCCTATTCCTGGGAAGGAAGGGGATAAAATGATTTCACATCATAATATTCTGCATAAAAAGTTCTGGCCATTATTCAACTCCAGGGAAGGGATTATGAAAGATATGTTGGTGGATGGCCGGTAAAAATACTCGTGGGGAATTTTCGTTTTGGGGACAATCATGAGCACGGCAGCGTACAACCATCAGGCGGATGTATTTCAATATTATGGACAACACTAGTATGGTGCCCATGTTGAAGCTGGTTGCATTGGCCTGCATCAGCGAGCGGTTCACCAAACTAAACCCCAGACAGCTGTTTACTTGTATCCATGTTCCAGATTTGATTTCCTCTCAGCTCAGTCATCCAGCTAACTTCAGTAATCCTGCTCTGTGAGACGAGGCCCAGATATGGGAAATAGGAACGGAGCCTGATTCACTTATCCCAAATAATCTGAACCGTGCCGAGCCGAGCTGCACCGGGAGAGCTTCTTTGGTGAGAGAAAGGTTTCAGGATGTTCTTTACTGCCATGCACATCCTGCTCTGTCCTGCTCTATTTGACTGTTTTTTTCTGTTGCTCTGTTGACTTAAGCTCGGGAGGCAGCAGGTGTGTCTGTCTGCCTTGTGTAGTCTGGTCTTGTTGTGCACAGATATACAGTTGTAGAGATTGTTTGTGCATACACAGTCAGCGTGGGTGTGGCGCCACCATCCTACACCAGGGTCGAGATGATTAACTGACTGGTTGGATGCAGGACTCCCAGGGTGCATAATCACACTTCAGACATCAAGTAGCCAAGAGCGCAGTCTTGGATAATCAACATAAATATGTTCCTCCACAGATGTTAAGGGCACGGGATAGGAAGCCGTTTTAAGCTCGAGGAGGCTTCCAATAAGTCATCCAGTTCTGGAAATATCAGCAATATTTAATCATGTGTCTAGCTGTCCGCTCACCTGTCTGTCTGGTTGTACATTTCTCTGTCTGTCTGTCTGTGCGTCTTACTGTCTAGCGGCGACAGTGCTGACACAGACCCAGTTTTGATGTGACGGCTCGACTCCTCGGAGACTGTGCACCGCGTACATAAATCATCAGCCACCGTCATAAAGCATCGACTCAGCCTCAACTCCCTCCAACCAGTTTGTGTTTTGGTGTTTTATTTTTTTCCTCTTCGCTTTTGAACAGGTGGCAGAAGTTTTAAAACCATGCTGAGTTTGCCGACTTGCATTAAAAATGCGGTTTACCCAAGGTCGAGTTCATAAATGATGTGCGTTGCCTTCACATCAGTGTGAGAGTATTTCCCCCGTGCAGTGTGAGAGAGGTGGCGAAGGACCGAGCAGAGGATTATGAAGCATACATCCACATCTCCGATTATGTAACCACCTTATCGTGAAGTCGAAGGGAATTAAAGAGCTATTTATTCATCTGCTCTGCTCAGTGCGTCCGACAGATTACTGGCCATCTCCATATGTCAGTTTGTCTGCCTGACCCGGTATTCTGTCGGTCGTGTCTGTGTTTCTGTTTCCTCTTTGCAAATCCATTTTGAAAAAAAAAACATGCACAGACATATGAAAGGAAATTTGATAGTATTGTCATTATATGCATGCATAATTTAGAAGGCGACTCTTATCGCTGCTGCTGTTTACTGCCTGTATGACCAGCAGATATTCAAAAAGCAACAAAAAGAAAACCAGAATTAGAATACTTGGATATGCAGAGACAAAAAACAAAGCAATCTTAACTACTACTACTAGTAATAATTATAATGATAATAATAATGACACTGTACGATGTTTCATAGTTGTCTTTTGACTTTCAGGGGAATTGAAGTGTAATTCTAAAAATGAATTATCCCGCAAAATCTGCTAATTCAGTCTCAGATACTGCAAATAAAGGAAACCATTTTTTTCATGTGCCACTGTCACAAAAGTCATAAATCACCTACAAAACAACAAGTACCCGGAGTCAAATTTGAGTAACACTAAACATATTGTATAGTTCTGGTGAAAAAGTCATTAAGTTTCAGGTATTAAATGTATTCAATATCAAAAGAAGGTGTAAAAGTAAATTCTACATATATTTTCATGTACACAGTATGCGTACTGTGCATATCTATTATCCACCAGGCCAGTTATCTGATCGGGTATTCACTTTTCTGATTAGCAGAATCGAATTTGTTTTTTTTTTTTCAATTCTGCAAAGTAACTAGTAACTAAAGTTATCAATTGCATGTATTTTACTGGAGTATGAAATACAATATTTACCTGCCGTGGAAGTATAAATTAGCAGAAATTGGAAATACTTAAGTGAAGTACCACAAAATTGTACTTAGGTAGAGAACTTAAGCGAATGTGCTCAGTTACATTCCAACAAACATGTTCTACTGGAGGATAAATCCAAAGTAGATAAGTAATCCTGCTTTCTTTTTTGCTTTGTTCTGCTGTCGAAAGAAATTAATCCGACCAAATAATCATCTAAATACGAACAAAGTGTGTTGTTAGCGTCTTAGCTCTACACATAGTGTAGCGTAATGCTTAGCAGAAGAACACAGATGATTTTAGATGTGCTTTGGCCCACATTCAAAATCGGATATACTCCATTTAAATAGACATCAGAATATTATTAAATTATTAATATTGTGATATTAATTCAAGTATATTGCTCGGCCATAAATATAAACCATGCACAAACTCATGTGCTCTTTATGTGATTTCTGCTAAAGCCTGAGCTCAAAGCGTGTTTCGTCGACATGGAGGGTTTATCCCCCATCGTCTACATGATAATCTCTCATTCTCAAATCCACGGCTATAAAAGCTCGACCCGGCAGATGTTTGTCCCCCGACAATAGAAAATACTACAACAGCTCCCAATCAGGAGAGATTATACGTCTGTCTGCAACGTAGGTGGAGTTTCGTAATGAGCACTGTGGGAAATACATTTCAGAGCTCCCCCTTGCAGGCCAAACATCAGCTGTTATTAGAAATATGTAAATAGGTAAAACGTCTGATCCAGTTTTTATCAGAGTGATGTAGGCAGGACTGAGGATCAGCTGGCAGCCATGTGTAAAGAAAAATCTATGGAGGAAATTCCATTATACATAAAAATGATGAGCTCTTCCTCCGACTGTATTTTTGGCTCGCTCCCCAGATGAGCTGAGGTGAGTCATTTCTCCTCGGCGGACGTTCCATCTGAATGTCTGATGTTTTTTTTATCGAGGAGTGTCTCGCTCTGAGGAAGCTACGCTGGATTTTACATTCAGCTTTCAAGTCTAATGGAATGCAAATGAGTAGATTTTGAGCTGTGGCCGCCCCGCCGCTGCTGCTGCTGCTGCCGTCTTGGCTGCAAGCAGCAGCGTTTGTGGGCGCGCTTGAGCTCTGCTCTGTGGTTTTCCTCTTCTTGTCCTCCTCCACATGTTGCTTAAACAGTCTGGGTTCAAGTCTTGTACACGTTATCTTAGACTCGACATTAAAAGACTGAAAGAACTTTCATTATTTTGTTTACATCCAATCACTCAGGGCTAGAAAATGGATGGGAAGAGAGTGAAAACCTTGTTCCACGCTGCTCAGAGATAATGAGATTGTGCTGTTCAATTGAGTCTGAAGTTGTTCTGCTCAACGTCCGAAATTCCCTCTCACGAATCCAACAGCCTTTGAGAAAATCTCTAATTTACTGGAGTAAACACATCGAGCCGGTCGCTGGTGACCTCATTGCAGTGCCTAAAAGCTCAGAGAGGTTTTAAATGGGAGGTAAATGTCACTTTCCTCTATGTAAACTAGTGAATAACATGTGCAAGAGGGTAAACTGCTTCTTAGGAAGTGCAAAGAAGTCATTCTCGTTATCTGGAGAGCCTCCGAACAGGACACAGAGACTGACAGTCACTGTAATATTACATTACTGATATCACATGTGTGAAAGATCGCTGCCGAGTAGCTACAAAAGAACCTATTATATGATAACAATCATTTATGAATATTTTTAAGTGATATTTGAGGTTACAAGCAAGAATGTGGTATTTGAACTAAACTGCACCACGTAAGCTAAGCCTGACCAACAGATGAATATTTTTGTAATACTATACAGGGCTTAAAAAGATAAACTGTATAGCCTTCTATTTCTATACAGTGTTGATGAGCTGATTATTTTATTCAGTCAGTGAATTTAACCTGCGCTGCATAAAGCTAACTAATTTAAAGCCAGCTGTTTGAACCTTAAATAACTATGTCATCTATTTTAATTGTTAATTGCTGTAAGCTAACTAATTATATTTTTGATTAGCCTACTTCAAGATTACGATTTGAACTATTATTTAACTACTTAAAGCTAACTGGTCTGTTTTGAACTTTAAAATGGTTTAGGTGAATTATTTTAACTGTTGATTACTTTACAAAAACTATTTGAACTTTATTTATTTAGGCTATCTATTTTATGAAGTTGGCCATCTTGAAGTTAATATTTCAGTTTTGCTAACTATCTCAACTGTTAGCCGACTTGAAGCTAGCTATTTTAACTGTTAACCACTAATTACTCGTTACTAAGCTAACGATTTCAATGGTTAATTGTTTAAGCTAACTGTCTAAACGTACTAAGCCTACTTGGTCTAACATAAACTTCCTTGCGACCTATTATCCCTTTTAACAAACAAGCTAGCTCACTAAGTCACACTATCTCAAGGCTACAGCTGTTTCAGCTGACTCAAAATCCGGACATTTATTTAATCCAGTTTTAATTTAAGTTTTTTCAATCAGTGAAGATACTGCACACTTTGCCAGCAATATATACCAAGTGACTAAGTCCCTCCAGGGGTACAAGTAGCATACCCGCGGGAAACACTGGAGAATTAACAAGGGCACAGGTCTGTTGTTACCAGCATGCTCGCACGGGTGCATCCAGTTCTTGATTAAACATGTAAATGTAGCTGTTAAAACACCATCTCCCATCACAGTGCTTCACTGTCGGTATGATATCAGACGCCTCTCATTCATGGCTCCCCTTGGACACGACTCGCAGATCAAAACATGTTTTTGACTCGCAGCCTGCCATATCACTAAAGCAACGAGACACTGAAACTTTCCGCAAGCAGAGAAACGCCACGCTGTGACGAGGATCGCAGTGTGGTGGCTGTCATGTTGTGTAAACTTTCTAACTGCTGCCCCGGGCTTGTGACATACACACCAAACACTGCTGCGGCTGATTCAAGAGAATGTACAATGTATGAATGCGATGTGTACTTCTGACCTCAACTGAAGGATGTTCTTTCTCTTTCTCTTTCTTACTGCTTCCCTCTTTTCTTTATGAGATGACAATAGAGTTTACGTAAGCAAGAAACAGTTAGTATGCATCCCACACAGCCTTGGCAGTTTCAGCTCAATACAATCTAACTTTATCCCGTCTTACGGTGAAAAAGAGAAATCTTCCTTTCAGTCAAGTCAATCAAATTGCAGGCGTGGTGCCAGACTTTAAAAACTTGGATTAAGTGACAGTTGTGTCTGGGAGTTAGCCCATATGGGACTCTCAATCTGTCAGTCTTTCCATTTTCCTCCACTACGATTTTTCACACTTTTTTTTTTTCTCCCCTTCCTGTCCTGATTCAGGCCCGGCTCAGAAGATGTCAGCCACCGCCACAGCCTTGGACTTCTTCCAGCTCTTCGTCCCGGACAATTGCATCCAAAACATGGTCGTCCAGACTAACATGTACGCCAAGAAGTTCCAGGAGCGCTTTGGCTCCGACGAAGGCTGGCGTCCGGTCACAGCCCAAGAGATCAAGGCCTTTCTGGGCTTTGTCACCTCGACCAGTGTGCACCGCTGCGAGTCGGTGCTCAGCATCTGGAGCTCGGGCTTCTTCAGCAACCGCAGCATCGCCCTGAAAATGAGCCAGTCACGCTTCGAGAAGATCCTCAAGTACTTCCACATCGTGGCTTTCCGGCCGTCACAGGGGAGCAACCAGGGCCTGTACAAGATCCAGCCCTTCCTGGACTCGCTGCAGCAGTCGTTCAGCTGCACTTTCAGACCTTCACAGACGCAGGTGAGGGCGCTCGTCTCCGGGTCTGGGTTTCCCTAAAGCTACATGGTACATTCTTCATATAGACAGCGAGTGTATGTACTGTACATATCTCATTCACAGTTGCAGCAGCATCTTTGAACTCGGCAAACTGCAGACAAAATGTCCAAAATTGTGCAAAACTTGTTTCTGTTGGCAGATTTATAACAGTAGCTAACCGTTAACTATTTGCTAGCCAATAAGGGCAAACATACTCAATAGCTCCACAAGGCATCTTAGTTTGAAAACTGTCTACGCAGCACACAATTTTGTGTTAAAGCACTCACTTTTTAACAGACTACCCCTCCAGAGTACTTTACTTCAACTTGTATTCAGTCGCACTGTATGCATTAGATCTACATTTATGCAACTGGGGCAGTGGAGCGCCAGCCTTGCTGCTCTATTTTTGGGTGGGCTGGAGGTTGTTTTTTTCAACTCCTACTTCAGTTTCCTTTCCAGATGAGCAGCAGATTGAACAACCTGACTGAAGTAGAATCCGTTAAATCAATTTGGCACTTTCAGATTGTTCTCATGCTCGTGTCCAACTTGATTACAGTATTGTCTGTATGTTATGGCAAGCAAACAGGAAATAAAACAAAAACATTTGCTGTGCTTGAGCAAGGAGAAACAGGAACAATCACTCCATCTTGTTTGCTTGAAAACAAAGCATAAAACGTGTCAAATAGCAGTGTGAAAAGTAATCACAGCAGGAAATTTCATCCTGATGTCAACACAAGAATCACATTTAACTTCAAACAGTATCAATTGTTATGTGAGGAGCGACCACAAGCTAGATTTTGAACAAAAATCCAACTCCCTCCAAAACACGAGTAGCTCTCACTGGTCAGCCGGGAGACGTGTGAGCGACGAGTTAAATACATAAATAAACAATGTAGATATTATATAAACACGAGGAAAACTATCCTGATGAATGAACCTCATTCAATACCTGCCACCTGGCCTGAAAGTTCCCGCTCGCTGCTGTGGGTGTGTGCTTTTTGCTAGCATAACTCGGCTCGCCACAGTCTGTTGCGGCTGCAGTGGCTCGTTCTTCGGTGCAGCATCATCACTGTCATCGCTCACCGCATCCAGTTACCTCATGTTGAACTCTGACGTAAAAAAAAACACACCTAATATTATCATAACAAACATGTGTAACAAGTGTGGCTATTGTAAGTTGTCACCGCTGTTAAGCTGGCATGTTTGTGTTGAGAAAGTTTAGCGGCACTTTATTCTGCTCGCTAACAGAGCTAACAGAGGCTAACGACACACACAGACACCAGAATTTCTTCTTTACACAGAACAATACTCCTAAAATAACTTACCAATCCTAGCCTTTCTCATTCGACTACAAAATCATGTGCATATTCAGAATCTGCTTAGAAGGGGCCACCGGGGGTGGCTAATCATATTCCGGTGGGATCTGGGGGCCACCCCTGGAGCCGTGGTTGAGCTCTTAAAAATTAATGAATTTCTGGGAAGTATTTGATTAAATTTCTTTTCGGCCTTTCTGCAGTGTGAGTGCTATAACATCATCTTCACTGTGAAAGATGATCTCAGCGCTGCGATGCATTTGGGAATACAGGCTCTTAGCGACGACCCCCTCCTCCTCACGACCACATCTCATTCAGCTGCACTATGTAATTTTACCATCAGAACGGTTTAAATGTAAATGTTGCCGAGTTAATTTAATTGTGAAGTAGTAAAGGGTTTGTTGAACTACAGTTTTGCATTAGTGCGCTCCCTCTAAAAACAACTCAGGGACAACAACGAGGTCAGGCCGGCTCTCAGACGAGCGTGTGTGTGTGTGTGCCATTAGCAGTGACATGTGTATCTAGGCCAGTTTGTTTTATCTGCTAGTCTTCTGTGCCAGGGGCAGAGAGTGGGCCCAGATAGTGAGAGTGGCACAGACGGAAACTGTTGCTCCGCGATGGAAAAGTAATCTACCCGTTTAATGACTGAGGCAGGAGTAAGGGAAGCAGTTGATGTACTGATTCAGGTTTGAGCTCCAATTAGGGCTGATCGTTATATAAAAAAAAAACAACTAATTGTGATGTAGCGAAGTGTTGTGAGTCACCAATTTCATTGGAATGGTAATTTTTGCATTTCGTTGTTACTGAAACTGAAGTGCGTCTCTGCAGAACCACAGTGCTTCATTTCTAATGATAGGTTGTAACACATTTATCCAAAAATGACCACTCATGCCATATTGATATACACTTGACAACGTCCTGAACAACTCTGAAAAAAAATCCAAAACCGGCAATACTAGGTTTGATATTTTGGAAGAAAACAAGCACACATTTTCATTTGAGAGGCTGGGGTGAGAGAATTTTGGTTATTTTTGCTTTAAAAAATGACTATTTTGACGATCACTTTAGTGGCTGATTAAATTTAAGTCGATCAACTCATCAAATGATCGGCAAACAACTTCAGCTCCACTGTTGATTGGGAGGGATCTCGGTGGTCAAATGTTTTGTTCTAACGCAGGATGTTTCTCGACACGTGAGTCTGTGTGACCTGGATTTATCTGCCACTTTAGCATTATTCAACATGATGAGTGTGTGTGTGAATGTTTTTGCTAACGCGTGAATAACATCGGTGCCGAACATTAACATGTTATGTCAGCTCCCACTGGCAGCGACACATTTCCCTCATCAGTCTGGCAGTCTTGCAGCGGCGTCGGTGATCTGTTAACACAGCTTTCTATCGATTTGCAAGTGTAAAATCCTTGAGAGCGTTTGTCGCAGTCGTCACAGGACATCCACTGCGAGACGAGCGAGCGAGTGAATGAGTGGATGGATGGATTTTCCTCCCTTCCTCTGTCCGATAGAGCATAAGTAGACCCAAGCAAATGATTTACAGTCATGGTGCAAATGTGACCACCTTATTTTCAGCTGCTGTGTTGAGGTGTGGAGAAATATCTGCTGCAGGAGCGCACAGCTGCGCTAACGTGGCAGCTACAGGATGAGATATTTCTTCAAAGGCCATTGTGGTTTGGGTGATGTCATCCATCCAAGGGCTAGATAGCCTCATTAATTTTCCTCTCGCTCAATCCATAACTCTTATTTGACTTGGAAATGACTTGTTGCACTCGCTCGTAGGGGCAGGAGAGAGCTGCTGGTCACTGCTCACTTCAGCTTCAGTCAAATCAAGATGGAGCATGAGGAGGCGGCGAGGGAGGATACCGGAGGAAGGGAGAGACGAGAGAAATTTGAAATGCAAATATTTGTTGCGTGGTTAAAAGCGTCTCGTGGAGATATTTGGCCGGGTTTCAGGCGTGTTGTTTAATCCTCCTGGAAAGGGCCAGAAAATATTTGTGCTCTGCTAATGCCTCTGTTTGTGTGTTTGGATTTGTAAAATGTAAGCCGGTTTGAATCCCTTCTTTAATCCATCCGCAGTATCTGATTTGACCTGGGCAATAATGAATATACAAGAGGGGGGATGGCACAGTTCACCCTATATCCTAAAGCTTACGTTCACCCAAGATCCAATTCAAAAAATTGCTTCACTGTAACAAAAATGCAATGTAACTTATAGTTAGCAGCATGACGGATGAGGATCTCATTCCAAAAAATAACTCTTCAATGTCATATTGTGTTTTTAATGATGCAAATGGAGGAATTCATTGGGTATTTCAAGCCTGATTATCGTCTACAGGCTAATTCAAAATTGAGATACCTTGGAAATGTTCCAGCTCTGAGTCGTCTGAGGGAAAATCATAAAGCATGCACATAACTTGAAATCGTGTTTTAATCGATTTGCACCGCGGCAGCAGACAGCAGAACCACTGTGTCTTTGTCATTCTTCTTTTGTTGTTTTGTGATGAACTTGTTTTGTCACAAAGCCTTTTTTTTCCCCCTGCAGGGTCCATTGAATACTCAATCAGGAAGAATTCACACTCAAATTGAAGAAATGTCGAGAAAGGAGCCTGTTTTTCTTCTCTCCTTTTGCCACTTAGATGTATTTTTCATTTTGTCTATTTTTCATGGCTTTAGTCCGTCGTTAGGATAGTCGGGCGCAGAACATGAAAGCGCTGTCTTTACTTTGTTCATTTTGTTTTTCTGGTGGTTGTGAGACGAAAGTAGCAGACAGTCGGACAGAAAAGAAATCCTGGAGGGGAAAACACATACATGCTAAAGTGAAGGATAAAGCAACAGCTGAGCCAATGAGGAAAGAGTGAAACTGACAAGGGAGAAGGCACTTTCTCTGAATTTGCAGTCAGCTGCACAGTCGAGAACGTGTTCCTGCTGCGAATTGTGTTTTGTGTTCCTCCCCCTACAGTATCACACTCAAACACATACAAAACTTGTGAGGATCTTCGATTGGCTCTAACCCCTTAGCTGTAATGTTACATCACACACAACCTCGCTCCTGTTCCTCACACAAGAATACTTTTTTTCTTCTCCCTTGTTAAGGCCAACTACTTCTCCCAGTAGCACATTTTGTACTTGTGACATGGTTACATAAAAATCCCTCGAAGACCAACTCACGTGTAGCAGTAACGCCGCTCTGTGTGCTTTGCAGGTTCTCCACGAGCCGCTGATAGATGAGGATCCGGTGTTCATCACCACCTGTACGGAGAGAGAGCTGAGGAAGAGGAAGAAGAGGAAGTTCAGCCTCTGGGTTCGACAGTGCACCTCCACGGGATTCATCTGCCAGGTAGAAGAAGCAACACAGAACTCCTCAAACAGCAGCAGCATCACAATCACAATTTTGAGACGCAAGAGAGATGAGAGAAGAGAAGTAGTACAAGTTTGTTTGTTTGCTGTAAGGGGTATTTTAATTTGTTGATTTCAAACTTCATGGCAGAAATCTAATACTTCTCATCAGAAAAATTCAGTTCAGAAATTCACTGTCGAGTCCTCAGTCTGCCTGGAGTCAAAAAGCACTTTTGTACATCTTTGATCTTCAACTAATTTCAGATGTTTTTCTCAGGTTAATGCCTCATTTTGCATTCAGCCAATTACTCGTCAGCACAACAGAGAATAAATTCACTTGCAGAAAACGGGATGAGATCAAACTCATCTTGACAAAATGACAAAAAAACCCTTCTGGGCCTAAATATTGGTTGTCAGATTTCTCTATTGATATGGTTTCAGAGCTGAACAGCTACTGGCTCAGTAGATCTCAGGCAGGCAGACCTGCTCTGCTCGCTAACAACCTTGCCCACACCGCAACCTTCCACTCCTACGTCGTTTGCTTATGTAACACCACCATTTAACTAGGGCCTGGCACCGCAGGAGGACTGACAGACCTGTCCCACTCCGACATTATTTTCCTCTGTCCTCATTACAAAGGGCAGAGGAGAAAACCTTGAAACAACAACAGCAAGATGATGCCATTTTTATTTTGTGTCGTTAAATGAGTGAAAGTGACAGCCTGACTGCTTCTACCCAGTGTTTGTGAGAGAGGATCCCCGTCAAGCTGTGTGTGAAAGTACGCTATTTTCCTCCAGAATGCAGATTGTTAAAGTGATTTTTTTTACCCCTGTATAAAATATTGTTGAGCCACACGCGCATATCAGCAAACAACACACAATTGTTTGCAGTGATATTCTGAAGAGGACTCTCACTGACATAATGCATTTACCTTCAGGTATACAGCTTTACAAGATGCAAGGTACAAGGTAATTTAATTGTCATAATACAACACAGGCGAAATGAAAGTTAATGCGACATAAACTACAGAACATGTGTACAGTTATTTATATACAAATACACATAGACAAATAGTGCATGAGTTGAATTTCTTTAAACAATCGTCTGGCGCTCCTTTGAGCGTGACAACAGGTTTTGTTTGCTGTAATCAATTCTTCCGTTCATACTGGAAGTAAGATGCATCACAACACAGCTTTTACTGTAACTGATGGGGTACAGAATTTGATCTTTTTTACTATGTTTTGGGGATATTTTATGCCTTTATGAGAACATCTTGAGGACAGAGCGGGAGAGAGTGACATCCATCGAATGTCCCTGTCTGGACGATTGACAAATATTAAGATGGATGATCCCTGGTAGCTGGCTGCAGTACAGGACATACATCCCACCCTAAATGTTAGAGGGTGGGGTATATATATATATATACATATATATGGGACATCAAATAGTCTCTTTCTAAAGAACATTTCTGTCGTTTTTGTTGTTCTTATCAGGCTGATTTATGTTTGAGTAAACTTTTTCTTATAAATTTGGTTTTAATTAATTATTCGAAGCTATAAAAATGGGGTGAAACGTCATGATTGACAGCTGAGCGCTGCCTGTGATTAATTGGGCGGGCGCTTGGGCATGAAACTTCATTGGCTCCACCGATCAGAGTCTGGCTCCAAATGACGTCACCGGCGCTCAAATCTGGGATGTCTTAGCTTCGTCTTTGAACTGTATGAGACAGTGGAGCCGTGACATCCATCTTTATACCTGTCAGTGGACGGGACTCAAACTGGGTGTGTTGCAGTTTACGGTCTCTGCCTTTAAGCCAAAGTCTTCTACAGAACAGCATTGGAAAGAAAGGGCTTTCCAAGGCACAGAACCATAAATAGATGGATCTCGTTCGTAAGACTACCCTGCAGGGAAGTGCTTCCTTCTTTAGCCTGGATGTAGTCCAGAATTACATTAGTGGAGGGAGGACAAATCATGATCAGAATTTTAATCTGCCATATTCCTTTAGGTTCACATCAAATAGAATAACTGAATACTCTAAGTCATTTTTACTTGTCTATTCAAAACGACTTATGCGTAAGAAACATCACACTGTCATTAAAAGCCATATCCCATCATCCCGTCCATTTAACAAATAAGCATTATCATTCACACTGACTGTGGCCGTTTGGCAGTCACTCCGTCTTTACCAGTCCGCTGTACCCGGACGTGTGTCTGCACTGAGATCTTCTCCCTCTAAATGAATTGTGTCGAGGGAGAGAAAGAAACTCTAAGAAATAAAAACGAGTTAATGGAGTGAATCAATGAGATTCCATTAGCCAGTGCTGCTACACACACACACACACACACACACACACACACACACACACACACACACACACACACACACGGAGGCACGGACTGACCACTTAGTGTAATAGCTGAAGGCCTGGCGTAGATGCAGTCTAATCAGGCTAATGCCGTTCAGCTCGTGAACATCAACATAAATGTGAGTCCAACAGGGACACTGAACTGTTTGTGAGTGTACATTTCTACATTTGATGATGGCTTTTCTCTGGAAGCAGAGCTCCTCTTCATATTTCTTCTGTGACTCGTTCCTTCAAGGGCATCATGCACGAGTGTGTTTGGCTGAGAAGCGCCGCTCTGTTTGCCTTGATCCAGGGCATCATGTCACCGCAACAACCAGCCAGATGGTCATGTTGTCAATATTCACAACACCCATCGGCGCACTTGAATAATTTCTGTGATCCCTAAAAGTTTTAAGATAACACATATTTTAAGATTTAAAAAGTTGGGGCCTGATGAAAGTATTAAAACGTTATGGGCAGATATTTGTGAAATCGACCAAGCACATTCATGTCTTTCAGAGGATGAACTCTTTTGTTTTCGGACACCTGGTGAGCTTTCCTTTTGCCCAAACATGTGGCCAAAATTCTATTTCTTACCGTATCTTTTGTGCATTGTGTGCCTTAATGAGAGAGTCAGCAGAAGAGTGATGACACAAAATGTCAGCTTGCAGGCGGAGGAGTGCTTATTTAACCAGATCTGTACAACGTTGGTGGGGAATGCAAAGTCACCATGACCCACCGCTCACAATGGTCACATTAATAGAAAATATGTCAGGTGAAAGATTACATAACTTGCTCTTAGCGGCCACAAGGACGCCCCAAAATGTTCTCGTCACCCACCAGAGATTTCATGCTCTAATTGGCAGAATTACCAACCGCACATTTTGGCAGTGTACGTGACAAAAAGATAATGTTTTAGCTAAATGTACCTGTTTGTATTGCTACAGACACAGCTGGAGATATTCCAACATCTCATCAACTGAATATACACTTACAAATGTTGAAACAAATGTATGACACATATCACGGATGTTTTTGGTTAAACAATAATCAATTAATCACCACAAAGACTGTAACTGATGAAAGTGTATTAACCAACAGAGTTTGGCACAAATAACCAATACCTGCTCATCAAACATATCAAAATTACACTGAAAAAAATGTATTTAAGTAAAATACAAATCATTTGTTATTGGAAAATACAAACTGATTATCACATTTAAGCAGTTTAGTAACTTCAATTTGTTTAATTTGATTTTGTTGGGTCAGTTGTTCTGTACTTTGAATCCTAGTGTAGCCAAAATTATAAATAAATAAATTTTGATTTCAACATCTCTATGGCCTTTTCTTCAGGATTTTTTCGCCTCTACTGATAAGACAAGCAAAATGCTCAACATGCCCTAAACGATATCGCAATTTTATAAAATGGGCATTGCGACATCTTTGTTGATTAAACTTATACGGTAGACGTTTGACAGACAGTTGTACTTTCAAAACAGAAATAAGGATTTCTAGTTCTATATCTGTTTTATCTACATGTCCTGTCACTTTCCTCCCACTCCGCAGATCTCCGTCCATCTGAAGGAGGGTCAGGGCGCAGACGGTCTGGCCACCCTGAAGAACAAGCCTCAGCTCCACAGCCTCGTGGCCAAGCAGCTCTGCCAGAACATCTCTGGCAAGAACACCATCATCTTCACAGGGCCATCCATCACGAGCCTCAGCCTCTTCTCCGAATTCAGCAAACAAGGTACGCAGACAAATGTCAGCAGCAGATATCAGTTCTGTCTTAAAAACAAACACCTTCTGTTCTTCAGTTCGCCTTCTTCTCCGTCATCTCGTGTCCTTGTTTTCTGCTGCGATGTACAGATTGTAATCTGTATGCATTTTTAATTTCTTTATTTATCTTTTATCGTGGAGCGATGACAGCATCCCCAGGCTGGAAGACAGTCTGTTGCCTGTTTCACCTCCAAATGAAACATCGCAGCCCTGCAGTGTGCTGATGCAGTGATTCATTTCTTCACCTGTCTTAACACCAAAGTGAAAAATCCTTTTTTACTACATTGGAATGTGTAGAAACACGAGCATGCCTCATTTGTTTGACACGTAGTAACATCCTACCTTTTTTTTTTTTCTCAGTTAGGGAGTTAAAGGAAACATTATGTAACGTTTTTACCTAAAAATAACGGCTTCAAAACCATTTTGATGGCACAGTGTCTTGTAAAAGGGCAACTGGTGTCTTTGTCTTTCTGTGTTTCTGCACTATGTTACTTCAGTGAGAGGTTAAGATCACAGTGTTATAAACATGTTTACTTTAATATGTACTATAAATTTGTTATGCCTTAATGAGTTTAGTTTGTAGTTAGCACCTGACAAATTGATACAGACCTAGGATTTGAATTTACAAAAGTGATGTGGCTGCACAAAATACCATTTTCTACATAATGTTGCTGAAAAATATTCTTGCAACAATTGAAAGCTATAGTACAATATATAATATATATCTCAATAATTTAAATCTACTCAAAAGCACTTCATAAATGCAAGAAATCAAATATCACAACATTTTTTTGACCATATATCTTGATCGATATTGTAGGAATGAATATTGGTACTTTGGAAAAATCTTAACACAATGAGATTTCTGAAAAATAATCACCAGTAATGTGGATATAATGGAAAAAATGAGTAAAGAACAGTTTGTTTAGTTCAGAAAAATACAGCAATTGTGCCACATGACAACATAACAGAAATGAAAATCTAAGATGGTATATTATCTCAGATCCCGATACCAATATAATATTGATCTGTTGCCCAGCCCTGAATTGTGGGCTAATTCACAACAAATATTCACGTTCAGAACTAGAAAATTACTGAACATACGTGGAATTAAATCACATACTGTTTTTTTTTTCCTTCAAAGCAACATTATGTATAAATTGCCATTTTGTCAGATGTAACGTAGGTGCTAACTACAAACAAAACTCATGATGTCACAACAATGTTATGTGTTGACGTGAACATGTGTGTAACGCTGCGATCCTACCTGAGACAGAGACGTCATTCACCCCGTTATAAGACACTGAACCATCAACATGATTGTGATGCTTTTTTTTTATTTTAGATTAAAAGAAGTTACATAAAGTTCTGACCCAATTCTACACCGAGTGACTTTTTTGCACTTCAATCAGCATCAACCATAACACCCCCACGATGCACCGCTGTTGACTGTTGCACATTGAATCACGGAAGATTCAGCAGGGAGTGTTTAGCCTTGTCACCGCTCTAAAAATCAATAGGTAAAGTGAACGCTTTAGCTGACACTTAAGTGAAACACCACTTAACATCCGTCAGCTTGCCTCTCTGATCCCAGTCTTACTGTTTAAGGCTTGAGTTCTTGCAGTTATTCTGGAGAAAATTGTGATTTTTTATGCTGATAATCGGCCTTTGAAGCCGGTTTTCCATGCTCATTATGCCAAAAACGTCTTTTATTATGAAAGTATAATCCCATTGTGTTGGGCTGAGTCACATTAAAATTCTCCACAGTGACCTATTTTTCTTCTTTCGTAATAATAATAGCAAATGTGGGACAGTGCCGTAAAGGGCCAAAGATGAGTCGGTGAAAGCAGGGGACGTATGTTCAGCCCATCAGGCTCCTTGAAAAGACGACTTCAAAAGAAACAAATTGAAAAGTTTTCCATCACAAATGTTCTTTCACTAAACGATAACAGAAGAGCAATTTTAAACTCAACCAGGCAGAGCTGTTGTGCGCCAAGTAAAGAGTAAGTTGCGAGATTAAATCAATATCATGTATTTAGACAGTAATTGGACGAAGCTACCACGAGTCATTCAGCCGAAACACAATCAGCCACAAGTTAGCTTGCGAACGCATTGTGCAATATTTTCTTTCAAATTTATCGTGCTGCATTAATTAACAGAGTTAATTACCCGGCACGACGGCGGTACTTACTGTGGACAGACACACACACACACACACACACGCACATCTACAACACAGATAGAAATCAGTGTCCAAATTGAGAACTTAAATCAGCAGCAGTCAGCCAAATGATTGTTTTCACTGCAGCTCATCCATGTGAGAAGTAAAGAAATGAAATGGGTGGAAAGTCAGAAAAAAAAGCAAAACGGCGGAGACGGCACATGAGAGACGAGAAGAGCTGAAGTGGTCTCGGCTGTGAGAGATAAACACTCGACAGCAGTTTGTTCTGTGAGTTCACATCAGAAAGCAGGATGCGTGGAAAAACCTCAACAAATGCACAGGAGTTACTGCAGGGCAGCAATGTAACATTTCTGTTAGATTAAAAAGTCAAAACAGAAATAAAAATGCCCGTCACAGCTTCATGAAGCCCGCTGTGATGTGTTCAAAGTGCTTTTTGTTCAACTGACCAACCAATTCTATTAAATTTATAGTCACAAATTTAAATGTTTTGGTCGATCGATTAATGTACTCAACACTTAATTTTTCATTAGTACCATTTTGTATTCTATCTCTTGTAGAATTATTTACACAAAATGGTAACGTGTGTTTGCATTCGTCCCTCTTCAGATATCTACTGTTGCGGCCTGCTGAGCACCAGGAAGAGCGACTGTACAGGCCTGCCGCAGAACATGCTGGTCTGCGGCTCCACGCCGGCGCAGCGCGGCCAGTCGCGAGTAATGATGAAAGGCAGCATGTCGCTGATCAGCTGGTACAACAAGGGACACTTCAGGTTCCTCACCAACGCTTACTCCCCGACAAAACAAGGTAAAAGCCGCTCTGATACACCCAGAACTAAAACTCTAAAACTACATCTGTCTCATTGAATTATAGATATTGACGGGAGACTGTTCACATATGCGTGATATAATATTTGAAATGTCTTCTGGCTGCCATTTACCTGACAGTCTTTCATGGAAAATATGATTATTTGTGCTGTTGTTTCTGGTTGCAGGTTACCATAGTTAAGCATTCATGTCAGGGAAAATCAATGAGAGCTTGTAATCCATGATAATCCATTTCCAGGAGGCGACAGGTTCATGATATTCCCCTCCTCCCGTAGCGTAATCCACTCCGATTAAACCGTTTTGTTAGGTGTTAAACCTGGTTGAAAGGGGGCTGCTGTGCGGTGTGTGCGAGTGTTTTGAATGAAGAGTGTGGAAGCGAAGCCCCAGATCAGTTCAAACTGTTACTATCTAATATTGATGTTCTTTTCCCTCGGTGTGTGTGCGTGGGTATGTGAGCTGGAAGTGTTTTTCACTCTGTGCAAAAAGGAGAGGAAATGTAATTGTAAATCCCAGCGATAACCTAAATATCACAGAGAAAACCATATCAAGGTTAGTGGTTGTTATGTGAATAGTGTCACATGATTACACATGATGAGTTGTGCATGTCTTTATTCAGTATTAAATACATTTAAGGATGTTTCGTTGGTTTAAAATCTGAATCAAAAACCAATAAATAAAAGCTAATAATGGCTGCACACCATTTTTAGATCCCAGTTTAAGGACTGCGATGTCGTGCATTCTGTCTCACTGTCATGGCTGACTGCGACAAACTCTAACAGAGCCGTCGTTAACATTATTAGTTACACCTCCTGCTGTTACAGTCTGAATCCCTGCTTTGAAAATGGCCCATTAAACAAAGCAGCCCTCCAGGGACCGAACAACAAAGAAGCCAGCCAAAAAAACATCAATAGGAGGGAGCGCTCCCTCTTCCTCTCCCTTGTCTCCCCTGTTGTTGGCCAGGTGAAAATCGAGTCGGGGGGAAAACGAGGATCTCTTTTCTCTGCTGTCTCTTAGTTTGTGGCATGTGTTTTTTTTCTTCACGGCAGGTATGATCATTAAGAGGAAAAGCGGGGAGATCCCGTGTCCCTTGGCCGTCGAGGCTTTTGCGGCGCACCTCAGCTACATCTGCAAATACGACGACAAGTACAGCAAGTATGTACGACAGCTGACAACTGTCTCCCGCAGTGGATTCATGGTGACTAGAGGGTTGAATGTCAGACACAACGTGACATATTCTGTGTCATATCTAATAGCAAATATGCACTCGTTCTCTAACAAATCAAAATAATTGTTCGTAGGGAGTAAAGCACACTCTTACTCATTAAAACAATCTTTACTTGGTCTGGTATGACCACTGATTCATGGTAACAAATGTCGAGACACTCAATGTGGAGAAATATCCTGTTTTTAAACCAAAGTGTTGGGTACCGTTCCCTCCTTTTTATGGTTGCTTGATCATTCAATCTAAAATGGAAATGTTTTGCTGATCAACAGAAAAACTGGACTTGTTTCAGTGTCTTGAAGACGTTTTACCTCTCATCCAAGTGGCTTTTAAACCCTGCATGGGTATAAAATTCAAAGTTATCGCTGTACATCACGAGGTGTTGTTGTTTCCAGTTTGTGGTCCGATTTCAGCTTTATAGTGAAAGCAACGCTCTCATGAGAATGTGGGGAACGAGGTGAAACTGTGTGCCGTCAACCTGTTTTTAACACCTGCAGATCCACAAAAGTTACAGTCTTGCTTTTAGACATATTATTTATAGTGGAGTGTATTAATTAATTGAATCTATAAAAAGAAGCTCAGGTGTAAGAAGCTTCTTCTTTTTTTTTTCCCTCCCACAGGTACTTTATTTTCCACAAGCCCAACAAGACCTGGCAGCAGGTGTTCTGGTTGAGCATCAGCATCGCCATCAATAACGCGTACATCCTCTACAAGATGTCTGACGCCTACACGGTTAAACGCTACAGCCGAGCGCAGTTCGGAGAAAGACTGGTCAGAGAGCTGCTGGATTTAGACGACTGCTCTCCCACACAGTGAGGAGGAGGAGGAGGAGGACGAGGACAGCAGGAGCGCACAGAAGAAGAAAAAAAAACACACAAACACAAACACAATCCCCCACACGTACATTCACACTCTTCATTACGGTTGTACAGACTCGGCGGTCTGTGTCGATGTGATGATACTGAAGCAGTGCCAAGCCTGTGTCTCTCTTCCTCTAGTTGTTTTCTGTGGTACTGTAAATATTCACTCACACATGACTGCACACTACACAGTAGAGAATCATGAGCCATGGGACAGTCCACTCGCCTAACTTTTAACCGCGCAGATTTACTAAGGATTTTGTCCGCAGGAGCGATTTCACAAGCAGAGCCGAAAAAACAAACCCGGGGACGAGTTCACCTTTTAAATGATGTCAGCTCCAAGTTCAAACTCTTGTCAAGAGAGTTTAACGTGAGCCTGAATCTCCCGCGTGACTGTTCAAACGTGTGCCTGCAGGCTGAAAGGCTACATGTAGCTCGTTATTTACACTCTGCGAGAAAAAAAACAAAAAAAAAAACACCTGTGACCCTGTAACAAAAAGCTTAGTAAACCAGGACTACGGTGTGTTCACCCGCTGCATGCATAAAGAATCTGGATTGTGATGTTCTCTTGTTTAGTGTGAAACGAGCTCCAGGTGGGTTTTGAAACTTTTTATTTCGTGCGTGTGTGTGTGTATGTATTTTAGCAAGTGGAACTGCCATTTGTGTGCGCCAAGCTGAGCCTGAGGATGTAAACGCACGGCTGTCGTGATCCAGACGAGTCGAGTTGCTGCATAGAGGAAGGCGTAAAGCAACAAGCATCGGTGTGGCACAAAAGGAGCCATTAGAGATGAATTTAAGCCCCTGAAATTTTCCAAATTGAAGTATGTGCTTTTAAGGGGTAAACATTCATCAATGAAAAGGCAAAAACTTCGCTTCATCAGGATCATGAGATTTGTGAGATTTAAACTCTAATATTGTTCAGTGACCTCGTTCTACAAAAAGACCCACAAAGGTGCATACATTTCTCATGTGAAATCACCGAAATTGTTCCATATCTGGCACGAAAGAGCTTGTGTTGGATCGCCTCTCTCAAACTAGGAAATGGATTCAGAAAAGAAATTAACGGAATCAAATCTGCAGCCTGCTTTTATCCACACTATTCATCTAATGTGTCTTTTTTTATGACTAGTGTATTTAACTGTACTTCGGCATTAGCGGTGCAGGACACGTTCGAAATGTCCTTCACTAAGTCAGTGTTGCCAAGCAACAAGTACAATCCTGGCCAGTGGGCAGGGGCTTGGATAATATTTCCTGGCAAGATTTAAGTCAGGGAAGTAAGAACTGAGTCCCCGAAAAAAACAAATGTCGCCTCAAATCTTAATGTAGATTAAAAAAAAAAGCTTTCGGGGCTGTGACTTGTTTTCTCATCAGGTGAAGTGAACTGACATCAGTCAGCTGTGAAATTATTTGACAATTTAAAAAAATGATTTTTTAAGTGCATAGTGACTTTTCTATGTGGGAATGTTGAAGTAGAAAAATGATTCTCTGTCTGCGATTTATCTTTAGAAAAAATCAATTTCACCCGAGACATTCTCATCTAAAATGGAAGCATTGGAAACAATTTGGACTCTTAATGTGCATTTTGTTTTCTTCCAGTGGAACTTCTCTTGCCAAGTCACTGATTTAGATGCCATCTTATGTGCAGCCAATGCAAGCGTGAGTGGAATGAATTACACTCAGACCATTATACCGCAGCAGAGTTTTTATTGGTGCCTAAAACTAAACAAAACACGAACTCTTAGTGCCAAAAAAATCATTTAGTTACTGAAATAAGACCTGGACATAGCAAGTTTGTCAGTTTGTTCAACATTTATCAGCAAAACCAGCATGAGGAGACGTCGGTGCATATGTTTGAGAGCAACATGAACTTCTTAAATGTTGAAGCTGACAAAAAAAACAAATATATAAGCTATATAAAAGATAAAAACTAATATAGACTAAACATTTCCAAGTGGAAGAGGGAGACTCCACCCTTAGTGTTCCAGGTGGTTTTTATTTTTGGCACCACTGTCGCAGAAACAACCAGCTCGCTTCCCGTTCCGGTCGGAGCAGCGACTACCAACAACACTGACAAGATCCCCCAGTCGGCCTTCATCTTCCCGGGAGATTTCACGTCCGGTGGCAGAAAAAAAAAAAAAACACCACAGTGAAAGCGGGATTTAAAGGGAACTTTTAATGATGATTCGTTAAAACAAAAATCTTCTATACAAAAAAAACAGCTCAAACAATAAAAAAAAAAAACTGAAGTGCAACTGGCAAACCCTAAAACACAAAACTGAAAAACAAACAAATGGAAACCAGAAGCCTTTAAGCTCTGTGTCACACGGCTGCCTGGAGCTTTAACGCGGTCCACTTTTGCTTTGCTTTGTTATGCAGTCAACATGTTAATGTCACGCTGGAATCACGGAGACTCTTAAGCGAAAGGTTTTCGATGCGTGTGCTTGCTCAGTCAGCATGGTTTGATGTGTGAATACATATAACAGTGAGGTGACAGTCTTTTTACGCTGGTGGAGCAGAGCTGTCAGTCGGCAGGACTCGTGCACTTTCCCCCCACCCTCCCCCCTCCCCCACATTACGTCTTGCACTTTGAGGAGAACTGTAAAGTTAGCGACATGTTTATTAGATCCTCCTTTTTAGTTTTTACACCCGATGATATTATACAGCGCACTCAGAAAAATATGGAAAATATGAATAGGTAGTTATACGTTCTGTAAATATACATAGATAAATGAAATGGAATTTATGAAAAAAAAAAACACCAATGAAATAAGACTGAAAAATTAACAAGTATAAACCAAAACAGAAAAAGATTTCCACTGTAGATTAGTACAAGGTACGGTACGTATGTGTATATTTTGTTTACGAATTACTGTGAGTGTACGTCCATAATCACTCTGTCACTGAGACTCAAGATTGTGATTTTTTTAACTTTTTCACTAATCCAAAGCATCGTTGTTGTCATTGTTGCTCTTGTGTGTGTGTGTCTGTGCGTGTGTGTGTGTGCGTGTGTGTGACCCACTGAATGTTGTCGTCACGCGTCTAATCACTGTTCACCTTGAAGTAACACCTGTAATCTTCAGAGCCTCCCTTTATCAGTTGTCAGGTCATGATTTTTAATGCATTTGATATCAACAATTCCCACGCACGTCTAGTTTGAGAGGCGATCGGGTCGTGTTATTGGAATGAAGTCCAGCTGGAGCCATTTGAGAAACCCATCCTGCCTGTTTGACTGCGTACGACCCGTCGTGTTGGTGTCGTTGGCACATCATAGCTATTGTTGTTCCAGGATCGTCACTGCACCTACCAAAAAACAACAAAATCATTGTTGGGCTGTGGTGGATGGATGAGTCAAGTGTAGGACTTTCAACCTGGATACCGTGGGTCAACTTGTTGTTACATGGTTATTTTGTTCAGGTTTTGCCACAAAAACAGAGTTTTGTCACTCCCTTAACCATGATTATGACAAGCTAAATTCCCATGTACATATTTTTCTGGACTTTTTGCCGGGTTGCAAAGCTGTAACATTACAAAAATGTGTTCAGTGGAGCATTAATTATGTTGTAAGGACAACACCAACATGGCGATATCAGATTGTGCACACGTTTCTTGTGTTGGTCATTAAAGGAAAAATCCACACTGCTGAACATCTTTGAACAGTTTCAAGTGTATCTACCCTCTGTGGCTGCAGTGATGCCTGGAGACGTCAGCCCACTAGAGGTCAGAAAACACAAAGGTTTAAGACGGTGCAAGGTTGCTCTTCGCAGCAAAATGGGTAACTTATCCTGCAGTGCTTGTCTGATGGGTTGTTTTTTTTGTTCCCATTAAAAATATTGTATAATAATCTACTATCGCTCTAAAAAAAAACGTTCTGTTCAATCCCTAAATCGGAAAAAGCCATCAATTTACATCATGCAAAGGGAGAGAAACCATCTCCTAAAAGGCAAAGAACCCAATTTCTCCAGCCTCTGAAGGCTTTAATCCATAAATGTGTACATGCCAGGCATGTACAGTAGTAGTCTGAGTAAGGAGCAAGGATGCAGAAAAAGAAAATCATCCTCCTTCAAAGCTGAATTACTGCTGGACTGCGCCACAAAAGGGTGAAGGACATGTAACTGTCAAGAGTATATCCGAGCGTGAATTTTTCCTTTACAGTGTGACACTGGCGTATAAAAATGAGCCTCTGTGATGGCTGCATTTGTGAACAGGCATTTAATCTGCAGCCCGTGGTGGACTGAAGCCGGTTACCTTAAGATGACACTCTCCAAAGGATGCAAGTGACATCCGCTGAGGCTTTTTCTGTAGTGCTTATGTCGCTCGGCTCAAACAACAAATGAGAAGAAATTATGCACCGGAGAAACTCTCCAAGGCCACGGTTACGCGGCAACAAATCACATATAAGTGACAGAAAGAAGAAAACGGGTAGTTATTTGAAGTTTTCCTGCCCATGTGGTAATATCGTTATCACCCCGAGTGCAGATTGAGAGCTGAGCGGCTTCGTGTCGTCTCCTTCTTTTAAATCATCCATCAGAAGAGAAGGGCCGAGGATCCCTTTTGTGCGCTTCAGCCCACGCGGATCAAAAACACGGCTTCATTTTAAATTCTCAGGTTGATCTATCACAGTTATTCTGTCCAGACGGCTCTATCGATCGCCCGTGAATCAAGATGTTTCTATAGTGCCTTTTTCCAGCTCATTTTTTCCCCTCTCATCAGTGGTTTAGTGCTGTTGATGTCTCGAGAAGGAGTTGATGTGAACGACTAGAGCAGATTAGATTTTAGGTCCTGACAAAAGGAACGTGGTAAAAAATCCCGTCCTGCATGGTGTGAATAATAGAAAATTAGTTCACTTCTACTGTAGAGTTTTAGATGCAGAGTCCCACAGCTGAAATATTTCACAGGTTTTCATGCTATGTCCTTTAATATTTACACTCCTTTTCCTTGTACATAAAGTACCTGTTCATAAAAAAAGCAGATCCCAGTGATGGCTGTTAGTCCTTATTTTGTTTAAATGGGTAAACTACTATGTAGGAGCCTAGATTGTATGTCGGAGGAGCGGAGTAAGATATATGAGCCCCACTGAAGTCAGAGAGTTTGACACCCCATCGCCAAATGTAGTTCTTAAAGGGACAGTTCAACTGGATCGCGCTCGGCCCCGAAGTGCTCAAAGCAAGAAGAAAAAAAAAACCGTTAGAACTCAACAGCAACGTCTCTTTTGAGAAATCCTGACTCAGGATGATCCACAGACCTTGTTGTAGACTACACCCGCCAAATGTATCAACGCATAGAAAGGGAGGGTGCATCTACTTGTAAGCAAGAGGCTGTAGGGTGGATGTAAACATTAATGGTGTCCTCTGTGCCTGAGCTGTAACCTTCAGCCTGTTCTTACTCCCAGTGCTTCAGATACAGCAGCCTGGTCAGTGGCCCTGCATGCTTCCAAGTTTGATGCACCTCCCGTGCAGTATTATAAAAGCCCACGTCAGGGGATGGTTGCAGAGGTTCGAAGGATCATATCCTGGATTTTATCTCAGAAAGTTCCCTCCGTTACGTCAGTATGTTACAAGACTGAATGTAGTTATGTGATCCGACGTCACGCGTGACTTATTATTGCTAACTTGACTTCGAAGCCCTTCACATGCAAGCCGGCACAAGTGGGGTTGGTAGAGCATCGCAGTTTGAAACCGAACACCAAGCTGCCGTGTTTCACGAGTCGGGAGTCAGATACAAGGTGACACATTTGGTAGTTATATTTAAAGTTGTAGTTATATGGTTATAAGTCAGTACTTGCTACGTGATCTACAACAAGATGTGGGGATTATCTTGACTAACCAGGTCATGATTTCCAGCGAGAGACACATGGCTGTTCAGTTTTTCAAATTCAATTTTGGTGGCACCACAAGCTAAGTGCCAGCTTGTTCCATCATTCCAGATGGATAAATAGCAACACAGGCAAGAGGAGACACTCATTTTCTATTTGGGCGTGAAGTGTCCCTTTAAATAACAAATTGTTACGACGACTACAAAAGGGCAAAAAACACCAGAGGAGGAATGTCACTCTAATGGGTCTTTTGTCTCCATTTGTCTCCTTTCACAAATAGCGTGATAGCGACGTCTGTTTTCTTACATTTATATATGTCAGATATGTCAGACGGTGGGAAACACTGAAATATTTGTCCTTCATCCAGTTTTGGTCCCTAAATCGCTTGTCTCTTTAAACTTGCTGTGAAATAAATCCCCCCTAACCGTCGGTTGTTTCGTGGTGATGAAACGCAGTGCTGTGTGTGAGATGATGTCCATGTGCGTGGTGTGCTGTGTGTGCCAGTGTGCCATCCCTGTACAGAAGTCGTCTGTGTTTGTATCCAGGGGGGCGAGACGGATGTCATAAAGGTGTTTTAAGCGATTAGCTGTGTGGATGTGATACAGAATTAATATGGCTGACCTCAGGGCTTCATAACTAACTGCTGTACAAATATACTCACCTACTGAAATAATAAACATACACTAAATGGACTTCTATTAACCATCAGGTGCTATCGAACCACTGTAAGAGTAATAGTAGAGTTAGATTCGATGTTGTCGTCGGGGGAGCAACCAAATAGTGAACACCAGGGTCGTGTATTGCAGGAGTCGTACCACTGAGGAACACCAGAAGTTCACTTTTTTTTCTTTTCTGGATAAAAATGTGAGGAATATTAACGTCACCGGGCACCAAAAGCAAACTTTTAACTGTGCAAGTGGTAGAACTGTGTCACTCCGTATGATTCCGGCTTGTAACGGAGGCCGCAGGATGTCGAGGAGAAGAAAGCGAGTGCTTTGGGCTGAAGTGTTATCTAGTTTCACAGACGGGGGGGCCGGGAGGACGCGTGTATGTGCATGTACTGTGGAATAATGTGTGTAAAATAACTGGTGTTTTTTTTGTTTTTTTTTTCGTTTGTTTTTTTGCTGGACCAAATATATTTCTAAAAATGTGTGTTGGTGATGAGTTGTACAAGGTTGTCATGTAAATGTGTCTTCATTAAAACTCCCATCGAAGCTTATTTTTTTTTGCAGCGAGTGATTGGAAATCAGGAGGAGGGCGGTCGGTCCCTGTCGAATGTGCATCGGGGGTGCTTTTCATGATCCTCACTGAACCTCTCTGATAAGAACAAAGTCCTTTGCAATACGTGATCTTTTCCGCATTAACTTTTTCGCTTTCAGCAGAGACACATTCGGAGGTAAAATACTGCTTTTATGTAACACTTAGAGTCCCCCCTCGAGCCAAAAATGCGTTTTTTCTTCCTGCTCTTACAGTTGAATGTTTGAGCTTCACTGTAGAACGACGCAGGAGACAGGCCAACAAGCATGATCTGTGACATCACAAATAGTTTGGATGCGAATCCAGGTCGAGTTCTTCAGCGCGCGACGTGGCATCATCAGTGCACGTACACACTGAGAGAGGATCTCATAGTGAAGCCGGAGACACATCTTGTGTCCGACTGTTAAACGTGATGAAATGATGTGCATATTTATATATTCTGGATTTTTTTAATGAGGAAGAAGGAGTAGGTACCGCGCGAAAGGGGCTGTGTGAAACTTTGCGGGCGGAGCATCAAGTCACATCCTTCACGAAGAGATCCAGAGACCAACAGCCGTCGAGAGAGACGAGGACGGTGTCATTGTTCACCAATCTGCTCACATATGGCCTATAAAAAAATGATTAATACAGTGAAGTTGTCGCAAATTGTTACACAGGGCCTCTTTAAGGAGAAAAAGAGATGTATTATGTATCCTTTGATCTGATGTGCTGAGGGGGTCTTTAACTTTTCATTATCAAACCTCTCAGAGAAGAAGAGTGTAAACCAAGAAACAACCACACAATTATTGGGTTGTGCAGTTTCATGTTTTTTTTATTTCATGTTTTAAGGCCCTCCCAAGAATTATCCATATTTCCTTTGGACACTCCTGTTGACTTGGAGGAATCGACATCATCCTCCCCCCTACAAATCTCGAGGTAACATAAGTGTTTTTATCTGGATATGGACAAACACACCTTTATGATCCATTTATCCAACTAGTTACCAGTTTATGTGAAAGCTGAAATATGACACACTGTACATTTTAAACGTCAGGAAGCAGATTATTGCTCCCAAACTGTCCATTTGTACACATCGACAACACACTGAATATAAAACCACTGTGTCAAATTTATTTTTCTTATTCAGATGTCATGGAAACGTTATCAGCACGTCACATGTTTCAGCCGCCGGTCTGTTTGTGTTGTCGTGTCCTTGAGGATCTCTGTACTGCGAAGAATGTTAAACTCGGAGAGTTTTTATGACAACCTGGCAAACGGCCTATCTGATATTTTCCAAGCTGCTGGATGTGCTCAGACTTTTTGCCTTCAGCGCCTGTAAGTTAACACAAACAGGCAGCCTGCCTCGCTGTTGCTAATTTATGAAGGCCTTTGTGCCATTTTTCCCTCTGTTTGACCTGTGAACTTAATTACAGAGCACCGACTCACTCTGCTGTTCCCTCTGTCACATGTGCACTCTGCTTCTGCTCTCCCTGCCAAGGACTGCTGTTGTTGTGAAATGTGTGTGTACACTCTCTGTTTCCCACTGAGTTTTTTTTTTTTTTTTTGGTTTGTTTTGAAAAGCTATAAAGATGTCAGCTGGAGAACATGTGGCTGAAAATTAAAATAATGTGTAAATCTTTAACTTTTCACCGGCTAACACTCGCTGGGTTCCTGTCTGGCCTCTCATTCACCTCTTACTTAAAGCTCTGTACATTCGCTTCCATTTTGCACACACGGTATCTAATAAATGTTCCTGGTTTGATACATCGGCACAGTCAGAGGTGTATTTTTTCGTTATGAAAAGTATTTCATGTGTTGGACTGGCTTTGCACGGGAAAATCCTCTTGTTGAAGCCAACGAGGGTGGTTCTATATCAAACTGAGCTAAAGAACCACACAGATCGGCCTCACACATCATGCCAGTGGTTTTATTTCTTCTTTAATTCTCTTCTCTTTAATAAGATGAATATGTCACTGAAGATAACTTCATTAAAATGCCATGACATGTAAATAGAATCGTAAAGTAGGGGACTAGAATGAGATAAAACTAGATATGTGATTATCTGGTCGGGTCTCGGTAATCAGTCATGTCAGAAATGAAATAAAATGACTCTGTAAAGTCGTTCAAACTTACCAAATGCTTTGAAAAAAGTTTGGATAAAACAGAATTAAGCTGTAGTTTTTATATATACATATATAAATTCAGTGTTCACTGTCAGCAGTGAGGCTCTCAAGCATATTTGAGAGCACTCAGGCATTTTCCCTTCCTGCAAGACTGGATGACAAAACCTGACATTGAATTTAGTTTGTTTTATTCATTTAAAGGATCATTAGTTGATGCCAAGGCAATCAGCAAATCTTCCTGCGGTCCACACGTGACATACAACCTACACCACAACTATATTAGTTACATGACATAAATTACATTGATATGTGTGAATATCAAAGAGCAAAATTCATGCAGAAAATCTCAGAAAGGTTCGTGGAGCAGTTCAAGCTCGTAAACCAGCCACAGCAACATTTCACTCGAGTATTGATTGTACTGCAGAGACAAACGGAAGCGGCAGGAAGTGACAAACTGGTCTCCACATCAGCCTCAGACCATTTGTAGAGTCTGCTATGAATTCTATGAAGAAGAAACAAAAAAAAACATTTTTTTATTTTATGATTATAAGAATAGAAAAAAAATACTTTGCACATCAATTTCATGAGCGAAAGTTTCAAACTCCCCTTCATCAGGCACACAGTTTGTCAAAAAAGAGAATCCATCTCGAACAGGGAGTGCCTGCAGGCCTGCGATCAATCACGTTCCCCAGATTAAATATATATAAAGATAAATAACAAACATCAATTTGTTGTCTGAAAGTCT
This sequence comes from Diplodus puntazzo, assembly GCA_963678695.2. Classification (NCBI taxonomy): domain Eukaryota; kingdom Metazoa; phylum Chordata; class Actinopteri; order Spariformes; family Sparidae; genus Diplodus; species Diplodus puntazzo. The sequence continues at coordinate 22,662,147 of OZ023168.1, read as the reverse complement.
CACGTAATTATATGGAGGAGAAGCAAAATACAATTCACCGGAACAAGGATAGATGGTGCACATAATCCATATTTAGTGGACCCCGAACAAGAAGATTTAATCTAAAAGTGAAATTACAACAAGGAAAAACTTTGTTGTGGTAAAAGGAAATCATCTTGTGTGATTCACAGTTAGCGGTGATGATCATTTTTGCATCACAATTTTCCATTTGCACTGAAACAACTATTAAAATCACGCTGATTTGTTGGCGTCTGTTCAAAACAAACACGTTTCCTTACATCCGGAGAACAAGATTTGTAGCCGAGAGGATCTCTGCAGCACCACGGTACTTCATTATGATCCTGTTTGTGGCAGCCTTAAATAAAATGTGAATGATATGATTTGTAAAAGTGTAATTTAACGGACAAAAAAAAGGTGAATAAAATGCACATTAGAGTGCATTACAATGTCATTTAACAAAGACAAGGAGGCATTTGCTGATGTTTTCCCAGCTTGTTTTTTCCAGCGTGGAGCCGTTCAGCTCTTACTATGATCCTTCAGATGACATCAGGGCCCGCTAATGACTGTCTGAGTGAAGATTATACGATCAGTTAGGGAAATTATTACAGCAGTCAGAGCCATTAGTGAAGGCAATAATGTTGAAACTGATGGCCCTGTAGTGTAACCACAGAGAGAAGGCTCCTCTGTGCAGATCACTGTGTATGGATACTGATGTAATGTGAGACAAAAGCAGCAGAGGGCAGCAAATCACAATTTCTCTCCGACACATTAAAAGTCACTCCCACCATCAGATTATGGATCATCCACTGAGGGTAAGTAGATTATTATTGGTCGGAGCACCAAAGTGAGACTGCGTAATTGAATTATCGTTGCGCCCTTATTGATGATGTGCTCCACAACAGACTGACTGACCGACCCTCCTGAAACTGGAGGTAACCCAAACACAGCAACCTCCAGGAAGACGTGGAACAAATAGTGGCATGTTTTCCCCTCCATCTGCAGAGCTCAAGAAGCCTTCAACGAAAATATTATCTCTGCTTCCGACTGTGTGTGTGTGTGTGTGTGTATGTGTGTGTGTGTGTGTGTGTGTGTGTGTGTGTGTGTGTGTGTGTGTGTGTGTGTGTGTGTGTGTGTGTGTGTGACATGAGAGGGAGTGCACAGTGATGGAGAGAAAGAAGCAGGCCTGACAAAGATCTGTTCACTCCCACGCCTCAAGGTAAAACTTGTAATGATTTTCCTTTTTTTTTTCTTCTTCTTCTTTCCACAGAACAGAACAGAACAGAGAGACCCGTGGAGAAGTTACACAATCGAAAAAGATCAGTGGAAGTGAGCGCTGAGCTGCAGCTTCTCCTCCTCGAGGCTCACACAGCCACCGGCAGCAGCAGCAGCAGCAGCAGCAGCAGGAGGAGGAGGAGGAGGAGGAGGAGGAGGCCTGATCAGTGGAGACACAGGCAGATCAAGTGTCACGGGGAGAAAGTGGGGCACCGATACTGGCTGACATTGTAAAGATTTAATTAGTTCTGATTTGATTTCTATAGTCTGTAGTTGGGGGGGATTGATTTTGTCACCTCCTGCCTTCGGACAAGACTGCGCTCCGTCAATAAAGCAGCAGCTGAGCTCGGACAAAGAAAAGCAACAGACACAGAGATGAACTGCAGATAAACTTCTTGTCAGGTCATCAGGAGTCTCAGAGTGGAGCTTACTTTTTCTTTTCTTTCTTTTTTTATTTGTAAAACAAGCAGAACATCTTTGATGGTTTTGTCATCTGTTCATTATAAACAGTGGAGAGAAAATATTCAGATATTTTACTTAGTAGAGGAAGTAAAAAAAGATTTTTACGTTTACTTTGTTACATGTACAAAGCAGGCACTCAAAGTGAAAGTGTAAATGTAGTAACCATTATGCAGAATGGCCCACTTCAAAATCATACACAGTATATTATGTTATTGGATAATTACTATAACTTTAATGTTGAAGCACTAATTGATTCAAGATGTCCTGAGATAACTTATGTTGAGAATCGGCACTAAAGAAATAACTGATTGTTGCCACTTTCCATTTTGTTTTCTGCTTACATTTTGATAGAGAGCCGGGCAGAAGTGTATTTATAGCATAACAGCAGGTCCGGACTTTGTACATGATAGAAGACAAAGATTACGCTGGCTGTTTACATATGAAACATTTAGACCTGGAGAAAGAGATGGAGATAAGAAGAAAAGCTCTTTATCAAGATCGACTGTTGTTTTCTTTCCTTCTTTTCACTGCAAGAAGTTGGGGAGACAGTATGTTGTTATTGTATTTTATGTATTTATACATTTTAGATTTAGTTATTGGCATGACACAGAAAGCAAAAAATGACCAACTAACTACTTTGTATACTGATGGAAGCTCAGCGTGATACATTACATCATCATTCACTAGTTGATTATACTGTATTTTGTCAGACTTATGTATGGATATCATCATAGGTGTATTATTAACATGACATCAATTCATGTTTTAATATTGCGTCTATCAAGTTTATCAAGATATTTTTTTCATCAGTGATTCGATTCTACAAAATAACTTTGAACTAAAGGTGTCACATTAGTGAAGTAGAGTGAAAAGGACAATATTTGTATTCAACATGTAGTGGAGAAGAAGTAAGTATTGTACAAGTACATCAAAAGTGTACTTAAGTAAAGAGTTTGAGTAAATGTACTCAATTACTTTCCACCACTGCAAATAAACCGATTTAAGGAATTACTTTTTTTGGTCTTGTTTCAAAATCCTGACACTCATTTCTTGAAACATCCTTAATCCGCACCGTAAGCAAGTGAAACTAGAATGGCACTCAGTAGAGTGTATACCTCCGCCAAGACCCAACAGTCCCCCTTTGTACTCATATACCAGCCACATACATCTTGCACTGTTAAAGAAAGTGACATTTGTCCCTTTATCTGGATCTGCACCTAAAGTTTCATGGAGATCTTTTTTTTCCTTTCTTTTATGTGATCCTGCTGATAAACCAACAAACTCTGGTGAAAACACAACTACCTTGGCAGAGTAACCAACGAGTCTTCCTTTAAAGAGAAAAGGTTAGTTTCTGAGTGTGGGATTTCTGGCACAGGTGCCTGGAGAGGGGACATTTTTTTGTTAAAGGTCAAAGTCTTTAAAAAAACTTGTCGTGTTAAGAAGATCTTCGCTGTTGTTAGAGCAACAAGTTTGAGCTCGCAGCCGATAAAGGTCAGGAATCATCCCGATAAGAAGACAGGAGAAAACTTCGGGTGGCAGTTGAGTCAAACCACTCCACTTGAATATTCAAATCAATCTGAGGTGGTCTTGTGTGAGCTCTTATCGCCGCCTCGTACGCTCGACCGTGCAAACAACACCGAGACGTACGTGTTTTTTTCGGCACGATATCGTAAAAGCATTACTCATCTGAGATGTTCTGTAAAAGCGGACTAACAATGGTGTTGTGTGAGAAACGTCTTTCCCTCGTTTATAACCTCTGTCTCCACAATGTCTGGAGCCTCCACCCATCCTATGTGTGCAAGGTTATGACATTCTTAGCCCACACTCTTTCAATCAACTCCTGCACACTCACACACACACACACACACACACACCTCCACTGTATGTCATTATGTTGTAATCAGCGGTTTAAGCGACACTGGGGTGTTGATTATATTTATGGGTTTCTTTTGATATCTCAGCCCTGGAGTTCAGTATCGTGTCATGAGGCGTCACCTGCAGGAAGATTCACCGTTTCGCTTCTGCCATCCGCCTCGGGAAGAGCGAAATCCAATAAAAGACACTTTCATCGACGTGAGGGTTTTTTTTGTTTGTTTGGGTGGTTCCATGTGTATTTGCCTAAGAAAGGCGTTGATTCTGGTTGATGTGCAATGATTAACCAGTTTCTGCCTTTCTGTGCAGAGGCTGCTGCCCTGTTGCGACACGGCTGCACGTGGCTCCGGGATGAATTGTTTGGAAAATGTCAGCCACTCGTTTTGACATGAAATATGATTTCACAAACAGCCTTTGAGCTTTAAGAAACCAGTCCAGATAAGGCCGTGGGTGGACTTTTGACACAGGCATGGTTAATGCTAATTAGTCCGCCACAGAGTTCCTCTTCACACAAAGGTGCCGAGAAGCTCTCTGCAGGCCACATGTGGCCTTTTCCAGTCAGGTGGCGTGTGTGCGTGAGTGCTGGTGCATGTGTGTGTGTGTGTGTGTGTGTGTGTGTGTGTGTGTGTGTGTGTGTGTGTGTGTGTGAAGGGATGTCACGTCTCTCTGTCATGTTTCCTGGAGGTTGCTCATCCATGACTCACCATCCTTTCTCTGCTGGTTAGCATAGCTTAGCAATAATAGGAACGCAGGAAAACACCAGACTTAGTCAAGTGTTAAACAGAATGAATTCTGCCTGCCAGCACAGAAAATCTAATTTGTTGGTTTTGCACCAAAACAGAAGGGTAATGAATGGAGAAATGAGAACGTGTGGGTTTTTAGGAGGGCTTAAAGGAAAAATTCACCCAAAAATTAAGATTCAGTTATCATCTACTCATCCACATGGCGTGGGAGGTTTGGTAAGGAGCGCTTCTCTGTCCACGAAACGTTTCTGGAACTCCGCAGCAGAACAGCGTTGTAGCGTTCCCTCAAACAACCGTTGAAGTGGAAAACAGCTGGAAAAAAACTCATAAAATTGCTCCATGATGCGAAAATGACTGCATGTTTTAAATAATGTCGATGTGTTCCTTCGCAGTGCATGCTACAAATGCATTTACACCTACCAGCACCTCACAGCTGCTCGACATGGTGCTGATTTTTACTTCTTTGCTGCGCTTTCTTTACTACGGAGACACAGGAAATGAGTGAATGAGCGTATTAACCAAAATGGCGATACATTAGCTTACAGTGTCCAACGTAGATAATACTGCATAGATAGATAGATAGACAGATAGACAGATAGATAGATAGATAGATAGATAGATAGATAGATAGATAGATAGATAGATAGATAGATAGATAAAACATTAAGTCAAGCTGACCATTGCTTTCTCATGGAGACAATGGCTCCCAGCTGTAGCGTGCCTGTGTGTGCGCTGTGTGTGTCTGTGTGTGTGTGTGTGTGTGTGTATATGTGCCGAGGGAGCCTCTTTCTCCCACTCAGGTCACATCTAAACAACGGGACGGGGTCACGACCATGCAGATTAAACTATTACCATCATGATGTTCGCAGGGCTCGGGGGTGGAATCATGACCAGCAGTTATGAATACCAGGTTTTCATAGAAGACAGTTAAAATGACGCGCAGCTGCCAAAGAAGAGGGGGAAAAAAAGAGAGGGAGGAGGGGGGGCCGAGAGGTGATTTCTTAGTCTCCGTTAACACGAGTGTGTGCGCGGCTCCAGCATGTGTTCGGTGACTGTGTGTAGGTGTTAGGGGATATTTTGGCTGCAGCAGGGGGATTCAGGCCCTGAGACGGAGAGAGGCCCTCGTCATATAATGGGATAATGTTTTATCTCATCGGAAGAAAGGAGGAGGGAAGAGGGCGGTGGGTGGGGGAGTAATGAGAAGGGGAAGAGAGAAAGGCTGATTATTTTCATAAAAGCAGATCTGGCACGGTTGTCCACCCACAAAAACTTTACAACCTGTTTTACATGTGCAGCGCACACACACACACACACACACACACACACACACACACATTAGTTTTGTGTACATAGGTTAGTATCTGGTCAGACAGGTTGGGACAAGCAAAAGGAGCCTCTTTTCATTATATAACTTCTATTCACAAGAAGAATTATGTGCTTATCCTTGACAAGAGACTGCATGTCTGTCAGTGTGTGTCTGTGTCTGTATATATGGTTCTTCTTCCCGTAATCTCAATGCGATTTCAGCCTCCACATGTAACAACGAATTCAACTAAATTTCCCACTAACTCGTCCCAAACAAGGTGTCAAACTGTCATGGCGGTGGTTTTAAACTGGACGTGTCCCGGGTAACAGTGTGCGATTGTGAGCATCTCCCTGCCGCTCGGACTACCAGGCCAGGGCTGAATATAACTGTGCGCTCTTACAGTCAGTCAGCGTTTTTAAAAGGTATGAGGTTTATGTAACAGGAATGTCACAGGTTTTTTTTGTAAGTGGAGAAACTTTTTTTCCCAACATTGTCGGTCACGTCCCTGAAAAAGAATCCGAGCTAACAGTGTGTCAGCTGGTGAGTCAGTGATGTGGTCACCAGTTCAACCAGGGTCAATAGGGTTACTACTCACAGAAAATACACAATACAAGATCATGAAAAACAATAATCTCTGTTATCATCTTATCATTGCGATCGCTAAACACATTGTGGGCTATCGGTAAGGCATTTTATCTCAAAGAGCATTTCTTATACGAGCTTATTCAAAGTTTAATATACCCTAATATCAAAAAACATGCCTCAAAGGGTTGCACATGTAATAAAAACAGCAAATAAGCAACATTTTGCAAATGTATTAAAGAAAACAGCATGAAAACCAGCATATTTGTTACCTACCATGGGTATAATAAAACAGTAATGAGAAGCAGAAGTCAGACAGCACCAGAACACGTATCTACCGTATGCAGAAGGAAGTGTAGCAAAAGTTCAAGATGGAGAGCAGAAATTAAGTATATAGGGATAAAAACAACTTTGTATTGATTTGCAGTGACCCTTGTTCACAGATGCATTAATAGATAAATGAGATGGCGAAAGTGGTAATCACCACGATGACTTCATCAGGACGGATAACTCTGGAGACGTGCAGCAGGAAAACTACTTGCATCTGTTGACGTGGAATCGTGACGTGAAAGTGTGAGAAATGAAAACAGAGTCCTTCGTCTGCTCTGTGTGGAAGGTTATTCCTACCAGTTGAAGAGAAAGAAAAGATGAAAACATAATTGTGAGATGAAACCTCAACATTCATTACATTATTATGACTTTCATCTCACAGTTCAAACCTTTCATCTTGTAGTTTTGAGTTTTTATCTCATGAGTCTGACTTTTTATAGCATTTTACCTTTTATCTCATAATTTGCATCTAATAATTTGAATTTTAATCTCATAATTTTAATTTTGCATCTAATAATTTGAATTCTAATCTCAAAGTTTTGACTTTTTATCACATAGTTTTTGAAAATTAAGATATTTTGAAAGAAAAAATATATTTTTTGAAAGATTTAGAGATTTTTTGAAAAAAAAATTGGTTGAAAACATTTGATTTTTGAAAACAGTTATAAGATCTTTTGGAAAAAAAAGTTTGAAAAAAGACAAGTTGGAGCATTTTTTTATTTGATTTTTAGATTTTTGTGAAGAAAAACATTTTCTTAAAGGTTTTTTATATATATATATTGTTGGAAATAGAAAACAAATGAAAAAAGATTCAGTTTTTAAAAACAGTAGAAGCATTTTCTCTTCAAGATCTTATGAAAAAAATTCATTGTTTGAAAAACATTTGACTTTTGAAAAAAAAGACATTTTGAAAGATAGAATGTAAAAAATGTAAGCATTTTTGAAAAAAGGAAAAAAATTGAATAAAAATTCATTGTTTGAAAATATTTGATTTTTGAAGAAATAGTAGAATTTTTGGAAGAATAAAAGATTTTTTGGAAGAAAATAAGATTCTTTAGAAGAAAAATCTAAAAATACAAAAAAATAATAAAATATAAAAAAGTAATTGGATCTGCTGAAAAAAAAATAAAAAAGATGAAACATAATTATGAGATACAGCCTCAACATTTATCGCATGATAAATGATGATACAGTCTCAACTTTTTATCTCATAGTTTTTTTTAATAAAGAGATTTTGAAAAAAAAAGCATTTTATTAAAAAAGCTAATAGATCTTTTGAAAAAAAAAATCTGATTTAAAAAAAACAAATACATTTTTTCTTTAACTGCCAGAAATGGGCTTCTATAACTCTCAGTTTATAATACAACAAAAACAACTTGCAGAGATAATGATTGATTGTGATGATGATAATGATGATGATGATGATGATGATGATGATGATGATGATGATGATGATGAAGACCTCCTACTATCTGGGTTCAAAATAAGGATATAATAAGCAAAACAAACATATCTATTCAGGTGCTGAACACCAACATTGGCCCATATCATTGCCATAATGGCCTTTTGTTCAAAGCTGACATGATTGCCGATGTGGCCACTTCCCAGACGCTGAGGAACCGACTCCGCCTGCTTCATAGATAACTAATCAAAAGTATCTTTCAGTCATCTGTCTGTGTTCAAACAAATACATCTCCTCACCTTCCAATTAATACGTTCTATGTTTTTTCACTGACAGAATCCAGATCAAGTGTTGCAATCTCACTGTTTTATGATTGTTAACTTTGGCTACACACACCTGGTATTACTTGTAGTAGACGCCTGGATTCAACAGAGCAAACCTTCTCACATTTCACTTATCTTACTCACACATAGATAAACACTTAAACTCTGACGTGCGGTTACGTTTCTAACATAAATATGTTTAAACTGTGGGATGAAACTGAGGGGAAGAACCACAGAAACTGGGTGAACAGGCATGAACTTGATAATATGCGTGTTTCTTGAAATCACATCGAATCGTCATCGTTCCCAGAGGTGTTTGATTCTTGGCTGCAGACCAGATTTTCTTCAGGATGGCAAGTCAGTTCAAACTGTTGGATGAAAGTTGATCGATGAAAGTTGTGAGTTAGTACATTACAGCAAATGTATTTATTGATAAATACCTCGAAACCTTTTATTTCCTTGTATTTTTCACATTCAAACTTCATTACATTTTACTTCATGGAGAACAATGAATCATTTCAGCTGCGGATTAAAAACTCCCAGCAATAAAACCACAATATTTTTAAAGCTTTGACCCTCCACTTCGTCCATAACATAAATCCACATCACCACATTTCCCACTGATATCTCCTTGGTGCATATTTATGAATAATGTCTGCCTGAGCCTAATGTTTCTCCAGAAATACATCAAATTACTGTCAGATAGTCTCAACAGTACTCTCTCCGTGGAACTTTAAATGAAGGTATCCAAAGAATGAGCGCTCAGTATTTAAAAAAAATAAAACTTAACAATGACTCTATTGTATTTTGTTCTCACTGTGGGTTTTTGTTATGAGAAGAACTAAAGGGTTCCCTCATGGATTCACATTAAAACAGAACAGCAACAATAACACCAGATCAGGTGCTTAAGCTCCAGGTTTAAGTCATCACAGTGACAGGATTGCCGCATATCATTTCCCTCAGTCGACAGAAAGCCTTTTTGACCCTCACACCCTCCCGTTCACCAATATTTGACGCTTCACGCGTCACGATATTAGATGACGTGTTCCTGATTAATCAGATGAGAAGCTGGAGTGGGGATAATGGTGCATTCTGGGGCAGGAAAAAAACACTTTAAGATTGAGATTAAGCGGAGCCACATGCGGCGCTGTGCCTGAAAAGGTCGAGATCAGTTTTGATGAACACTTTTAAATCAAGGAACAAATAACTAGCACGTGTGTGAATCTCAGAAGAAGCATAAAGGATGTTTCCAAGACAAACGTGAACTGGGATTTAACATTTTGTGCCTTAATGCAGTGGTATAGGGTACTTTACAGGACGATAGCCTGCTGGAGATGGATTGTAATGTAAAAAGATGAGCCTGGTCAAAGACATTGTTATCTGTTCATACTCAACAGCATCAATTAAAGTGGAATAGGGCTGAAGTAAGGAATAGAGAATATCATTTATTATAACCAAAACAACTGCTTATTGTAGATCAAGTGAAAAAAAAACAGAATATAAAGACTGTGGCTCCTAAATTTTACTTACTAATGATATTGAATAAGTACAATTAACCATATGTATACGTTCTAAGACTATTTTTTTCCCGAGGATTTTTTCTTTTTGGTTTCATTATCAGAAGTCCTAAATCTCCCCCCCCAAAAAAACCTCAAATCCATTTCCCGGATGACTTGTTTATATTTCTGCAAACCACAGACATGTTGCAACTTTACAGGGTTTTTTTTTTTATAACAAATGTTCAACTCTATGTTGTGACAAAGCTGAACTTCTCATTTAGTTAGTTGTTGGCTGAAGTCAGGAAAAAAAGTGACGTGTCTCGTCACAAATGTCCATTTCTTTTCCCACAAACACAGCTGGAAAATGTCCCGACATCTCATTAAAGATATCCAGTGGTTTCACAATTACAAATGCTAAAGCGAAAGCCCGGCCCGGCTGTAACGCCACAGCCATCCCCTCCAACTCCTGACGGGAGAGTCATCTCATAAACATGTAATGTGAACGTGAAATGTGACACGTTCAGATGTAAACGTATGCGTGGTTTGGCAGAAATGTGTAATGCCAGACTAGCATTTTGTTGACCTTTGCTGACACATTTTATTCATTTAAAATGCATTTTTTTGAGACTTAATTACCTTTTGGGCCACAGACTAAAGAAAATGACAGCTTGAGTTATCGAAACTCGCAGTAGCGGTACGATGACGCTGTTGGGTAGATTTGGTTCAACAAAGCCTAAAATATACACATAAAATAAGCAGAGGAGAAACTTCAAATAGGTTTATACATCTGTAAACATTACAGGGAACATAAATAAACACATTTTCTGATTTCACATATCGTTGCAACGTAAAAAAAAACAGGAAGTGAGTGTTTTTAGCACGGTGTCACGGCACTGTGACTCGAACTATACATGGGATGACATTATCGTACATTATCTAACATTTCTGTGGTTTGAGGAAACATACGATGCCAACATTTTATTCGACCGACTGAGCTGAAAAACATCATTCACGCTTTGCAGTCGAGATTCTTCACTGATTTGAGTGATTGAGTGACCGAGTCTCACACATCCGGCTGGTTGTCATATTGGAACTGAACCTGCGAGCTTCCAGTTATGAGCCCGCATGACTAACCGAAATGCAACCACATGTGCTCCATCACCTCTAAGCTATCAAACCATAAAGCATGTGAGACGACAGGAGGAAACTGTTAGCTGTTTGGTCAGGGAGGCGTTCAGCCCAGTCCAAAAGTCGAGGAGTTAACGGTGAGCAAACAGCTGTGATTAAGTGCATGTATGTGGGCGATAGATATATATATATATTTGTATATATATATATATATATATATATATGTATGACCCGGAGACCCTTTTCTCTTTTCACAAATCACGATAAGAAGTCACAAAAAGGCTTCAAGTGTGAAAGCAAAAGGGTTTTGTTGTATCCTCGGAGGGTGTCACCCTGAGTGTTTAGCAGGTGCAAAGATATTTGCCTGATATGGAGGGGAGCCTAATGGGTTTGTCCTTTGAACTCATTTCACATGCAAAGGAGGGGTGAGTGTGCCGGAGCTGTGGGTGGCTCGAGATCTCCACGAGAGGAGGACCGAATAGACTCACTTATTATCAGAATGTTTCTGTGATTAGAGCTTTATCAGGGAACTGTGCTGATCTCAGACCATTACGCTGGTTTATGGTCATCATCTTTCCCTCGTTAGTCATGCAGAGAGATGTTCAAAAAACTCCCTGACAGCTGATATGATGTTATGCTGTAACGCACGGTGAGGCGGTCGGGAAGAATTTAAGCTAAATGACTAAAAACAACTTGTGACTGTGACTAAAACAGGACTTCACCCTCAAGAGCAACAAGCAGCCGAGACTACTTCAGGATGTTTGGCCGGACAGTTTCTTCAAGTATGTAATTTCAGAATGTGAGATAATGGAATTGGTACAGCCGTGGTAAAAAAAACAAACAACCAACATCGCTGAGTGTATTTCAGCCTAAGTGCTGCCTGCTGACCCCTCTGATGGACTGTATGATCAGTGAAGCAGCGCTGACTGTGTATTGATCATCGGCCGTCACCCACACACGATGATGTTGGGTTAAGAAAGGGTCTTTTGTAATCCCTCTCTCTACTAAACTGATAATCACACTGATTCACTCATTTTGTATTTCACTTTAAAATCGCTTGGAGCAGTTTGTCGTGTTGATCTGAAAAAAAGATGCACATTGAATCATCTTTATTTCTGTATATTTTACGTACACTATGTACTGTATGGCTCAGTGCTGCCTAACGTGGGGCCTGTGGGCCAAAGTTGGCTTTGGACGGCCAGATGATGGGGAAAAAAATTTAAAATACCTGAAAAAAAGAGAAATTATAATAAGAATCGCTGTTGATGCTGTTTTTTTTTTAAGCTTTAGTTTCTGTTATATGACCAAAAAACTAATTTTACTTAGCTACTGGGAGAATGAGATGCACATTTTACTAGGTGAGCTATTTATCAGCTCTATTACAAATTAATGTTTGGTCATCCAGCCTTGGACTACTACCACACGCAGTTCTTTAGCTTTCATTCTGGCCCAAAGATGTTGAAAAGACGTCTTTTGGACATGTTTTTGCATCAGGGTGACATAGGCTCAAAATTATATGTCGATATTTTAGGGTATACAAAATATATTTGTCCATCTTTTGAAATGTCCTCAAAATCAAATATTGGATATTTTCCTTTATACCTCAGTTTAGATTTTGCAACAATATTGAAGGAATGACTATTGGAACTTGGTTAAAACATTAAAACAAGAAAATTGGTAATGAGCAGAGCAGTCAGGTAAGAACAGAACATGACATCTCCTCACTGTAATGCAGCCTTTAAAACCAGGAGAAGACTATCACGATATGACGATATCTGGTCTCTTATCATGATAGCGATATTATATCATCATGTTATTGGAAGAAACAATCCAAGTGCTGAGCCGCGGCCGCCCAAAATATGTTTCAGATGGTGCTCAGGGTGCACCTCCAGCGTGAAGGGCATGATGGGTAGGCAACCGCTGCTGTGAGCAGCTACCAAACAACCCTGAGAACTTCAAATGCAACTTTTGTATTTTCTCTACCCTCCGGGGCTCGTGTTTGTCCTCGCAGCGACTCCCCTGCAGCAGCTCTCTGTAGAAGAGTTGAAGGTACAGTCCCCCGCAGAGAGCCGCTGCAGTCCAGATCAACAGCCGCTGATATTTGATTTCAAACCTCGAATGTTTTCTAACTACCGAGCGGTTCACCTGAGGCAACATTTTTACAACCGAACGTAGCGTCTCGGCATCAAAAACCCTCCTCGATTTCTGATATTATCTTTAACTCGGTGATAGCATGTCAGCTGTGCTGGTATCTCTCTGAATCTCTGATAACAACATGTTCTATTCTGAGAAGATTGGGAAGGGTTGACTTTGGAGGGAGTTGTGTGTAAGTGCGTCTGCGTCTATCCGGGCTCCCCGTGGTCCTTCTATTGGTCTTCCGAGTGGGTGGTCTGTTCCAAGAGAGGAGCACTGGAAACATTATACCTACATACACACACACACACACACATAGGCACGCACACACACACTCATGGACGCACAAAAAGGAAACTGGGAATCACACCAACGCAGCACAGCAGAGGGTGGAGCAGGCAGGAGCCTCCTTCCAGATGTGTGACATTAATTTAGTTGATCCAAAACATGAACCGGTAGCTCCCACTCACTCATCACCACAGTGTGTGTGTGTGTGTGTCTGTGCGCGCGAGTGTGTGAAACATTGGTCCTAACTTTCTTAATATTTACACACTCAGACGTACACCTGCGTGTCCACATTTTCTTGGCAAGCGAGGTCTGAAGATAAGGGAAAGACAGAAAGAAATGAAAAGTTCTCCTCTCGAGTTGAAGGTGGAGGAAGAGCCGGAGCAGAGAGGGGGACTGGAGGGAGACGAGGTGGATGATTGAAGAAGGGGAAAGAGATGAGGAGCGGACGGAGCAGGTTATGAGAACAGTGTCCACTCTGACCCGCGGAGCAGCGCCCCTGGACTTTCATACAATACTTTTCCACCGGGGAGGAGAAGGGGGAGACACGGTGCATGGAAAGACAAAGAGACAGAGAAAAAATGAAATCAAATAAGAAGAGCGGAGGAGGAGAGCGAGAGGAGATGTAGGAGGACGGAAGTGGTTGATTGGGTCCCCCAAGAGATCCTTTTGTTTAGATTGTTCTGCATTTCACTTCTTTCACTCTCTCCCCTCCACCTCCCTCTCTTCTGACATCTGAGGTAGATTACAACAGAGACCCCGGGTCACATTTATGACTTAAATCAAGAACATATGGTGTGTGTGTGTGTGTGTGCGTGTGCATGTGTTTGTAGGTCCATTTCAATGCAGTGGGATTCCCCTCAGGTCCCCGAGCGGTGGTCAGATTTATTTTCTTGTCCATTGTCTCTCGCTGGGACTTCAAAGGACGACTGTTTGTTGATCAGCGAGGGTGCTGCAGGTTCCTCGCAGGCCTCTCCGCCACATCTCCCCCGTCTTATCTCCTTTCGCCGCGACTGAACTCTCAAGTACGTCGGATCTCCGCGGGAAAAACCCGCAGGATCAGCACTTTCGCAGGACCCACGTTTAGATTTTTTAAAAGATTAAGTGTGGTTATGCCTTGTTTGCTCCACGCAGGCCTTGACGAGGTTTGTTTCTAATGTCTCGCAGACATCGCAGCGTGGCTCTCTCTTCAAAAAAATAAAAAAAAGACCGCTTTAATATAAACCTCATGGACAAAAAACGCAAAATGAAGCACGCGCTTTGATCGCTGCAACACCTAAGCCCCGGAACATTAAAAAGAAAAGGTACGAGAAAAAAAATCTCCCCAATAATCTCAGCACAAGAGCACATCTGTAAAAGTGTCAGTTGACTTTATTAGGATCGGCTTCACTCAGTTGAAGAAAAAACAACTTTTGTCTTTGGAACATTTACCTAGGAAGGAAACAAATCTACAAAATAAGTCGTTGGAAGGACAATATATAAAACAATGGCATCAAAATATCTTTGACAAGGAAACAAAAAAATTAAAGAAAATAAACTGAGGCTCAAATATTTTTTGGATGCAGGGCGTTTTTTTCTTTCATCTTTTTGCCCTCTCGTTTACAAAACAATAACAAAAAAAGGGAAAAATAAACCCAAAAAAAAAGTTATTTACAGTGCATATATTTACATTAAGGCATTTTTGCTGGGGAGAAAGACGGTTGATCTGATACAACCCCCACTTCTACACAATCAAATAAATAGTCAGATTTACCATGATACATTACAGTGCTATATTATCTTTATGCTACCTGCAGTGATGAACAAATACAGTTAGAGGCGCAGGCTACATCACACCATCAACATGGACATTCAAGTGTGTATTAGAGGACAGGTTCACATTTTCCCTCAAGTCTGTCTTAAAGGAGCAATACGTAAGATTTTAGGTGAAGGAAGAAAGGATGAAGAAGTATAAGTTTGATTGTATGACGTTTATGTATTTTGTTGCAGAGATATCTACTGCAGTTAGCATGCTAACCAGCTAACAGTTGTAAACACTTCCCTGGTGCGACTAGCTCTCAGCCCGGACCACTAGCTGTACGGCTAACCGAGCTAACTAGCTAATGGCAGCTACAGTTAGCAGCCATTAGTGGTAACTCTGGCGATATCCTGCCTTCTGTTTGTTTTCAGTGTGGCCTATTTCTACATATTGCACCTTTAAAACAATCCTAATGTGTAGATTAAGAGAGTTTTTTGGCTGCGGGTTCCTCTCCATACTGACTGACTGAGACGAGATCTCCGACTCCGACAAATTGATTTCAGAGGAGGAGATGGGGAAACGAAAGAAATGCTTGAAGCTCAGTAGTTACTCAAATCTAATCATAAAATCTTCAGAACTTAGTGTCTTGTTTTCCCCTCTCGGTGTCATTCCTCGCCGCGGCTCAACAAGGAAACACTGTCTGCTGCCGGAGCACAAAGAGGCACAGATAAGACTCATTTTTTGAAATACGCCGCATTATCTTTTGCCAAACTTCACAATGCATCATTTTTTATTACACTGTTGATTCTGTCTCTTATCATTTGTACTAAAAATGTTCTGAGCAGGGATCTCTGTATTGCCAGTATGGAGAGGGAAGAAGCAGCAGCCATTAACACTTGCAACACACACACACACACACACACCGGTTTCATGAGAGACTTGGAAAAAAAAATGTGAACTTCTCCTTTAACAAAACATGCATCTGTGTTTGATCGGCTGATATAGCCGAGCTGCATGTTAGTTGTGTACGGAGTGACAGAAACGACTGACTGTTTTGTTGTTTTAAAATCATGTCAGGATGTCCGTGAGGTGGCCTGAGCCGAGCTGTTAAATCACAATGGATGATGGGTAACGTTGTCTTTTTAAAAGAAATTACACTCTTTTCGGGAGCTCCAATAGATTGAGAACTTTTAAAAAAACAAAACAAAACAAAAAACAGCACCATGTGTATTTAAAAGGACTGTCCACATTGATCACAGCTCTGCTACCACTGAAAGAACGCACATAAAACCAGAGAAGGAGGCACTTAATAGGGTGTCGGCGACGATGATGACGATGATGCTTTGGTTAAAAACGCTGGATGAGACCGACGAACAGTAAATTGTATTAATTCAAGCTTGTGCGTCAAACACAACGGAGTGAATTCTAGGATATATCTAAAGGTTCTGTTACATTTCTCTGGTTGGAAATCGGTCAAAAGACAACATGAATAATTCATCGCCTAATTGCTGCTCTTTAGCAAACCATCCACCTCGCTCTGCTTCTCAGTCGTCCTCTGATCTCCTCTCTCTCGTTTCTAAAGTCAAAAATCTTTCCCTCTCTCCATCTCCACCGCGCCCTCGTCTTTTTTTTTTTTTCCCGCCCTGCACTATCTTCCCTCTCTCCAGAGTATAAATGCCTTCAATTTTTAATATCTGAACAGCGATGATTTGTGTGGCGTTCGCGGAGATTCAGTCCGGCCGTGATAGTGATCGTTCCAGTGGTGAATGAGACGCACGCGGCCCTCCCCGAGGAAAGGCTCTGACTTAGATTACCAATTCTAGTGCAAACCGAAGGATTTGGTATAAAAAATTAAATCTGGACATTCCAGTTCTATAAACAAACTAACAAACCGAGGCGTAAACAAAGATTTGGCTTGACTAGTCTTGCAAACAAAAACATGATCCAGTTCTATGTTAGAACAAAAGATGTACAGGTTTTGATTGGTAAGTGCTTTCTTTCCAGTCAGTTTTGCAGCTACCATTTTCTTTTTGCTATCACTTTTCCTCCTTTGTATTTGTCCACAGAAATCTTTACCAAGTATATCTGGAGGTCAAGGGACCAGCAGCTTCACCTGGCCCCTTGTTTGTTCTACTATACAACCTCCGAAGTGTCCCGCTCTGTTAGGAGCAACACATGTGTTAGACCATCGTACAGTTTTCTAGCACACGACAGCGGCGCCAGGAGGAGCTGTGCTGTCAGTGAGAGTCGCTCTGCGTCAGGCAGCTTGTAGCAATGTAGTTGTTGTCGAGTAAGTGCTTTATGTGTGTCAAGACAGTGCTTGTGTGTTTTTTTTGTGTTTTTTTTCTCCTTTCGTAGTCACGTCTGAAAACGCAGCTAGTTCTGGTGTCTCTTCATGTGCAGGGCCAGGTGGTCGGATCGGGAGAAGGAGCGCGAGCAGACGGCGCACTGGAAGGGTTTGGCGCCCGTGTGCTTCCGGTAGTGACGCGTCAGCTCGTCCGAACGGGCGAAGCGCCAGTCGCAGCTGTCCCACGTGCACCTGTACGGCTTCTCACCTGCAGGAAGAGGGGGGAAAGAGAAAGACTGGGTTATAAAAAACATCGAGCTTGAGTTTTCTCGCTCGATCACATGATCTCCAGCACTCTACGTGTCAGTGTGTGATCATGAGCATTCACGGTGATGAAACTCATTATCGTTAAAGAGATTCTAATTCAGACATGAATCACACAGTTGGGCGGAGGAACCGGGGAAACAGGTTTCACGAGAAAAAAACTCCAGTTGTCGGACGACGCACGCAGTCATAACGCTGTCACAGGCATCCAGCGAGCACTCGAACGCCAACGCTGCGCAAGTTTCCCACGGGTGACTGTCTGCTTCTGCCTGCGTGCATTTTTTTCTTTGATGGGTGTTTCGCAGTCGCTCTGCCATTCCAATAATCTTTCAGCTGCAGCCTCGGGGCACTTCGCAACAAAAAGAAAAAAACTAGTGTGACCGGTCTCTGTCAGCCACGGCTCCATCCTAACCACGCTACCCAACCACCCGCCCTATCGACCGGCTGGCATTTAAGCAGCAAGATGCGACTTCTAGGGAAAGATGTCTTTGTTGAGTAAACTCCAGGTTTCAGGTATGCACCCTGAATGCGTCAGTTTTTAATGACCTGATGATTAGGCTCAACAATCAACCATCTGTCTCGACAAAGTTACAGTTGCTATGTGGCTCCAAAAGTACAAAAACATTTCCACGCCTGCGGCTTCCATCCACGCAGATATGCGAGATATCTGCCTCCGACTTTCTGGCACAGAGTAATTGATCTTTTAGTGTCATTCGCAACTCGGCGTTTGGGGATGGTGGCTTACCCCTACCTGCAATCCAGAAGTGTCAGTATTTGACAAATTGGGAATGAGACAATTACTATTTTGATGATTGATTCTTCATTTCAGTCATTTTTTTTTAACAACTCAGTTAAAACGTCAAAACATTTGCTGTCTAAGCTACTTAAAGGTGCACTATGTAGTGTTGAGGAAGACATTTTAATCAGAAGCGAAAGATCTTCGTTGACTTATAGATTTTTTTTAACCCCTTAACAAACTCTTTCCATTTTCATAAACAAACTGACCTTAAAGGACAACACACTTTCGTACCATTCTATTTTGTTTACATTTGGCGGACCCTGCCACCTTTCTAGCTTCAAACAGTGTTCTGGGGACCTTATTTTTCTCTGAGAGCAGCTTGTTTACCCAGTTACGGAATAATAAAGACATCTGAGTTTGTATTATTACCTCATTAAAATTGTAAATTGTAATCGTTTAATTTCTTCTCCAAAAGTGCGCAGTGCTTTACTTTGTCACCACTGACAGTAAATAAAGAGTCTTCGGGACTTTTTGGACTGCTGGTTGGACAAAAGAAGCTACTTGGAGGCATCACTTTGGGCTCAGGGAAATTGTGACAAGCATTTTTCTGCGATATTTTCGATATATAGATGTGTGTCATTTCTACCAGTTCTATGTGTTTAGTTCTGTCTGGTAACAACGGATGCTTCAGAAATATGGCCCGTTTTGAAGAGCTCCATTCTTGCCCAATTCATTCTCTGTCTTTGGTTTGTCTCCTTTTCTTTGGCCTACTTGGACAAAACCTCCTGTGTAGGTTATTTTTTTTTTTGCCTCTGCATGTAATTGATTAGAGAGTGCCTGAAGTGTTAACCACAGAGCTGTGAGAGCAAATTATAATGGAATCTAATGGAAACTGTGCTGACGGGTTGAAAGTCTATTCTTCTTCTCCTCGGCCTTGTTTTTAACATCTATTAACATGTTTATAATGATCAGAGTGATACAATATTAAATATGTAGACTATTTGTAATCCTCTTGCAAAACCTCAAATAGTAATTCAACAACACGGTTTCCTTCCAGAGACGATGTCCACATTACTCTGGACTGTCCACAGACCTGGCTGTCAACAGTTTCCACTGGAACTCCTTCAACGGAGAGAAAGTGAAAATTGTTAACAGCCCGTTCTGTGGCTTGTTCAGACTAATAAGACGATGGTTTCCTGAAAGTAACAGTTAAACAGTTTTAATGTCATTTCTCAAAGCTCCGCGCACCATAAACATAATCATTCGCATCCATTAAATCAGGCTGGAGGCAGAAATCTGGACAAAATAAGAGCTATCTGCATGCTGGATGGTACTTGAGGTTAAGCAAGCAAATCTGATGCTTTTGTCGTTTGAGCGAACCAACCCTTTAAAAACAAGCACAGCGAGCTCTGCACTGTCGCTAAAACAAACAGCGGCAGTCGACCGAAGCGTCGCTGCGCTCACAAACACACACCTGAAACCGAACACAATGAGGAGAGACAAAGACACCAAGACATGAAAAAAAAGAAAGAAAAAAAAAAGAGTGAACAGGGAGGAGTGTTCAGTTTTCACAATGCACACACACATGCATCCATGCGCGCACACGCACACACACACACACACACACACACACACACACACACACACACACAAACAATCAGGGTAATGGATGTTGATGGAGATTAGAGTGGGAACTCCCACGGGGACCCAAATGCATTAGGAATCATCTCATACAGATTACTGACAGGTGTGTGTGGACATGTGTGTGTATGGGTGTGTGTGCCTGTGAGTGTGTACGTGTGCATTCAAGCAGCTGAATAAGAGAAGTAGAATGAGTAACAGACAAAGATAGAAATGAGAGAGGGGGGTAAGGGCGGAGGGGTGAAGGTGGGAGGACGGCACAGAGCGGACGAGAGGACGTTAAGATGAATGAAAGCGATAGAAAGGAGAAAAAAAGGGGGGGAGTGGGGGAGAAAATAACAACTTGTGACTGACAAAAGCCAAGAGGATATGGAAGTGGCTGCTACATCCCTCTGAACGTGTCGTGCTCTCATCTTGTGGTCTGTAATAACTGCAATAACCACAATCAGCCTGCAGCGAGAATGACGCCAGATCTAATTGTCGTGTCATGTTCTCGATAACTGAAATGCGAGGCACACACACCCACAGCGCCGTCCTGAACATGTAGTTCAGATCCAGAAGCGGAACAGATTTTGGATCGCGAAGTGCTAAGAGTGAGTTTTGTTTGTGTGTGTGTCTGTGTGTGTGTGTGTGTGTGTGTGTGCGTGTGTCCAGATGAGTGAGGAATGTGTAGATATCAACAGAAGCTTTGTTTTGTTAGCTGGAGTGAGGTGTGGCCCATCACCTTAGCGCTTGTTTGTTGACTTTGCTCGTGTAAAACTAACAGTCTCAAACTTAATGCGATAAGAGAAGAAAGAGGAAAGAAAAGGGGAAAGTGGACCGTGAAGCCCACACAGATGGTGGTAGATATTTCTTTATCTGCAACAGGGAGGTCTTGTGTGTATTTATAGATGCAAACAGGCCCAACCAGTCTCAGAAAAGCACATTAAAACATCCATGTCTGAACAGGAACTGATGGCACCGTACGTCTCGCGCCCACCACATAGTCTGAGAGTCATCCCCTGGCAGAAGTGTGTCACTTCCACCTGTTTTGATGGAATAGTATATTGGGCAGAGGATGGGAATGGGGTAGGATACATTTACACACACATGCCAGGAACACAACACTCTGCCTAGCAACGTGGTGCCAGCGCAGATACCGAAACACGAGTCGCGGCGGGGCAGAGTCGCTTTTTCGACGGGTCCAGTTTAAAAAAGTGGCATTAATTTGGAGGAATGTCTTACCCGTGTGAGTCCTGAGGTGAGCTTTCAGATGGGACGACTTGGTGTAGACCTTCTTGCAGCCTGACGAGATAAACAGAGACAGAAGGCTCAATCCAAATAGTTCAAGTGTCAGATATGTATTCACCCGATAAACCGAGCTGCGGTATGCGAGAAATGTGAGCTAATGAAGAGCAGAAGCCGTTCGGAGTGAGAGGGAGAGTAAATGTTTGTTTATTTTTTTTTTTTGCTGTGTTAAAAAGTAGCCCCATTTTTCTGCTCAAACGGACTCAATTTGGTGCATTTACAAGGAAATCCATCCAACCACACGGCGCTAATCGCACCGACTGCTTCCTTGTGGTAAACATCTGTTTACCGCACCTGTTACTTTGCCTTCAAAGTCGAGATATTTTAAGTTCAGGTTCATAAAAAACTTTTTTGCACGACGTTACACAAAGCATGCAGATTACAATGTCAAAAAAGGTCGTTAGGGTGTTGAATGATTTACAAAGATATTCATCACATTTAAACGAGGAAATGATAGAATTCCATGTCTTGCACAGACAGTGAGCAGCTGCAGCACTGTGACTAACAGACACTGGGGCAGAGTGTGGATCCGTCCTCGTGTGGATGCGATGAATCTGCTTCATCTGACTTTAAAGAAGTTAGACGTGTGCGAACACGTCGCAGGAGCCTCCGCTTAAGCCCATTTTACACACTGCCATAGGCTAGTTGACATTACGTGTCCTACAAGTAGCTGCACATCGTACAGCTCCAGTGTGTGTGTGTGTGTGTGTGTGTTTGTGTGGCCAAAAATCTCAAGCAGTTTGAGCTGTGACTGTATGCAAATGTGTTTGAGGAAAAGGTCAAGGGATTCAAGTTTAACATCTATCTAATTAACTCACACACACACCCACACACACACACACACCACACACAGGTTTATCCCACAGTCATACCAGCGATGACTTTAAAGCCACAACAATGTGTGGGAGCTGACGGATGAGAGTGCAGAGCCGTTTGAGGTCTGACAGTAAACGCAAAGCAGTTTTTGAATCAGACAGTTAATTGAAAGGCAGTGACTGATGATCTGCACTGCCAAAATATTTTAATTCCAGTGCAGCGTGTGCTCTGCTGCGAGCGCAGCGCATATTGTGACTCATCGGCCTGGGAAAGTAATTCAAAACACAACATATAATTTGTTAAAAATGTACGAGCGTCTTAAAATAAGGCAGTTTTGTTTTCCTACTGCTGACCTTGAACGGTCAGACGTTCCCCTCACCACAGCACAGAGTCAAAATAAACATACAAACAACCGTGACAAGAGTTAGCATGCGCACACAAAGCAACTGCAGGCCGGCGTTATCGATCTAACCTGGGTAATCACAGTGGTGGATGCGTCGTTTCTCCAAGTCTGGGTTGTTCCTCCGGTTGTAGCGGACAGGCACGGTGGTCTGAGCTGGGGTTGGGGCTGGGGACGCTGCAGGGGCTTGCGGAAGGCCTGAGGCCTGGCCTGGGACCGGCGTGGGACCTGTCGTGAGCGGCAGGGCCAGACTACCTGGTCCCGGGCCGGGACCGAGTCCAGGGGTGCCACCTGCCAACTTGGAGGCGATGGTGGCTGCGTATGAAGGAGGAGGGGACATGGTGTGGAGCAGCTCCTTCTGTCTGTCTGGGCTGCCTGGCTCCGAGCTGGGCGGAGATGGCGGCAGGTAGGGCACCTGCTGCTGGAGGAAATGAGGGTGCGCCTGAGCGTGAGGATGCGTGTACGCTCCTCCACCCAGGCCGCAGAAGACAGGCTTGGCCGTCTGCTCCTGTTGAGACGCAGAAGAAGCCACCGGCAGCTCATGGAAAGGTGCGTGGATAGTGGAAGTGGAAGTGTGTTGTATCTGCTGCTGTTGCTGCTGATGATGATGATGATGATGATGGTGATGATGATGCTGCTGATGCTGATGCTGAGCCTCCATACCATTGCCATGGTGATGTTCCAAGCCGGAGTTGAGCAGCTGAAACAGCGAGCCGCCGTTGTCGTGGTGGTGGAGGGCGTGCTGCTCGAACTGCGATGACATTTCCTGTTTGACGAACACCTCTGGCACTGAGTCGCGGCCGCCACCCGACTGGTTGAAAACACTGGTGAAGTCTGGCAACCCTGTTAGCGTCATGTTTATGGCTGAGCTTTCCATGGCAACGCCACCGTGGCCGTGGCCAGATGTGCCGCAGCTACTGGTGGGCGTAGTGCTGGGGCAGTGCAGCTGCAGGTTGGGGGAGAAACACGGGGAGGCAGATTCTGTTTTGATTTGCGTAAGACCTGTGTGGTTCTGCTGCTGCTGCTGCTGCTGAGGGGGCCGCGCATGCTGACACAAGCCCATCCTCAGGTAGGCGGCGTCGGGGAGGTAAAGATTCATGTTGAGGGTGTAGGGAGCCCCACTGTGGTCGTCAGTGAAGAAGCTATCCATAACAGACGCGCTGTCTCTCTGTGCCTTCTGCTGGCTATCTGCAGGATGTGGAAGGTGAAGAGACTGAGGGGAGAGATACCTGTCCATCTCACACTTTGCCTGCGTGTGGGGGAAATAAAAAGAGAAAAACACACAGAAAACAAAAGTTTAGAAACACAACCGTAAAAAAGAAAACCTCGGACTTCGGCAAGTGCTTCCTCGTGAGCAAACCACAAAACTATTCTGAGGTGTTATTTTAAGAGGACAAAGGTTTGATAGGAGAGTCACCGCGAAAACATTTACCAAGTAGTCATCAATAGGCGCTTGCAAAATTCCCTCTCTGCCTGCAAGGCTGAACTCAAACACCCATCAGCTGCGGGGGCCAACAGTTGAGGTATCAGGCCGTGTTCTGGTGCAGATAAACAACCAGACTTCACTATCTCTCACAGCCGAGAGAGAGAGAGAGAAACGCCAGATATTCACAGACGGAAGGCGGGCGGTGAGCGATCAAACTGGGGCACAAGCAGGTGAACAACTTTGCATCAAACTAACCCTCGTTTGCATTTAGCGTTGGGGTGGGGGGTCTGATTCCTGTGAAATCTGAGGGATCTAACTGGTGCAAAAAAGTTAAGAGGAGCCCTGCAGCAGAGGATGAAACAGCAACATGAAAGGGAATGGGGAAACACCCATGTCTCCCTGTCCGCTGCAGCAGCAGCAGCAGCAGCAGTAGTCTGGGGATGGGCTGCTATTTCTAGGCTCCTGATCCGACCAGCTGTATACACACACACACACACACACACACACACACAGACACACACAACTCTCATCTCTGCTGCACAAGTTTCCTGCTCGCTGAGGGGACAGAGTTGCCGGGACCTTTCTGCCCGGTAGCTGGAGTCAGTTGTCGTCAGCGTGGTATGATGGTACAAGAAGGAGAGGAGAGGAGGAGGGGGGACGCCGACAACTGGTGACCAACTGGCTGGCACGGATAGAAAACATGCGGTGAATGCAGGCGGAGCAGCTCGGGGGGCTCTCGCGTCCAGCTGGTCCCCCAGCCTCGCAAACAAAAAAGTGCCGATCAACATCCCGCAGCAAAAAAAAAAAAAAGGGGGGGACTCGATCGAGAAATTCGACAGGGCCAAAAGGGGGGAATAAACCCCACAAACACAAACCTGGATTCTAGCACCGATCCGCCACGCCCATTCAATAAAACACATCAGTGGTAGTGTGCGTAAAGTCTCTCCTAACCTGAGTGTAGTCGCTCGCTCCAGCCTTGTCCGTCATCTTGCAGTCCAAGCCGAACAACGCCGACTCCTCCAGGGGAAATCCAGCGGGCACGGTCGCCTTCTGCAGCGGGTAGAAGGGATCCTCCTGGCCGCCGCTCATCGTGAGTGTCGCGGCCATGAAGCTTTTTTTTTTTTTTTTTTTTCCTCCGCCGCAGCACCGCAAACGATCCGCTCGTCCTGTTTATGCAAAAAAAAAAAAGAAAAAAGAAAAAAGGAGGATGAGGATGCTGCTGCTGCCGCTTCTGCCGCCGCCGCTGCTGCTGCTGCTGCTACACGGGGAGAAGAGGAAGGAGAGGAGCCGACGGGGTGTAGTTGCGTGTGTTGGGATTATTAATTAATGTGCGCCTGTCTGCTACATCTCCTTCCACTTGTTTCATCCCCTCCACCGGCCCACAGACACTTTTCTATCTCCCGTTCAGGGCGGGGCGGCCCGGGGTAAATACAGCACATGCACCGCCCACAACCCTTTAAAAAGGCTTTGATCATTCATTCACTGGCCACCGCCCTGCGCGCCATCTAAATACATTAACAACACTGTCGTAAAGCGCGCGCACTCACACACACACGCGCATACACACACAACCAGAGAGGCAGTGAAGGTTAAACACACACACCATCCTTTTTTTTTCTTTTTATAAGAAAACAAAAGTAAAACTGGAACGGGGTGAAGATTTTATAGGAATTAATCATCATCACATTCTACAAATTACACCACATGTATCTAAATAACTCGCTGTTAAAGGAATATTCCACATATTTATGTTGTGTTTCATTACAGGGGGTAACATGTTAAAGGAGAAGTTCACCCACAAATGACAATCTAGTCATCTATCCATCCAGCTATCCAGTATTTTCTACTTCTTGATACTTTAAAGCAATGTATTGACATTTTGGTTACTATCCTTATTCTATTATACTATCATTTGCAAACCGTACTTGTTTTTGTTGTCATTTTCCGTGTCTCCATGATTCTCCTTTACTACATTTCAGAGACAAATCACACCGACTACTCCACCGCAGCTGCATGTAGTCTGATAAATTACCTCCAGTGATGTCACTCAGTGGTTCAGTTGCATTGTGGGCAATGTGGGCACCAGGTTTTGAAACAGAAGAAGTAGTTGCGGATTAGAAATGTTGATATCTCTGGTTCTGCTGTATGGATTTTGATCTTTTTTGTTTAAACTGTCCATAATCAGTCCAACAGTGTTGTAGGAGTGCAACGCTTGGGAAACGGCATCACCCATAATGCAGCTTAGCCACCAAGTGACATCCCTGGAGCCTGAAAAAAAATGGCTTTTTACAATTTTCTTATCGCGTTTGCTGTAGTTCTCCCTAACACCTGTGAACACACTAAAGTTGGTTGACTTGTTGACTTTTTGGTGCCTAATGTGGCTCAAAAATCCAACAACACTGGATCCTACACTTCAAATAATTAGTCTCTCATCAGATCTTTTAACGCCCGCTTCTTTCCATTCCCACATCCAAGTTTTCTGCCTCAAGTTACAGCTGAGATATTTTATTTCTCCAAACATTTGGAAGAACTCCTCCACAGAAAACATTATTGAACGAGGTGTAGCAGCACTTGGCCGTCAGTAGGAAACTGGACTTCGGATGGAAAATTGGTGCAGTGCCATTTTAATGTGATAGCAGGGGATTATGAACTCCTGTCAGCTCAAGTCAGTATTATTTGCATACCACAAAATCCCATGTTTATAACGGAAAATACCTTGTGCTACATACTTCAGCGTATATGAAAAATAGAATGATATGCATTGTCATGTCATGTTCCATCTATTTTCATATAACGGGGAAAGAAGGTGGCATACAGGGAATAAAAAAATGATCAACCCGCTTCAACACAGTCCTCTGGTCGAGTTTAATATGACACCGATAACACACAGGATCTGAAATGATAAAGGTATGCCCACTATGTCTATATTTAAAGCCAAAGGAGATTCAGCCTAGGCAAATCACAGTTCCTGTAATGGTGTTTCTCTGTAGCCACCAGTATCTGCAAACCTGGAAAAGATGAGGAAATAATGATAGACAGACCTAATAAAACAGACCACTGCCAAGAAAGAGGAATTTTTGGGCAGTCAGTTAGCGAGGAATGTGTACCCGGTGGAAGGTAATACTCTAGTTTTGGACCAGTACGCAAAGAATTTATCCTCTCTGAACAACATGAGACCAACAAAACACTCGGACACCTGCAACAGTTTCTGCTTTTGTATTTCAAAAGTCGTCAAAAACACACATCAAAAAACATACACTTGATAAAAACATAAGACTGTTTCAGCCCTGAGTGATGATGGATAGCACCATTAGTGACACAAATTCTTGTTTATTTGGGTTTCTGCTTCAGCTTTTGGTACCAATCTGGGCCCTCTTTATTGGTCTGTAAATGAAAGAGACGGAGAGGAAACATTATGGTTAGAAAAGTGTGAAATCGAGGAAATATTCTACAACATGTCTTAACTCAGTGGACTGCAATGAAAAGCTCAAATGAAACTTAATGACAAAAAAGTCATTTATCATTCCCTGTGAAACTAACGTGCTCCTTTGTCTGAACTTCTGTCCAGGCAGGTTATGGCGGTGTGACTCATAAGAGGGCGTTGGCCAAGTCAGACACTTACAAACACAGTGGGTTTGGGTTTGTTTGGCGACTCTTCTTCTGTGGTCCTGTTGATCCGTTTGGACTGCTGTTTTCCTGCACCAGAGGTCTTGATACCAGTTTTATCTGTTTCCAACAGATTCAGAGCGTCTCCCTGTCTGGACTGCATGCTGATCAGAACCTGCTTCATCACCGCCAACTCCTGCAGGATCACATGGTTCATAAAAATATGGACATGGAGGCAAAGGTGAAACAATAAACAAGAATCTTCATGAAAAATACGTGCAAGTTTAGAGTCCTAAAGGCCGAAAATCTCATTTTATAATTCACCAGGTGCTATTGAAAATATTGTCATAATCCCAGATCAACCTTTTGTCAAACATTTGCTAATCTATATTGCTGCTCTCTGATGACACGTTTGTCCTGCGACACAGGCAACCACAGCTGAACTCCTAAAGTCCAACTATGGGACGACTTGTAATAAGCTCAACAAGCTCAAGGGTCCGCAGGGGTGGCAGCAGGGCAGAGGGGAGGACTCTGGGCCATTTCACGGTTCTATTTATCACCCCTGAGGACATGAGCCCTGGCATGTCACACACACGCACGCACTCAGAAACACACACACAAACACGCACAAGCCCTGGTGGCATCCCAAACAGCCAGGCTGAGGAACAGCTGTCTATGACAGGGCACATACTTCATACAGCAAACGGCTGGCTCGGGGTGACACACTAGCGCATACGAGCACGCGCAATCTTGAAGGAAGCGTTGCAACACAGTGCAATAACTTTTCTGGAGTGACTCAAAGAGCCGGTTTGTTTTAAGTCTAAAAAGTTAAGCAGCAACGATTAGTTGATTTAGCTTTTAGGCGATCAACAAAAAAATGTATCTGCAACTATTTTCAATGATAAACTAATCGTTTATCATTTTTCAAGCAAACATAACAAAACATACCAGTTTCAGACTTTCAAATGTTACAGTAAGTGTCCTCTCCTTGTCTTTTTTTTTATTTTATGGTTTTGAACAGGTTAGTCAAAAGAAGACATTAACTCATAACATCATCTTCAACAATTTTCTGAAGTTTTATAGACTAAACTTTTCATTGAACTTTTTTATTAATCTTTCAAACGTTTTTGTATTGTAAAGAAACAGCAGGCAGGTAAAGGTGAAAAAGTGGCAGAACTTGTTGACTTTGTGTTTCGACAGAGACAAAGGTTACAGCCCAGGCTAGCAGATAAAGCATCAACAGCACTATGACCTTATCAAACACAGACAATGGCCAGGTGCTGCAACAAGGTGGTTTTTCAATTAAATCTTTATTTTCAAAGGAAGGTTTTGTAAGATTGTTTTGTTTCTTAGCATTTTAAACAGTCAAATATACTGGAATTGAATAACGGATAGTAAATGAAGTTGTCCTAACTAGTGGTCTTTGTCCACATAACGCTGGTGGTGCACTTGGAAGCGCTGGGATGAAGCACTTGTGAACTGAGAGAAGAAAAAATGCTGCGCGTGGGTCTATCTTGATAACTGCCGCTGTATGATTGATTTTCCATATCCTTTATTCTTCTATTTGACATCTTTGAGTGCCAAACTTAAGATGCTTGCCCTCATACCTTGTATAGACGGTGTACTTAATACATCACAAACAACAAACCCACATCATACTCCTAAACAGCGAACGTCATGTGTACCTCTCGATGGTTGAGGAGTCGCTCCAGATCGGCAGCCATGTTGTTTTTCACCTGCTGCAGAGCAGTCCGTTCTTTCCTCAGAGAGCTGGGGGTTACATCCCAAACCAGATAGATCAGATCTTGAGTTTATAGAAAAACATTGCTATATCCTATGAGTCATAACCTCAATATCTCATATTCAAGTTACTCATGGGTTGTGAAACTGATCAATAGTTTCATGAGTCTTTCAGGCAAGAATGTAAAAATGTTGAATATTGTATATAGAGTAAATGTACACTGTTAATTAGGATGCGTTTTATTTTGCTTTACCGTGGGTTCAGTTCAGGTTAGCGTTAACACAGGATCAGATGTGAAGGTAGACTAGAATCAGTCATTTGAATATTGCTTCATTCGTGTGACTGTGTTTAGATGGCATGTTTACTAGCACAGTGCGAATAAATCACTGTTATAGCCTTAAACAGTCGAACAATAAATAAAAAATCAGTCATGCATTTCAGAAATATACCAAATTGTTGCGTGTTAAAAACATGTTTATTTGGCTTGTATCATGTGAGAAAACCTCTCCACAGCACTATCAAAATGTTTTTTTCCTAAGGCTGTGGAACATTCAAGCAGGAGCTTGTAATGGGGGAGCTTTAAAGCAAATCATCTTGCAAATCTTGAGACAACAGCCTGGTGGCTTCAGCACTAAGGACTCTGGAAAAAAAATGTAAACTCTTTGTTCTTACGACCAGTGTGTTTTGAATATCAGCAAACAAACTGTGAATACAATTAATGCTGAAGACGGAGAGAGTGGATGCACATAAAGTGAGCATCCTGTGAGCTGTGTCTCCGCTGTTAAACAGGAAAACTTCAATATTTCTGTCAGATGGGAAGGTTTAAGAGGCTTCAAAGCATTTTAAAGGATTTTTCCATCCTCCTGCTCGCCCCAGGTGAGAGCCTAGTGGTAGTGAGCAGCAAGAGAAAACCTGCCTGTCTGTCAGTTTGCATATTTCTCAGGTTTAAATACAGTGTGTCTGTGTGTGTGTGTGTGTGTGTGTGTGTGTGTGGGGGGGGGGGTTTGGTCAGCGCCAGATTGTGCTGATGTGAAACAATCAATTTATTGGGAATAGACAAACTCATGCACACATGCAGGTTTTGCGCAAAGACAGAATGAGCGAGGTGTGAGAAGGTAAAAAAAAGGCAGACAGGTAGAAAGCAGTGACGCCCAAGGGCAGGGAGGTCTGGCATGCTGCCATGATGAGTAAATTACAAGACAAAAAATGTAACAAATGAAAACTACACAAAGAGTTTGGCAAGCAGAACAGAAGACTTAATTGGCTTCAATTTAAATATATGCTGATTATCAGTTTAGTTCTGTTCCTTCTTGCACAGAAAGACATGTATCCTCTCTGTGACTGTATGTTCTGTACCTGACATCGTCTTCCAGCGAGGTGACACGCTCCTTCAGCGTGCTGATCTGTGCATCCCGTTGTCTCACCGTCTCAATCAGGTAGCTATAGGGCTGGTGCGTCTGCTGTAGCAGTTGGTTGGCTGCCAACAACTGAGGAATAACATATGCATGTACAGAACTGAGTAATTCCAGCAATGAATGCTTCAAGTACACAGTGTCGGGGTTAGCTCGGGTTGCATTTTTATTTTTTTTCAACTTGAGAAGTTCACCTGTGCATCAGGTCGGCGTTGGTTCATGAGACTCGCACGGTAAGTTGCGTATGTTGCAACAGCAAGAGCTAAATGTGTGCCACCACATAAAAACAGTACATGACTTCACTGGCAAATGCTGAAGTAAACAGTGAAGAAATGTTTCCACATAAAACTGTCTTCTCATGTGGTTAAAGGCGCTATTGGTAAGAAAAGTTGATTTGTGAGTCTTATTCCCAACTCGCCAAATACTGACACTTTGAGATTATAAGACATCTCATCCCAAAGAGTCAGTTTCCTTTCCCTTTCTTACCTTTAATATTATAAAATATTGCATTTCTTCCAATACTTATTTAATGAGCCTTGAAGCAACAACCACAACCATGATTGACATCTTATCTGTTATGTCATCAGGGTCAGCTTGAGTGCCCATAAATCTGAGTTTTTATGATGTCTTATCTAAGTCGCATCCTTTTTATTAATAGTAGTACACTTTAAAGATCAAGCTATAAAGAGGGAACGCAATGAAAATTCACAGTCTTAACTAGATTACAAGAAAAGCACCTTTACAGTGTTTTGATGATCCCTCATGTAGGAATCTGCATGTATGGCTCAGTCAGTATTAAACTTAATCTGCGACACAATAGATAAAGTTAAGGTGTTACTCATTAAACCACTTTTACAGCCAGCCAGTAGTGAGTAGATCTGGGTGGAAGGGGAAGGACAATAGTTAGTTAGTCAGGGCATCTGTGTGGGTGGTAAGTGGTTAACACCCATGCTTTTCTTGGTGACTAAAAAGCATAATATTTCTCCCTTTTCTTTCATACTGCATGAGAAATGAGGTATTCCACACGAGTGCCAGTCAATCACAGCTGACAGCTGAAAAGCAAGCTTATTTAGTCTGAAATCTGCCCGGCCCCTCTTGCACAATCCTCCCCTCTCATTGAGATTGTAATAAGGAGTGGGGGACAAATAAGCATGCACACTGGCTGCCAGAGCCTTCATTCTCATACTTTCAATCCTTACTAGCTGATTTTTAGCATCAGAGCGCGAGTAGAAGACAGTTCACATGTAGTCACGCACAGACGAAATACACACACCCAATATTAAAGGCTCAGCGTTGCACACACATGCACATGGTGTGCCAAACGCAACAAAAGCCTTAATGACTGGTGTGGTGAGTTGTTAGGAGAGTGAAGAGCCGTCACGGTTTTTGGCACTGTTTCCCGCTGTGTCAACAAGTGTGACAGGTACTAAGACTTGAACTGCTCGTTCTTCTCCTATAAGGTCTGCCGCCTCTGCTCTCAAACAACCTGTCATTTTCCAGACGCGGCTTCAGAGGTAGACTCAGTGATCTCGTGGGCCTATTGTTACCTTGAGACTAAAACTTCAGGGGGGAAAAAAAAAACAGACTCTCTTCAACAAGTCCTGGAATGGGTTTGATGATCTATTTGATGCCTCACAAGCTGATCAATTCATTTCTTCTATCAGAGAGAAAAGTCACCCGAAGGAGTCTGTCTATTGGATGACCTCTCACCATTGACTTTCACATCAAAGTGTCGAGAAACTGTGTATGAGGGCAAATGGAAGTTGATGAGAGCGGAGATACCGAGCTTGGCTCTGTGATAGCGGCTCTGTTGTGTCATCAGAAAGGTAAAAGCCAGCTGAAATAAATCATAAGGCATTGGATCGAAACTGTGGAGTAACCATAATCTGAGATGCTCTAGGAGATTTGAGATGGTGGGAAAACAACTGTGTGGAGCAGGTACCAACTTGCAGAGCTTAAGGTTTAAAACACATTTACATAAAATTAAACTTAATCTCATTAATGATGATCCCAAGGCAGCCACAAACCTGATTGTTGTGCGTGTGCCTGCGTGTGTGCGTTTACCTCATCAGATAACTGTCCTGACTGTGACTTGTGTCTCTCCAGCTCTCTCCTCAGTGACGTGTTCTGCCTCTCGAGCTGCAGCACCCTGCGGGCCAAGTGAACGCTGCACGACAGCCACACAAACACAAACACAAACACAGTTTTGGAAATTCCGAAACATGACAGCACCAACAAGTTCACACTGGTCTATTACTTCTACATTGTTTACCCTACACTTTATGTTAGAGATGCGATCAATTTGAGACTTGCATCAAAGATTAAGTGCGGAGTAAGACCTACAACCTGATAATTGTCGCCATTTAGAGGCAAATCTAGACTGAACATGTACCTTAAAGCCACTGTGGAATGGATTTTCATAACATGAGGTAGCTGATAGCAATGCATACTGCCTTTACAGGTACCCTGTGGTGTTTTGTACATAAAGACACACAATACATACAACACAAGCACAACACATGCCGTAACATTGAACGCAATGATATGCTACTGAGGGGGCGGTGATGAATATCTACACTTAATGGTGATACAATACAATACAATACAATGTAAAAGGTAGAACTTCTCAAATAAAAAAAGAGAATAACATGGTCGCTCTTCTAGTAATTGCTACTACATAGAGAGAAGTTAAATGGGCAATATCTAAGAATTTTTGTTGAAAACATTCAAAAATTAACTGGACTTATCAACAGAATGTGATGAAGTTTTGTCGTATTGGTGTAGTAATGTATTGTATTATGAAGATGACACAGATACTTAATTGGCAATACTTAATGCTAACAAGCTATATAGAAAAGATAACATGCATTCTTAATGTTGTTATCCCCATATATTTTAAAAGATATTTTATGCACAAATGATACATATAATGTGCCCTTTCCTTTAAATGTGACGTGTGTCATGTACTGTACCTCTGTTTTAGTCTTCTTTTGGCCGTGGTGGGGACGTTGGCTCCGTAGCCGTATGAGAATAGAACTCTCTCTGCCTCCTCTTCATTCTCAACTGGCAACAGATAAATACAACACATTAATACTGTATAAACTTCTCCAGGACCATCATGATTAATATTCTGTTTTTACACAACCACTGTCTCATCCACTGTCACATCCATTACAGCTCCACAATAGAAAATACATATTTTTCCATCATTGTTCGCTCCCTACATCTTAATCCAACAGTGTTATCTTTCAGTTTTATTACAGTTATTCTCTGATGCCAGACACAAATATTTGAAAGAATCAGTGCTAGTCTGTGCTCTTTCTGACTTCACAGTAATGTGAGTAATGTCATGGGTACTACAGAGCCAATGCTAAGCTCTTACTTTCAGCAGCCTGCATGGTGACTTGGTCCAACTCTTGCTCAAGCTTTTCATAGGTCTCCAGCCGAGATGCCTGTTCGGCATTCTGAGCTTGCAGCTCCGCCGATCGCTTCTCTGATGACGTCTGCAGCCTGTAAAACTCCTGGGTCAGGAGCTGACGCACAGGAGGAGAAAGACAGAAGCAGATGAGGGAGCAGGGGGAATTTTCCGCATTGTTTTTTTGCTGCGGCTAGAAAAATGATTTATTTTGAACATGTGAAAAATGATCGCTCTGAGGAATAATATTAATGTAAATGTTAGATTCTGGTGTCATATTCCATAAATGAAAACAAAACAAAGTGCTATTTAACTGAAAATGTACACATCTGTACCATTTATCACTCCTCTTTCTCTCCCACACATTTACAAGCATAGACAAAAACATTCACAAAGAGAGAAAAGGGAGAGGAAAAACAAAAAAAATATTTCAATGGAAGGACTTTTATCCCAGACTGGCTTTAAACCTCACTGTCATAAAGAACTGGAACCAAATCAAAGCTTAATAACACACTTCAAACTCAAAAACTAGCTTTCAAGTCACTGTTTTGGATCATCTGCCTTTCTTCCTCCTTCTTCTATGATCATGTGCAATGCATGATTACACTCTTGCAGGCCGGACAGGGTTATATACAGGTCAAGAGGTGGACCTCAGCTAAGTGCATTTAGACATCAAGAACAATCTGCACTCAATTAACTTCTTGTATAAATGGGTGTGCTACAGAGATAAGAATGGAGCCACTGGACCAGCGCACTAAGATAGATATATACCTGACAGTGGAACATTAATTTTTAAGTACTGTGGAGAAGAGCAGTGATTTTAAGCAGTTGTGAATTCTTAGTTGTAGCAATTCATGTGATGTAGGAAGCTTTACTGCTTTCTGGCTTTCACAATGTTGATGAAGAGTAGCGGAGCTTTTATTTGGGGGTCCTAGTAGAATAGGTTTACATACTTTAATAGAAAAACACATTATTTTTCACATATGGTGCATTACTGGTGCACCCCTTTTCACACTGTGTATTGAATGCTCGTTTTAGCTACGGAGTAAGATATGTCGCCTCTGTTTAAATCTTTGGTGGTGGTTGCACATGCGCATTACTTAACTGGCAGGATTTAGCCAATCAGAGGCAGAGTAGGGCAGGTCACGTCGAGCAAGGTAGTGTGATCTAAAATAACGCTGCTACATCAGTAGCAACTGTATGTCTGCTGATTGGCTGGAGTGCTTATATATATTTTTTATAATAAATATATAAAAATATATAGTTATATAATCACTGTTACACGTATAAGTTACAGAAGTAAAGGCTTGACTCCAAACCAGGTGTTTCAGGCAGTACAGGAGTAGTGTTTTCTGTGGGAGAGAGGAACTCACTTTGGCGTGGACTTTTTCACTTTGCAGACTTTTAAATTCACACAAATGCTATCTAACACAGAAGGAAAAGGCAAAAACCCCAAAAGCATAACACAACCTCTTTTACCCCTTTCATTTCTTAAGAAACAGAGGAGGCAACAATTTGATCATCTGAACATGAGTCATTTTGTTATTCACAATGTTGTATCATTATGTCTAATTAATTAGTCATCAACAACATGACTGATCATGACTGAAGACTTCTAAATATGTTGTGACGATGTCTAATTAATTAATTTGTCATCAACACCATGACTGAAGATGACTGAAGAGCTACAAAACAAGCAAATGTTCAAGGTGATATCCTTGTTTCTTTTCCAGTTATATTGATTATTGCATACTTTATACAGATTTTAAAGACAAAAAGTTGAGCACTTTCAAGGTACTTCAACCAAAATTTCTAGATTCTCGAAATCTCCATCATCACATATAATATTTTAGGGAGTAAATTCGAATTCAAGCATATTCAGAAACTCAAAAATCATAGTTAAAACTGAGCATTTTCTACACTTTCAAGACTTTGTACAAACCCTGTGAAAAAGGGTTGCAAATAAGGCAAAGAGGGATTTCTGAATCTCTTCTAAATTTGACCTGTTAATTCAAGCTGTCTAGACTTCAAACCAAGCAGTGACATTAATTGGCTGAAATCAAATCATGAGAGCAGAGAAAAAGACTGCACCATGATCGACTGGTAACTGGATACACTCCTGTAGGGCAACAGGTAAAATATTTTATCCTGTTTGTCTTTGGGGTTTAGAGTACCTCCAGTTTCTTCTGCTGTTTCTCACACTCCACCTGGCACTGAGCCAGGGCCTTATCCGTTTCTTCTTTGACCATGTGAGCGCGCTCGGCGTCGAAGGCGTGCAGCTTGGCCTGGTTGGACAGTTCCGCTACCCTGCTGTCAGTACCCAGCTGGAGCTGACGAAACCTGCGGAGACGAGAAGATGAATATGCATGTAGTAGGTGTATTAAGGAGATAATGTGTTTGGGTGCATCTCACACACAGAGGGTAAAACTCAGCTCTGGGCATGCCTGGTGGTTTCAAACAAGTGTTGCAATGTTCTACTTCACATAGATACAATTACCTTTGATGATAATGCGCATGATAACATGATCGTTTTAGAAATTGGCAAGGAAGTGACTATTTGGCGTGCCTTTGCGCAATGAAATCTTTTTTATTATGACGAGTTTTTTTCATGTTAACAGCCTGGCAGCAACTGTGTTACAGTAAGCCACCAAGCAGGAAAGCAAGGTCTTAAATCATCGGGTTACAGAAGAGTGTTTCTCAACGACGCTCGCAGCAATGTTTGGTCTTGTTTGATCTTTCAATGAATGTAGTTGGCAGCTACAGAAAGGTGTTCCTACTTTAGAGTTTGGTAATTAGGAGAAAAGACCGAATTTATTCTATAGTTTCTGAATTTCAGGTCACACAATCCTGCATCAAGTGGAAGTGATGCACACATAGTTGGAAAATGTAGCAGGGTTCGTCCAATCATTCGTTTTCAAGGTGTATTATTTATTTACAGTATTTTCTTTTAATTCAGTGTCTATTTGTATAACGACAACTATGTAGCATAAACTAATGCCACACACCAACACATTTATAGCCAATACATATTTCTCTCATCACATTAAATCAGATCTTATTGGGCTATAAACAACCAAAAGTATGTTTGGTGATAGCATTCTACAGGAGGGTGCCAAATCAAACCAAAACACAAAAAAGTTTCACGTTCCAAAAATGTGTCAGCTGTCAGTAAGTAGACTTGGCATCCTATACAACCTGACCGAGCCAATACAGAACAATTTTTTTATGTAGTTCAAATTTCAAGCAGTTTCAAGCACTCAATTCAAAAACCCTGAAAATACTACATTAAACTCAAGTGTTTCCAAGGATTTCCAGCAACCGTATGAACCCTGTGGTTGAAGCACCTTACCCAGTCTTAAACTGAGTGAGTGTCATCAGTGTAAAAAAAAATATTTTACAGACACCAATTTTTTGCTCTGGGAAATTATGGGGGGCATTTTTCATTATTTTTTAGATTTATAGACAAAACAATTATCTGATTAACTGAAAGAAAAATCCACACATCACTCGAAAACGGAAATCATCATTTGCAACTGCTCGGGCAATGGTTTTCGAGCCCGGTGCGCTTCTTCAGGCGGCTTTCACACACTCTCACAGAGACTCTATTAAACCATGGAGGTTGGTTGGATAATATTAATAACTCCCGATTACAGCTGGCCTGATAGGATTTCATCATCCATGGAGTGCAGGCCTGAGCGGTGTGCTCACAGTGACAGATATGTACACTTGGTCGACATTTTACGCCTTATTTTACTTTAATGGCTGCTGCGATCTGGACGCAAAGAAGAAAAATGTTCCTAAAAAATCTAATTTACTTCGACAGAGGAGTGCAGTCAGCCATGATCTCTCTCTGTCCTTTTAAATGCCAATTTTTAGCGGGAATATTTACAGCTACAGCAGCACCTGACTCGAGGGTTCCCAAAGGCAATTTCATCACAACAAGTTTAGGTCTGCTAGAGAGGTGATAATGGAAAACTGTACTCAGTGCTCTTTTTTTGACAAGTTAATCACCATAACTGGCCTTTTAGACATCATTCTGACACCGAGTTCAGAGACTCAAGCTGGCCCTCTATGCAACAACCATCCGACGCCATTTCAAGCTTGTCCGCCTCATTCTTTGCCCCAAAAATAGGGGCATGCGTGGGGTTAGGGGTTAAGGGCTTGTGACTAGCATCTGTCGTTGCTGGCTTGCGATGCGACGCAGAGGGAATGTGATCGCAGCAGAGAGAGTGCAAGGGAGAGTGAAGTGTGTGAGTGAGTGAGTGAATGGAAAGACCAACAGCTGGTGGCTTGGATCTAGAGAAATGACTGGCATGTAGTAGTAACCCAGGACAGGGACACTACTGCTGCTGCTGTTGCTGCTGCTGTTGCTGTCTGTGTGTCTGAGTCTGTCTGTCATTTCAGATACAAAATCAGTTTGAAAATAAGAAATGCTGACAAGTATTGAAACAATGCAAATTAAGATACACTATGAACAAATGGCTTTACATAATTCCTTTCATAAAAGACAGACATGTATGTATGCAGCACAGAAAACAGGATAGTTTGTTCAGGAGGCTTACTGAAAAGCTTCCTTCAATGAGGAGAAAATGCAGGCTTAAAGTATGTGTGTGTGTGCGCGTGTGTGCAGGGATCACAACATATCTGTTGCAATTTCCACGCAAGATTTGAAACTTCCTGCAAGGCCATGACCCAGAGGCATCTCACAAGACTACACTGAGATGGGCATTGTTGCCTAAAGCAAAGATATGAACCAAGACCTTGGACACAAATCACTTAAAGTTTGTTTAAAATTGGAAATGACTAAAAAGCAGGATTTGTCCAAACAACGAGCAACAGCAAAACACTTAAGTTTAGCCAACTCTGTCAATGCAAAAGCTTTGTCAAGAACAAGAAAGGGATTGCAGAAAGTAGAGACGCATTTTTTAAATTTGTTTAAGGAGACTTCCTCAGTATGTAAATTATCTGCAGTACTACACAGTGACCTGTCTCTCAGTCTGGTTTCAACCTGCACTGAAACTATTTCACTCCCGCGAGGAGGGCAGCCGGGCCAGCAACACCAGTTGGTACTTCAGCGAACTCTGACTTCCCATTTGACCTTCTAACCCCTCAGTTACAGCAAAGCCTATATGTGATCTTTAGTAAGAGACAGATCACAGCCACCAAAGTCCCGCCGCACCCGCAACATGCGCTAATGACAGACTGCTGCTGGCTTACACATCAGCTTCGAAGCAAGAACAAGCTCACAGCTTCCAAGGAAATACCGATACTTCAGCCTACACAAATGTATGTCATGATTATGCACAGTAACCCACTGCTGATAGGCCAATAAAGACATGGAATGAATTTGAAATATGAGGCGATTAACCGGGACAATTAAATATTTTACAGACAGCCCCAAGCTTTCTTAACACTCAAACATTTGCCCTCAGGTGAAGTTCCTTAGGAAGTGACCTATATTTGATTGCTGCAGTGTAGTAAATTTTTGCTCCTAAAAAGATCACAGGAGCTGCCGAACATAGCGATGTTTGCTAAAACGCTACATCATGTCATACATGACCCATGGCTCAATCCTTCCAGAGAACTAGTGAATACTGAGAAGAAGAACAAGAGCGGGAACATATATGTGTTTGGTCGTTATTGTGTACTTGGCTCCCACTTTAAACCATGTTCAAAGGATAGTTCACCAAAACCATGTGAAAAATCAGTAACCAAAAATGGCTGACTTTGCTTCAAAGGAAGAAGCTGTTCAGAGACCTGGAAACAGCTGGAGAAAGTGTTTTTTTTCTGTGCACTTTGCTCAACCTGGATGCCTGGAACAAAATGTAGAAACTGATGAAATATCAGCACAGTACTGGACTTTATAAAAAATATAAATAACCATCGAAAGGAACATTAAACACAAAGAGTGGGGGGGCAGTAAATTGCTGTTGCAGCATCTTTTCTGCCTAAGAAGAAGAATAAAGAGGGGCATTTTTGTTATATTATTACCACAACCTCAGGCAGCGCTTGCATAATGTAATATTTCCCCATGAACAGTTTGCAATTCATCTACTATTGGTTTCATACAAATGGTTTTAGACATGCTAAACCACATACTGTAAAGAATTTCAGACGCAGCCAGGAGCTGAGCTGAGCTTAGCTAACACTAAAAATGCCAAGCTACCATCGCCAACATGGTGAGAGAAGCCCATTTATGTCCTACAACAATTTCAAATGTTGGACATGCCTCTTTGTTCACGTACAAGGGTTCAGCTCTCTGCAAACAAGCATCGTACTGCACAGGTGTGCTAAAGTCAGCTGCAGCTGATGCAGAGGACCTGGCTTTCACACTATCAAACACAGTGCCGTCTTTGGCTTTTAAATAAATATATATCTTATGTTTGACCAGGGAGACCTGCTCACAGGTACCGAAATTTCAATCGCTACCACGATCCCCTTAAAAAGTACTGAGTTTGGTACCCAAACCTACTCTCAGATATCTGAAAGAAAAAAAAAAAGGATCAAAAGTAAAACTCAATGAGCTGCACTTAATATAGGTCTTAAGGAGCCTTGATTCAAATCATCATGTGTTCATGTGTGTGACGTGAAAACTCACTGTTCCAGCAGCTGGTCATATCTGGACTGAGAGTCTCTCTCAGCAGCCACCGCTCTGTCCTTCTCCAGCACCGCGTTGTCTCTGGCCTCACGCAAGTTCCTGGTCAAATACACACACAGTTAAAAAAAAACACATCACCTCTACAAAGAAATCCGCATGTCGTGTTATGTCATACATAGCAGAAGTTATGTTGGCATCTCCTATTTTAATGCTACTTTATCTGCGGTGAGAGATCTTCCTCTGTTCTCTCTTCATGATTGGTTAGCTTGATAATAATTTGTATGGCATGTTAACAAAATGTGGAACTTGATTTGAAAAGCACCCTTTGATATTTTGATCATAGTTAATATCAACAATTAAGGACTGATACCTGTTCTCCCTTTCATACATCTCCCTGGAAGTCCTCTGCAGATTGTCTATCTCCTGCCTGGTCTTTAACCTGATGTTCTCCAACTCCTCTCTCAACTTGGTCTCGTACTCTGACTTATAGCGGTCTCTGTAGTAGAGGGAAACATTTGTAAACACAGCTATGACAGATGAAATGATCAATGTCAAAATGTTTGATCAAAATGATTTCTACAGACATTCTCTGGCACAGTAAAAACACAAATATCAGAATTTTAGCTGTTGTACAACAGTAAGGCCTCACCTGGAGGCTAAATATTTCTCGTAGGCATCCTCTCTTGCCTTCTTGGTGTCTTCTAATTGTACCTGTAACACAGAGACAAGAAGCGAAAGCATGTTAGAGGATTCCTTCAGGGAACAGAATGTCTTTTGTATCAGATGAGCCTAACAGCTGATTAACTGCAGGGACCTGCAGCCTCTCCAGCCGGTCTTCTTCATGTGCACAGCGGACACTCAGCTCCATGTTCTGCCTGTGTAGGTACTCCTTGTCTTTCTGCAGGAGAGTCACTGACTGTTGCAATGTCGCCACCTGGAGGACAAGAACCGAAAAATGAGAAACTATTACAGAACATACCACTCCTAAAAAGATTCTGAAAAGGCAAAATGTATGTTTATATGTTTGTGTTTAGGTATGTGTGAAGCACCTCTTTGCTGAGTGTGTTCCTTTCTCTTGTCAGTGCAGTGTGAGTCAAGTCTAGAGTCTCAAATCTCCGCGTTAACTCCTTCAGTTCGGCTTCAAAGTTGTCACGCTCACTACAAACCACAGCAAAAACGGTTGACACACAATTAAAGTTACATATCATAACAAGAATCTGTTTCAAGTGTTCGCCTTGTCACACATCAGTTAGCAGTTGATTCTGTTATAAAATAAAACATTTAATGAACTCAATAACTCAAAGGATCAAGGAGTTAATGCTAATACCCAGATTAAGCTGCAAATTGCTCCCAGATGCCCCTCATCCAAACTGTACAAAGTATTTCCAATGTATGCGAAGAAGCAAATGCGGTCAATACCCTGATCTGATTCTCTGGATATTGTCCGCGGTTCACATGTGAAAGGGGCTTGTGTTTTTCCATTTGCTTGATCCCATTTCAAGTGCTGCCCTCCTTCTATGTGCACAGTCTACAAAACCGAACTGTAACCTCTGTTACAATGAGCACTCACCGTTTGATATTTGGGTAGTTCTCTCTGCGATAGTCTCCTTCTTGGATCTGCTGTTTGGTATCGGCCAGTTCGAGGGTCAGTCTCTGGCTCCTCAGCTCCAGCTCAGTACGTAGCCGCCGCTCCTCCTCGTAGCTCTGTGGATGCAGAGAATAGACAATGCTTGCATTACATTAAGTATTCATATTATTAGATAAGCTCTAAAAATGTCAGGATCTCACCTCCTAAACACACTAAAATTCCTTATAAATTTTCCATAAGCATCTTGGTAAGCCTTCGTACTCAAATTATCATTGAATCTCCAAGGGTCTCATGTTTGCAAAGAAAATACTCTCTATCCAATTACACCACAAACAGCCAGTACTTGGATTCATGCTATTTTTTGCCAAATATTGACCCTGCCCTCAGCATGTTGCATCATAATGCCATCAATGAGCCGTTTATGCCTGCAGGGCCACTGCTGACTATAGATTAACTGGATGTTTTTTTTTTGGTAAATCACATCAGTCTCACTCTGAACGCTGCAGGCAGTGAAAAGGA
This sequence comes from Diplodus puntazzo, assembly GCA_963678695.2. NCBI lineage: Eukaryota > Metazoa > Chordata > Actinopteri > Spariformes > Sparidae > Diplodus > Diplodus puntazzo. The sequence goes on along the minus strand of OZ023168.1, from coordinate 22,619,273 downwards.
TCATTTCGAGTCAGTACGTTACAGACACAGAACAGGTTTAAGGGAGCTCACATCACGTGTCTTCCCCTCTTTCACACATTGTTACAAGGTAAATGAACTTCCTGACCCTGTCTGCATTCATCATGACTATAAATATGCGACTCAGCCTGGAGGAGTTTTTGTTTGAACTGAATGTGCACTTCACAGTTGGAAAGAAATCAATCAAAAGCAACAATGTAACTGAACACATATTTGCGTGTCCTCACAAACACGTGAAAAGTAGACAGAAAGTAGTGCACTGCTAAAACACGTTCAACAGTGTGTTTATTTCAACTTTACCCTCCAAACATGCAGGATTTGAACAGAGAAGAAAACAAAAATGCCAGAAATTCAAAACATGTTATGTCATACAGAATGATTAATGCGACCTAGAGTTGTTGTGGGTGTAGAAGCTTGTGTGTGGTACCTCCATCAAAGCCTTCATCTGGGTTCTGTTTGTATCCAGATCCTCAGTCAAACAGCCTCTTTTCACACTGAGCTCAGCCAGCTGAGCCCGCATAGGAGTTACCACCTCGTAGAAACGCATCTAAACACAGCACAAACAAAGAAAAAATGTCACCATGTACTGCATTATATTAAAATGAATGGCGTTCAACTGGGTGGAGAAGTGTAGAGGTTAGGAAGAGCTCCCCCGTACGTACAGCAACATACTCCTGTATGGAGATTTTTTCATCTGGCAGGTTGCGGAGCTCCTGGTACCTGTCCTGTGAGATGTCCAGATCCCTGAGAGACCTCCTCAGCTCTCCAGCCTTCTCACACAGCTGTCTGTTGGTCTCCTCCAGCTGCTGCTGCCTCAGCAGGATGGCCTCCATCTCTTGCTTACGCAGAACCTGCTGCTTCCTGGTGGGGACAATCACATAACAATAGGATAGTTAACACAGGTAGAGTTATTCTCGTTAAAATCTGTCGCTATTCAAGTTCTTGAATATCTTCTATCTCTGCCTTCTTTAGTGTGTGTGTGTGTGTGTTCTCAAATGGGGTTTACTGGTATTCGTTGAGATGTAGAGCTGCAACAATTATACAATTTCTTGTCAACTATTAAACTAATCGCCAACTGTTTTGATGATCAATTCATCAGTATGAGTAATTATAGAAGTAGTAAAATGTCATGAAAAGAGGTGTGTCTTATTTGTCCTATTTAATAATACAATTCAGCATTGGTTTGCAGTCACTTGGCCACATGACATGGAAGCTATTGAAAAATAACTGCTGAATTTTGATTAAAATATTAATATAAAATAGAAGAATCAGTAAAGTCCATTAAACAGCTGTATGTTTTAAGTGACCTGTGTAGGGATATATTTTGATAATGATTTGGATTCACTTGGTCACACGACATGGAAGCTACTTAAAATAAATGCCACATTTTTAAAATAAATATTCATTTAAAAATAGAAGAAGCGGTAAAATGAAATCGAAAGACATGTGCCTTTTTTTTTTTTTTTTTTTACCATTTAGCAATATAATTCGGCATTGGTTTGGAGTCACTGGGTCACATGACATGGAAGCAATTGAATAACAAAGCCATTGTTTCATAAAAACATTTTTGAAGAACAAATAAATAACACATTGGCAATCAAATCATAATGTTCACTAAATCATCAAGTCAGCATGAAGAAACATTACATGTTTTAGTGTAAATCAAACAAACAATAGGATAATGTATTGATTGATAACTTCACCTCCATCACTTTCCTCACCTGTTCTCCTCTTGAGCTAGTTTCAGCTGGCTGTCCAGTCTCAGGGCAAACACTTGTTTCTGATGTAGAGCATCATTCAGCCTCTCCTCCAGCTCCTCAATCTGAAATATGAAAAGATTGGAAACTTTTACAGGACTATTACTGCAACAAAGATATGTCTGAAAATGGTACTTATCACTCATAAAGCTACTATGTGAGATGAACAGTGTGTATATGAACATCTTTCCTCTAACTTTTCTCCTCTACCTTGGACATATGGTCGGCCTTCATGTTGTCTATGATGAGGTTTTTCTGAGAAAGCTCGATCTTCAGCAGCTGGATGTTGTGCAGCAGCTCCTTCCTCTCGATCAGCTGTCGGGTCACCTTCTGGGAGCCGTCTCGCTGCTCGTCGGACGAGGACACATCCTCGGTGGTGGGCACGGTCGTCTCCAGACTGATGTCCTCCGACTCCAGGTCCAGGGAGCTGGAGACGTTGGCTGCTGTCGGCCTCAGCTGTTGCTTCTTGGGAGGCATTTTGTTTTGTTTTTTGGGGTTCTGGCTTTGCGTTATAAGCCAAATTAGCAAGACGAGTTAGCCAGTTACTTTAGGGGAGATTAGACATGAGAAAAGTAGCTAACGTTAGGTCACGTTGGGTTAAGAGTTCAAAGACATCGCGATATCTGATACTTTAAAGCTAGCTTACAGCAATGAAAAGTAAAACATAAATCCTGAACGGCCACCGGAGCGCTATATCGTTTAAAAAAAAAAAAGACTACGGGTGTACTCGTATTAAAGAAAATATCATGTTAGCTCGTATTCGGCGTTACAGTGACATACCGGCGCTGACAAGAGCACACGGAGTTGTTTTTGTTTTCAACGGTCCCGCTCCTAGCCGCCTGCTAGCCGCCAACGGTTTGTCTCCGGTGGTGCTGCCGCTCCTTCGCTACAGCGCCCCTTGTGGCGGTTAACGTGCAGTACAGCCAACGTCCACTCATTACAATGCACAGGGCATGCAGTACCACCTCCTGACGCATAGGGGCGCTGTAAACTGAATCACTCCTTATGAAGCCGACCAAGTCGACTTCTTCTGCTTTGTTTTCATCGTGGAAGAATTAGATGGGCAACTATAGTTTAACACGGACTTTAACTTTATTTTAAACAAAACCGTGAATTGACGTTGTGCCCGCATGAGTTACTTGTTCATTGTTTTTAACGACACTGTCTCCAAATATAGATGCACATAAAGGAGAAGTGTACGACAGGAAAATAACTCATGAAAGTCGACTTTCTTGGAAAGGTTTTTGTCGGCCAATGGTTTATGTCGGTTTACACATGGGTAGCTAGCTGTCTGCGTGCAGTCAAATGGTAAGATAAAAACATCGGGATTTAACCTTCTGAGGCTCTTTATCGTCGTCATGTTGAAATCTAAAACCTTCGTTAAGAAGACCCGGTCGGGTGGGGTGATGAAGATAGTGCGCGAACATTATCTGAGAGACGATATTTGGTGCGGAAGCGAAGTGTGCACTGAATGCAAACAGGAGTCCACGGTGCTACAGAGAGACGCGTGTATCGAGAGCAGCCTGTGCTCTTATCCACATTATCTGATCCCTGACACGAATGTGGTGCTGCACCAGGTAAACATAATAAAGAGTTTCTACTTCTTCTGGATATCATATTTCATGTGTGGGTCACCTAGCAGCCTAATGTGATGACACCAGACATCTTGACATGTAATCCGACTTACAGACATGTAGTCCCAGGTTGTACCTCTCGTGATAACACAGCAATAACTCATAATTTAGTGTCTGACTGTGGCTAGCCAACTTTAGGATAGATATTTTTTTAATTAATGGCAGTCCTGAATGACAATCTTTTCCCTTTCCCTTAGTTATATATCCTGATTTGTGTTTCTTTTCATCACTATAATGTTAGTCTATTAATCAAGTTATGCAGTAGAGTTTTAATGTAGACTTGGGCAACTCATCAACGTTGCTCCTGATTCTGATCAGCTCTGATACTCTTCCATCTCATGTTTACAATTTCTGTGTCCTGCAGATTGACGTGCTGGAAGATCCCGTGATACGCAATGTGATCATCCTTCAGACTGTGCTGCAGGAGGTACGACACCGCAGTGCCCCAGTCTATAAACGCCTGAAGGACATCGTACATGAGAAGGAGAAACACTTCTACACCTTTACCAATGAACACCACAGGTACAGAGCAGCCACTGCCTTTTTTTTGCTGCATCATATTGTCTTACATGATGTGTAAAAAGCAAAAGTAATCAGTTACAGTATACATTGGCCAGTTGCACATGAAGATACAACTCACATTTCCCTTAACACAAAGACTTTAAGACTTCCTTTGTGATATACTTGTGACTGTTACATATTTTTTCAGAGAGACATTCATTGAACGAGAACCAGGTGAGAGCGCCAATGACCGGAACGACCGCGCAATCCGCATGGCATCAAAATGGTACGGCCAGCACCTGAAGACGTCAGAGACTGGCGCAGATGGCCTCAAGGTGGTCCTCCTCACTAATGACCTAGGGAACAAGCAGAAGGCAGAAGAGAGCGGCCTGCTGGTGTACAAATGTAAGCTGTCTCTCTTCAGAGAAAGAAATTATCGTGGGGCATTGTAGCAGTGTATTAGAGATTAGTAAGAAAAGCTCTGTATGTCAAGATCACAACCACCATCCATTTTTTTGTAAAAGCCTCCATTGTTAACAGCATCAGCTGTATTTATCATTTACAGCCCTTTATTCACTTACATTCTAGGTGAAGAGTACATCAAGAGTCTGATAGCGAATCCTGAGCTTGTGGATCATCTGGCTTTGTCCAATGATGAGAAGGTAAGCCCTTTTTGTCTGTATCTCTATCCTCTGTTTACATCTCTGCCATGATCTACGGGACATCACATCCTCTTTCCTTCCGCTGATGAGTTTTTCTTTCATCCGTCAGAATGAGGTCACCAGCAGTAAGGTGTTATTCCCAGAGCACCTCCCACTATCCAAAATCCAAGCAGGAATTAAGAGCGGCTCCTTCCTTCAGGGCACCTTTAGGGCCAGCAGGGACAACTACCTGGAGGCCACAGTCTTTGTCCAGGGAGAGGGGGAAGACAGCACAGAGGTGTGTTTCTACATTTGTTTGTGAATGGACAATATTTTTTTTAACAATTATCCAAAACCTGGAACTTTAAGGATCTCCAAAACCTCATCTGGGTGTGGGTAAGAATTTATCAGGTTGTGTGGAGATGTAGTTCACCAGTTAGAAGAATAACTACAAGTTAATTGACATTTTCGAAATAAAGTAAAGTGGCTGCATTAGTTTTAAGCTCTGTGCTGTCCCTTCGTCCTTCTGCCAGGTTCTCCTCCAGGGTCTTCACAACCTCAACAGAGCAGTGCACCAGGATGTGGTTGCCGTGCAGCTGTTGCCGCGGGATCAGTGGGTGGCGCCCTCCTCCGTCGTGCTGCAGGACGAAGGCGCAGCAAAGGACGATAATGCTGAAGAAGAGGACGAGGAGAAAGAGGTTAGTTTTGGAATTTCAATTGACTACCTTTACTTACAGTTGGGGGAGGGTGTATGTTGTTTCTCCTTTTTATAATAAGAATACAATTCAGCAGGGTGCTTTATGGGTGTGGATGGACAGTATCTGGGTGCAAAACAAAAAGTGTGCCTGCACTTCTTTTTTAACCGTGCTACTGAATGACAACCATGATTTGGCCTTTGTAGCTACAGTATCTTAAAGACTTCTGTTTCTGTTTCTGAGCAGTTGAGGATATTGGCAGCTGAGGCGGCCAGGAAGCCCACAGGGAAAGTGGTGGGAATCATTAAAAGGAGCTGGAGGCCATTCTGTGGCATGCTCAATGTCGCCCAGATTAAAGAGGTACGCCTAGACTGCTCCATTATGCTACATGTCATACTCTGTTCTGTTTGTCATATCATATACATTTCAACTTGAATTTATGAATCTCCTTGAATTTATATATTACACACCGTCTACCACTTCCTTTCCTCTTACCCTCATCGCTGACCATCACTTTTCTTTCCTTTTTCATTCAGTCAACCCGCCATCTTTTCACCCCGGCAGACCGCCGTATCCCTCGCATTCGCATTGAAACGCGTCAAGCTGCCACACTGGCAGGCCAGAGGATCATGGTTGCCATCGATGGCTGGCCCAAACACTCCAGATACCCAAATGTGAGTTGGAACCTCTTCAGACTGTCACATCTTTGAATCATGACATGTCATGATATGCACAAATATGCCAAGTCTGTCCAACTGGAGAAGTAATTTTTCCCTCTTTTTTTTAGGGTCACTTTGTGCGCAGTCTGGGAAGTGCAGGGGAGAAGGACACAGAGCAGGAGGTGCTTCTCCTGGAGCATGACGTCCCCCACCAGGCCTTCTCTCAGGCTGTGCTCAGCTTCCTTCCCAAGATGCCATGGACCATCACACCAGAGGTAATAGCAGCTTTTCTTGAGACTGAGCAGTATTGTAGTCATAGCTTTGTTGATTTTTGAAAGCACGTATGTGTAGGTCTGTGTGTTTATTTACGTGAATGTGTTTGTTAAAGGACATGGTGAGGAGAGAGGACCTGAGGAATCTGACGGTGTGCAGTGTGGACCCTCCAGGATGTACAGACATAGATGATGCTCTGCACTGTAGAGAGCTGGAAAATGGAAACCTTGAGGTAAACATATTGTGCACATACATTATAAGATAACAGCAGCAAGTTAATTGTGTCTATATTTCATAGCATGTTGTTTGTTTTCTGTAGGTGGGTGTCCACATCGCTGATGTCAGTCATTTCATCAGACCTGGCAACGCTTTGGACAAAGAGGCTGCGAACCGCGGCACCACTGTGTACTTGTGTGGCAAAGTAAGTAAAAACATAATTACCAACATGAAATGTAATAATTCAATAAAAGAGACTCCAAAGACCTTCTGATTTTTATTTTTTGAAAAAGTTGTTTGCACTTAATGTGAAACAATAAAATGTTAACAGTGTAGTTGAATATTTGTAACTTTAAACATGTTTTCACCTATTTAGCTTGTTGACTTTTTGCATGTTGATGCCATTATGGGCGACTTAAATGAAGTCAAATTTTGTGTTTGATTTTGTTTCCATCAGAGAATAGACATGGTTCCTGAGCTGCTCAGCTCCAACCTTTGTTCACTGCGCTCAAATGTGGAAAGGTGAGGACAAGAGAGAACATACACAATAATCAGTATCATCAGTGCTAAATGTTTGACAGTCCAGCTGATGTTCACTGAATGCAGTTAAAATATATTTTTTAAATATTTTTTTTTCACCAGGTTGGCTTTCTCATGTATCTGGGAGATTAACCACAAGGCTGAAGTTCTGAAGACCCGGTTCACAAAAAGCGTCATTAACTCTAAGGTGTGGTGTCATGTCATCATACAGTGACAGAAAACATTATTGCATAAAATAATAATACCTCCTGCTTTCATATGTTTCTAAGACATGCATTTTCATGGTCAAGATCATCTCAAGCAAGAAAGTTTGTTGTATTTATGTTTCTTTGTTTTGCCTTCTTCTGATTAATCTGGTTCAGGCTTCTTTGACCTACGCTGAGGCCCAAATGCGGATTGATGACACCAGCATGAATGACGACATCACCAAGAGCTTACGGGGTCTCAACAAACTAGCCAAAATCCTGAAGAAACAGAGAATAGAGAAAGGGTAAGACTGAGAGTTGGGAGCAGTAGAGGCAAAACAACAGATTATAAAATAGGGTAAGGGTAGAAAAATCCTGTAGGTTTTAGTTTTTATTCATCTATTCGCGGCTCGATTACCGTTTTAAAATGAGAAATCAAGAACTTGACAGAGAACTTGAATTCTGATCGACAGCATTTGGGAAAAACAATAAGGAGATATGAGGAAAGAATACAGGACATTAATTTAGTTCATCATAACTCTATAGCTATTTAAACTGTCTGTATTTAACATGAGTTGTGTTGTGTTTGATATCCTTCAGGGCGTTGACGCTGTCATCCTTAGAGGTCCGTTTCCACATTGACAGTGAAACCCACGACCCCATTGACCTCCAGACCAAAGAACTCATGTAAGTACCATAATATTCCAAAAAGGAGCCTCTACAGGATCTTTTTTTAAAACCCTCGTCTCCACAAGAGCTATTTTTTGTGTGTGTCATGCCGTGTTTCAGACATATTTAAACTCTCATCTCTTGGTTATTAGGGAGACAAACTCCATGGTAGAGGAGTTCATGTTGCTGGCCAATATTTCCGTTGCCCAGAAGATTTACGATGAATTTCCAGACTGTGCCATGCTGAGAAAACATCCCGCGCCGCCTCCGTCTAACTACGACATCCTGCTCAAGGCTGCAAAGTCCAAGGTGAGTGGAGACAGATGGTCATTGATTTGGTTTTCAAGTTATATGCTTGTTTCTGGAGCAAATTTAAATAATTTGCCTTGTTATGAATCGAGGATGGTGTCTCTTTAATGATTCCTGCTATAAATATATTGCACTTTGTTTCCTTTTTTTGTTTTTTTAAGGAAGTGGAGATCCATACAGACTCGGCCAAAGCACTGGCCGACTCCCTGGACGTAGCCAAAGTGGACGGCTTCCCGTACTTTAACACGCTACTGCGCATCTTGGCCACTCGCTGCATGATGCAGGCTGTCTATTTTTGTTCTGGCATGGACAGCGATTTCCACCACTACGGCCTCGCTTCACCCATTTATACACACTTCACATCACCTATTAGGAGGTATGAAAACAGACATTCTGCACACATTGGCTAAATATGTTGGGTCGGGCCTTTACGACAAAGAAATGCTCACAATTCATACGCTATAGTTATTTCAAACCTCCTCATGTTGTCCATATTCTTCCCTGTATCTCTTTATCTTTCTCCACTCTGGTCATCTGCTGTCCTACACAGGTATGCAGATATTATAGTACATCGCCTGCTTGCTGTGGCCATAGGAGCAGACAGCACCTACCCAGATCTGATGGACAAACATAAGCAGTCAGCCCTGTCTAACAACCTCAACTACAGACATAAAATGTCTCAGTATGCACAGAGGGCGTCCGTGGCCTTCCACACACAGGTAAACTCATATAGACGCACTGGTTTGATTTCTGTGAACTTGTTTTGGCCGTAAAAAAACAAACCTCACTGTCTTGAACTGTTATGATTTTGACTGAATTTGTGAGAATCGGCATCATGTCAATTTGTAACCCCATGAACCTTTAGGCTTGAGCGATCATACTGCACGAGTCAGACTTTTAATATAAATGATCTCGTTCCAGTTGTTCTTCAAGAGCCGAGGCATCCTGAACGAAGAGGGATTCGTTCTGTTTGTGAGGAAGAACGCAATCATCGTACTCATCCCAAAGTTTGGTCTGGAGGGAACGGTCTTCTTTGACACTAAAGACAAGGCAGCCCCAAAACTTGTTTTTGATGAAGAGGTGCAAACACAAGTCATTCTTCTTCATAGATGGTTAGATCAACACTGATAAACTAAACCCATAGGAGGACTGTAATAAACCCTTCTGTATGTGTGTTTAGGTTCCCTCTCTGAAGGTGGAGGAGCACACCTTCTGCATATTTGACAAGGTGAAGGTCACCATCAGCCTAGATGCCTCCAATGTTCAGCATCAGAAGATCCGCATGGCTCTGATTGACCCTGTGGTAAGGACTAAAGGAACCCTATTATCAATACCTTTACATCTTTAGTTATAGACTAAAGCTACTCTGAAGAGCAGAATTTGCTCAATTTTCTCAGAATTGCCAGCATTTTGTTTAATGCAGCTAATTGTCTTTTGTTTTAGATCCCTGGTGTGAGCGTTCCAGCCCCAGATGTTGGACCACAGGCCAAGAAACCAAAATTGGACCGCTGACACAGAAAGCAGCGCAACAAATCACCCGAACCACCAGCTCATCTTCCGGATCAGGAAATGAAATACGTATAAGAACCAGTTTGGACTCTCTGATGGACGACACAATTAACTGTTATGAGCAGCTGTATCTATTTTAATACATTTTCCACAGTGAGGCCGCTCTGTTCATACTGTCGTTTTATAATATGTGAACTAGACAGGTGCAAGAGACTGCCAGTCATAAATGCATTGTAACCTGTCAAATAATAGTCTGATAGATGACTCAGTCATTAAAGTGTTTTTTATCCATTCGGTTTTGTGTGTTCTGTTGACTCATCATGAATCATCTGTAAAACTTGAGAAAAAAGAGAATGGTTCATAACACGCGGCTCAGAACAAGTTGTTTTTGTCTACTGCAGATGTATTCAACCTTATTCTAGCCCTTTGAACATTTTTTCTTATCAACCCATTCATTAGTTGTGTCTGTTGCTTAGCAAAAGTATACGCTTATGTCATAAAAAAAAACTGAATTTACGATGAACAAACTGACAACCTACTTCTAAGACTGAAAAGGTTTTGTCCCCTGTACATTTTCTCAATCAAGAAAACTAATAAAGTTCATGTTTTAACACACTCCAATTTATTAGGTCAAAATTCTCAGTGCTAAAAAATAAAACACCCAACTCAAAACATCTTGTCAAGCCAGACAAAGAATTCAAGTTAATTTAATGCGACGATCCAGCCCATGCTTGTATCAAAAATAATAAACAAATGGCTCAATCAGCATTTAATTCACTAGTGGCAATATTCAGTGTGTTATTCAGGCATAAATATAACAAATAACATCCACAGGTAACCTGAATTTTAAAAATTCTTGTCAATTAAAAGAAAAAGCTCTCATCATAGAAAAACATCATGATAAACACTTTTATAAAAACATAAATACAGTACAAATCTGTTGCATCTGAAAGTCAGGATCTGTAAGGTTGATAATGTCAGCACCGGTTAAAAGTTTAAATGATGGCTTCCGCATCAATACAGCATTGAAGGAGGTTGCTGTTGTGCAAGTGTGATGCAGATTTTTATTTTCCTCCATCCCCCTTACCGCATCAGTATACTGGGCCCAAAAGAACTGTTGAATTTAATTACAGCTTTACAGTATCTTACAGTAGGACTCAGATAAGCTATGGATTTATTTTCTCCCTTGTACCCTGTGATAAAACATGGCATGTTAAAGCACTTGCTTCCTCTCAGGCAACTTGAACTTTTCAACCTAAAAAGAAATCTAATAACCACTCGTGAAACACCTCAGTTCGTCTCAAACAACCACCCTAACCATATTCATTCACAATAAATGCTTCAAACTTAGTGTAAACTTTGTTGTATTTGATTGCAAAAATAATCATCTTTAGCTTCCACTGGAAGAGGCGTCCCTTTAATTGCAGATGGCTCAGTGGTGAGGATGAAATGCCTGGAAAACAAGAAACATACTTTTAGTAGGATGAAAATGTACCCAGTAAAGCCTTACAGCATGCACAATACTTTTAGTAATACTTTTCAGGGTTTTCCCTAGATTTGTGGCAGGCTTAGGTACACGTATTTGAAGATATGTTGACAGAGGTGGCAAAAGTAAACACATTCTTTAATCAAGCAGAAGTACAGGCACTGATTGAACTTAAAGTCTCCATCTCTCTCTGTTTATGTCTTGTTATGTCTTTTACATCGTTGCGTCTCGCGATGTCTGCCTGGCGTGATGAGCAGTAATGGGCTAAAATCAGTAGCAAAATATTTGTACACCAACTCTGGTGTTTGAGGGTCTTTTCCTGAGAAAAGATTAATATTCTTCAATATTGATGCTGTATTAGACTGTAGTTGTTACCATGTTTGTATACAACAGTTTGGAAAAAGCTAAAGCAGATAATGCTCTCCACATGGGTTTTAGATTCATTTGGCTGAGGTGGTGGCCAAATCGGCTTGGTCACTGCATATTGCAATTGAGTGCTAATAGTGTATGAGATTTAAAGGCCCAAACTCCCATACCCACAAGGCTGTCTTTGTAATTAAAACAGTACCTTTACTTTGGCGTGCCGTGTGACTTGGAAGGCCTCTTCTGTCATGTTTGGACTGAAGGATTCTTTACTGAGACAGTCTGAGTTGAGGCCATCTATAAGACTGGCAGTGCCTGCTGAGGTAGTGTTGTACCCACTGTCCACCTGAGCACAAGCAAAAAGTCATTATAAATATTAATAGGACTATATGAATAACAAGTTTAATTCACAAAATAATATGTTAAATATGTAGTTAAATGCAAAAAGAAGGGCTAGGGTTATGCACTTAGCTTTTCCTTACACTAACCTGCATGCTGGAATCATAGCGTATGCTGCTTCCCTCTGCCAGAAGAGACAAAAACATGTGGGAGCTCTCTGTTACCGACACGTTGCCCATACGAGAGCTGGTCAGCTGCCCCAAAGGCCCTCCACCTTCCTCCTCCTCATCCAAGCTCCCGTCTATCCCCTTGTCCTCATCCATTTTCACAGGCTCCATAAGATCCAGACTTGCACTCTCAGTATCAGCGGGATGATTGTCACGTGCCATGGGTGAAGATGGATCTAGCTCCATGAGCGGGAGAGAAAAAGAAGAAGAGGAGGAGGAGGAGGAGGAAGAGGAGCAGACAAGTTTCTCCTCAGCCTCCTGATTGTCTTGGAGCTTAGGGTTGAGTATCGGGGAGATAAGGGGAGGGGAAGCCCGGCAGCGGACTCTGGGCCGGGGCCTGGACCTGGGCTCATTGTGGCAGTGGAGCTGGTGTGGGGAGCAGCTACGAATGGGGGAACAACCCTCAACAAATGGGCTCTCATTGCACGAAGCGACATCTACGTCCAGGGGTACATTATTTGGAGTCAGGTTGCTCGGCTGCTTCCTCTCAGCTGAAGAAAGGACACAGATTCAGAATCAGTTGAAAGAAAAACATTGTTAATTTCTCATTTTTTAAAAACCTTCTAACCTTCAAAACAAAGAGTCTACCTGAGCCTATTGGTGTGCGTGCTGCATATGCAACAATAGGAGAGATTGTTGGGGAGGTGAGGCCAGCAGGAGACGACCTATCAGGGAACAGCGGACTGGTGATGCTGCCAAGGCTGCAGTCCCGGAAACAGCCATGCTGGATGGGACTGGACGAGAACTGACCCTATCATGAAGACAACGGAAATTTATTTTTGGTTAACAGTGTAAGTGTTCGTTTAGCTTACAAAAACAATTCTGTTACTGCTTTTTAGTATTATCAAAACTGCTGAGAAGATTAGTCAGTTAACAGAAGGATTAGAGTCATTTTCACTACAATTATAGCCTTTGTGATTATAAATAAATCTGTTGCTAATTTAATAAGGAGAATTTATGGACATATTCCAAAGGAGAGAAGATCACAAAAGCAAATTTGAGAATATCAAAATTAAAGCTTCAGATATATCCATACAGATTAGAGTACTACATGTTTTGCAAAATACTAATCATTTGCATCCTACACTTTACTCACCGTAGAGGGAGTCTGAACTGACATGCCACAGGACAAAGGGGAGGCAAAAATAGATGCTACTACTTCAACTCCTCCTTCAGCTCCTTCTCCTCGGCTTAGAGAAGGAATCTCCTGCCTGGTGTGGCTCCTCTCGGGGCTTGGCGGGCTGGAGCTGTCAGAGCCGCTGTAACTTCCCTGGCCATCAAGAAAGAGCTTTCGTCTTAATGACGAGGAACTGAGACTCTCCTGCACGCCGTCACACGCTTCCTCCTGGCGGTAATATTCTCCTGCGGAGAAGGAAGAAACAGACAGACGATCATGGTGATTTGGTTGATAACAGGCTCTGTGGTTTGATTGCGCTCACATTTATAAAGATGCTTACCCAATACTTTTTCCAAATCAAATGCCAAAGGCAGCGAGAGAGTTGTCTGACAAGCAACTGTAGAGCAAGAGATCAAAAACAAGTTAGTAGATAGTGAAGCGGAGAAGAAGAGGTGAGAAACATTTTGTAGAAAGCCATTTTAAAAAGTGACTCAAAGAACACACCAACCTGATATTTTTTCAGGCTTCTCTTCAATCATGGGAGACATACAACCTACAAGAGCAAAGACAATACAGAAACATGATAAGGAAATGCTTAAACAATGTACAAAAACAGTACAACATTATTTGTAACTGGCAAATGCATGGAGGAAAGGTTCAAAAGTAATATTAACAATTAGACAACCTACTTTTCATATTGATCTGAGTGCCTTTACGGATGTCTTGAGACGCCCAGGGGGAAGGCACAATGGTTCCTTTGGTAAAAAACTTTATTGGGAGACAACATTTTTTTAGAAAAAATTAGAAAATTAATAAAAAAACATCAATATATGATCTTCCTTGTCATTGTACATTTTGAATTGATTTCAATCCTGTACCTGCTCAATAGCGTTCTGTCGCTTTTCTTCAATGTCAGAATCCATCCTAGATTTTTAGTAGAAAATACATTTTGTCACTTCCTGCCATCACATCATTATGGTATAAGTTAAACCCTTTTACCTACATATCTACTGTGACGACTGTGTTTTCGAACATACCTTGTCTGGCTGAGGTAAAAAGACTGTCGCTGGATTTCCTCTTGGTCTATGTGCACTGGAAGAAGACTGGCCATTTCATCAATAGACCAGTTAAACTTGGGAGGAGTCTGCAGGAGAGATCACATGAGAAAGTGATGAATAAAAGATCACATACACCCAAACCTGTGGAGATGGAGATGTGTCACATCATAGTATATCTAAAATATTTGAGGTAAATAACGTAAGGTGAATACTTACAGCTTTACAATGCATGGACTTGAAAACAGATGGACTTGGCACTAATGCTTCATGGAGGTGGTGGTAGTCATTTGGACTTTCAAATGGATTTCTGATAGAAGGTCTGCCAGGAGTCTCAGGAGTGATCTGTATCTCGACACGGTCACCCATCTTACCTGACAACAAATACAACAGTCAGCGTAAAGGAAAAGAAAATGAGAAAAATAAAACTGCCAAGGAGGAGCCCACAAACACTATCAATCAATGTTTTAGTTAGAATGTTAGCCACATTACTTCCCGTTTCTATAGCAGTTACTAGCCTTCTAGAAAATTCAACTAACGTTAGAAGGAATGTGGCAACAGCGTCACGTTAGACGTTTCCTCCTGCCTTGGTTAATTTACTTTACTTAAAAAATTAAAGGCACATTAAAAGATAAGCAATACACGTTTTGCTGTTGGTACTTACAACTGTTAACGAGCCAGGACTTCGACCACACAGCTAAAAACAATCTTCATTGAGGAGTCAGCAAACAATCAGCAGCGACAGGGTTCAAACGTTTATTTCAATTTCGCCCACAAAGCCCGTTAGCCAATAGAAACGCTGCCGGAAGTTCTGGAGAACCAATCAACTAGAAATGTCGTCACATCCGCCTCCCGTTTCGTTAGTGAGTTGAGATAGCAAGTTAGCTAGCTTAGCCTCTATTATTGTCCCTTAAATATAGTGTATCTGTCATTTTTTTGAAAAAAATATCGAAGATGAATTCTAAACGTTTAAAGTCAGGCTGAACTGTTGCAATAATTTAATCTTGTGACGCGTCAGAGACCTCTCTCAAGTTTTATTCGTTAGCCAACTGCTAGCAAGCTTTGGCTAACTGTAGTCAGTCTTCACCATGGCAAGTGCAGCAAATACAAACCTAAACGCAGTCCGGGAGACAATGGACGGTAAATATATATTTGTAAAATGACTTCTAATTCAGTGGCACATAAACAGCCTTTTTTGGCAAACCATCAGCTTGTTTGTTCGTTAACCGTACTGCTTAATACATCCCACGGGAGGTGTAGCAGTCTTCTTGCCACTAGAGATTATACAAACCTAACCTGTCATATTTGTCGTCCAACAGTGCTGCTGGAGATCTCCAGGTTGCTGAACACTGGCCTGGACATGGAGTCTCTGTCCATATGTGTGAGACTGTGTGAGCAGGGCATCAACCCAGAAGCGTTGTCCGCAGTTATCAAAGAGCTGCGGAAAGCGTCTGAATCACTCAAGGTACAGAAACAGGCTCCCAGATATCTCACTTTATCATGTTTGTTATGAGAGTGCTTTGACAGTGAATTGAAAACAGGCATGACAGAGGATCATCGCTTCATTGTTATGACAGATGCCAAAGTGAAGTTACCAGAGCTTGAATGTGGTGTCAAGGCCAACACTCTAATAACAGTGAGGAAAGCAGAAATCCTTTATCTTTTAGAAGCAGTAATCAGTGTGTTGTAAAGTGTATGCTAATTGTATTCGAGAATTCAACCAAAATCGTCATCACTTATTTAGACAGCCTGCATTGAAAGCTATTTGTATTATTTGTATTGTATCAGACCGAAAGCTGAGATCCCTGCAGCTGTGCATCATTTACAATACATACTTGTTTGGATTTGCAAACTTAATATCCTCAAAAAAACTATTTTTACAAATTTAAGATGTGACTGTTTCCAGTGATGTGGTACATGGTAGAGTATGCAATGACAATGTTAGTCATTAGAGATTTTTACATTTACATTTACTGTGAGGTGTCACTAATAATTTGGTCAATTATTCCAAAAACAAAGACATTCTATTCTGGCTATTCACAGCAACACATTGCTCCAGATTTCTTTTTTTTTTTTTTACGGTTTAATTCGACAACCTCTTTCATGTCAAGCGTTTTCTATGAGCACATGCACTGGTGAGCAATAATAGCTATTTTTGTGCTAAGGCAAGATAATATCTGAGATATGGAGCTCTCTCCTTCTGGGTTAGTCATGACAAGAACATTACATTATGACTACTGAGACAACTGTCAATAGAAGAATCTGTAATTTGATCGCAATGAAAATCTCTGTATATTGCTCACATAATTTATCATGATGATGCATCATTGCAACATATTTATTTTCTCTTTCAGGCTTCTGAAAACTGCACGAACTGAAGTGGTAGCCTGATCACCTCAGTGTGGGAACTGTGGGATCATGCCCCATTCCTGGATCTGTACCTGCCTATGGGCTCTTCAGCCAAACAGATTGGTCTGTGTGTTGGCACTCTGTCCTCTGCGTCTCCTTGGTGACTGTAACTGCTCCTGGTCTGTGCTTTGACTGTGCTGTGTCTAAGTTTCTGAGGAGAGGAATCGACCTCAGTCTTCTTCCTGAACACAAGTCTTCTCCTGACATGAGGGCACGCTCAGCCATTCTGCCTCAAATCTATGTTCCTCCTGCTGTTATTTGTATTAACATTGACATCCTGCCTTAATTTAAGAGCATAGTTGTTATTTCTGATAGTCAACTTGTGTTGCACTTTTCACGAGGAATTGTTTTTTTATGTTTTGAAACATGTATGCAATGTTATGAATTTGCTTTTAATTTTTTGTCTGCATAATGCATCATTCAACGTAATCCTTTTGCATCTCCATTGTTCATGTGACCGTCAATGATGGAACAAAGTCTAAATTAAAATGCTACAGTCGACGGCCACAAGGTGGTGTTGTGTCATTCTTATTTAATCTGAGGTATCCAGTAGGTGTTCAGTTGGTCGTGGGCTCAAACTCTGCAAGTTTCTGAATGTTTATGAACAATTTTACACTGTGATTTTATCTTAATTTAAATCAAATTTACCTGTTCCTGTATAATTTAATGACATTTTCTGTGTTGTCCTGACCCCAGTTTAGAATGTACCCAAAGCATTATTCCCCTGTGATTTCATTCCTACAGGCTTCAGATTTTACAAAGGAAATGATCTTTCCTGTCACACTAGGTGAAAGGAACAAAGGTTTTGGTAGAACATTACACAATAATACAAACGCATACCATACAGGGGTGATCACATCCACGTGTACAAACGAGAAGACATTAACGAGGGTCATTCTTTACAGCAGGATGTCCTGTTCAACTGAAAAATCTTAGACCCTTTATGTCTGTATTCTATCCACACAAGAAAGTATTTGAGATATATTGCAGACTTGACACAAAATGCATGTCTTTGATCAAGCAGAAATGAAGCCCCTACATCATGTGTCTAACCACACACAGCATTGTGTTGTTTCTCCACTGTCTGTAAAATAGCTCTATTCATCTTCGAGACGAGGGAAAATGCTGAGAGCACAGAAACATTCCTCCACAGGCCAATATACAGGCCAGGAGCGACCTCTCGACTGCGAGGGGCTTCTCGAATCAGTATCTTTGAATCGGTGCGCGTGTGTCCCTCAATGTGTGTGAGCTTAGGTGTTCACACAGCGCTGTGGATGTCTACAAATGAGTAGCCCCTAAGCCATCTGACAGTAACGCCTCACCCCTCACAGGCGCACCGCGGAGAGAGTGTGTGTGTGTAAGCATTTCTGTCTTCTCCTGCTTTGTCTCGCCATCTTGACTGACAGCCTGTGAGTCTAAATCTCTGTACTGCTGCTTTGATCTCTTAACACAGTATCTCCTCTGTTCCCCCCCTCCCCACAATACCAGCATCGTGTTAGCCAAGTATGAGAGGGATACAGATACGGTGCAGTGGCTCTCCTTGATAGCCCATCAGCCTGAAACAACCTCCTGGCCTCCGTGGGGGGTGAGCTGCATGAGATGTTGTTGGAGGGAGACCCACATTGAGAATCCTTTTCTCTTACAAAGAAGAAGGAGTTATGCATGGCTTGATTGGCTACTGTGGGCGTGGGACTCAGGATGCATTGCTCTCTGTTTGATGTGTTTGAAGGGTTCCTCCTGATCTTAGCCGGCTACTTTGATCTCTGTAAAACAAAATATTCACAAATCCCATAGTCCTGACTGAGAGATTAGCGTCCATATATGCATAAACATCTAAGAGGCGTTCAACTAGGGCACTGGTCAGGTCACATGACTGGATAAACTCAAGAGGCTGCAGCAGGTCCTCACATCAGAGCTTCTAAAGGTGTTTATGTTTGTACGTCTGATAATTATCCGGGCCGAGGATTTTTTTTTTTTTTCTGATAAATGAGGGCAGTCTCATTTAAAAGTGAAAGATCTGTGTGCTGCAATTACGGTCCAGGTGTTTGCATCGGATATTACAAAAATAATTAGACTGGACTGATTACAAGTTCCTTATGCATAAGGAGAGACGGTCTGTTGATGTTTGTTCAAAAATCTAAATTACACACACATTGTCTCGTGAAAAACAACTGGCCCTGTGTGAGGCAGAGTTTAACCAAAAGTCAAAGATCTCTCTCTCTTTGTGTGTGCACTTAGTTACTAATTACCATTAGCCACAAACAGGTAGGTCTAATGGTCTCCCTGCAGAGACAAGGCTTTGTTTATGTCCATTTCATGTTTTATTTCTCATTATAAGATGATTTCAGAGCTATTATTTTTAGTCAAAAGTAATTTATTCCTGACGAGTTCTTCTCGTTAGATGATTATAGGAATAAAAAAAAAAACTTGAGTTGTGCTTTAAGAACTTTCTTTTGTGGCAGACTTTATTTTCTTTTTGTAGTTCTTAGTCACATTGAATTCTATTCTCATTTGATGTATGTGTCGGAAACACATCCACGTGGGTTGGAGACACACCGGGAAAGCAATTAAGAGTATCTGCTTGATTGCTTAGGACAGTTCGGAACCAGCTTCATTGGCCGAGCGTGTGTATGTAAGGAACTTGACTCTTGGTTTTTTTATTGCTCTGAATGTTCTTGCGCAAAAAAAAGCAAGGAACAACGCAGAGCAAACAAAGGTGACAAGACAGCTTTTAGAGGCTCCATACCCAAAGTCAAAGTAATGTCACTGCGTACATGAGATGATTTATCTTAAAAAATTAACTTTATATTTGACACCTTTATTTGTTTCTAAATTATGAGCATGATAACATTGTTGGTTGTAGTGTGGCATTAATAGTATTATTAATTAGACTCTGACCAAAGCATGCTGTCTGTTATTCTAGCAAGCATGATGGTTAGAATTTGGCTAGTCTTGGCCATGACTTATTCGAGGGTCATGTGCCTGTGATCGACCCCTGATAATACCAGTCAATTAACTGGTTATTGGCTTTATCCAGCTCCAAACTACCATTGTTATATCAGCCTTTAAAACTCTTCTACAATTGATTGACCTCTTCATTCTGTCTGGGTCAGAGCTACAAAGTTAGAACACAGCAGTAGCTTTCTTAAACTTGCTGATACCACAAGCTGCATTTAAGACTATGTCCAAATCCCCCTAAGTTCGCTTTAAAGAGGCTGTATGTAACAATTTGTAGCAATTAAATATGTATAATCCATTTTTTTACTGGCCATGTGTGAGTGGACTGTAATGTGACATGAAAAACGAGATCTCCCTGTGTGTCTCGGTTGCCTACATACGCCTGTGGATGATTCCTTTAAGTTTGAGTCAGATCAGATTGTCCATGACAGTCAAAAGGACATCAGGACAAGGTGACATTATGCATGTTCTCGAGTGCCTCGTCTCGGGTCCTCTCTCCGCTCTGCTAATAGAGAGCGACAGTCGCTAACGTTAGTTTAGAAACAGCATCTTCAAGCATTAAGTTCCACAGAGCAGCTTTAATGAACCGTGCAACTTTATTTCGCAGGAGAAAACTTCTTTTATCAAAAGTAAGATATAGACTGCAGCTTTAAGTAGCATAATGAAGACACATCTTTGACTCATAAAGGATCATTTTACAATGTGACTCTGGCATTTCTTCTTTTACTGAATAGTTGTACCACTGCTCATAAATGACACATCCAATTAAGTAGATCGCTGCATATTCTTAATGCCATGAAACCCATTTATTGACAACCTGGAACAGTGTTTATCTCAGAGAGATCATGCTTATATAAGTCTGTATTCTGGCACTTAAATGACTGATTCCTCTAACTTATCAAGCCTGTCAGGCCCCCCTTCCTTCGGCGGTGTGAAGCCTCGCTGGCTGTATTTGCCCTAAGAGGAGTTCTGTGACCTTGTTAGAGCTTACACCAATACGCCACCCTTGATTAAATACAGGCCACACTTTTACACTGTACGATTATACTATTTAGATCCCAATTAAATTCACAGCAAGGAAATTGGATCATAAACTCTTTAAAGGATCGTTAACAATCATTAGACGGGATAATGGCATGGCAATCAAAATATGTAAAAAAAAAAAAAAAAGAAAAAAGAAAAAAAAAAACTTCCAAAGTCTTTTAGTGACTTTGTTGTTTTTGGACATTTTCCAAGCTGATTAATGTAGAATTGATTGATTTACAGTTGTAATTAGCTGTCTTCTGCATAGATGCATAATAATCGTATATCTCCCTGCTTGTTTTAAAGTATTAATTGGTTTCATTAACAAACGCAGTTAATTGAATAACAATTAACAAAGTTGGTGATGGCATCGACGCAGCGCGTGCAAACTCCCTTGTGTTTTCCCTATGATGATAATGAAACCACCTTTTTATCAGATTGGAATTTTGTGTGTTGGACTATGTAATGACTAATATGATATTGGGCTTATTAGTTTATTCGAGTGGCTCACTGAGGCGTTAAGCCGGTATCGAACATGTTGTGTTTAACAGGTAGGCACCATATGCTGCCTTAATCAGACACTGGAATCACATTTGGTTGTTAAATTGTCTTCTAATAAAAGCAGGTAGTAAAACAACTTAAGCTAATTCAATTCCGGGCGAGTTTGGGTGAAGTGAACAGCTGTTCATATTTGTTGAATCGTTTTAACATTCACTCTCTTTTGTTTTTTCAGATTTCTTTGTTTTTTTTTGTGTGTGTTTTTTTTTTAAAAAAGGTTTAACTTCAACAGCTTGTTTGTTCTTCAACTTTTTCGTGTAGAAAATAGAGATGGAGGGTGGACTAGCTGTCCACTCTCCTTAAAAGAAGACAATACCAGGCATATTGTAGTGACAGCTTGCATTGTGTGTGCGTGTGTGCATGTGTGTGTTTGTGTGTGTAAGAGAAAGGGAGAAAGAAGACAGGAGAGTGAGCATGTATGTGTGTGTGTGTGTGTGTGTGTGTGTGTGTGTGTGTGTGTGTGTGTATGTTAGAAAACAGAAAAATAGAGAGTGTGTGTGTGTGTGTGTGTGTGTGTGTGTGTGTGTGTGTGTGTATGTGTGTTACAGTGACAGCTTGTATTCTGCGTGATTAATGATGTGCTGTGTGACTTGATAAGTGCTTCGGAGGACCAACGCTTGTTTCAATTAGACCTTGTGAAGGTCGCGACGCCGCGCCGGCCTCTCATTATCATATCCATAATCAATCCACATTATCATAGGAGAATGTGGAATGGATGTGTGATATCTTGGTCATACACACACACACACACACACACACACACACACACACACACACAAATGCAGGGAGATGAGGATACACACACAGACACCTAATCACATACCAAAACACAATGACATACTCTCTCACTCACAAGAGTGCACACACACACACACCCTTCACTCCAAGTTGATTTGAATCATAACAGTGGCTGTCGGAACGGATTGTCTGTTCAGATTAAGTGTGTGTTTCTGAGAATTAAGTAGCGCTGATGGTGGTGGCATTTCAGATCCCCTCTGCAAACACAAATGCCAAAACATCATTCTGTCACCCCCTCCTTCTCTCTCACAGAGCCACATATACGACCAAACACACACACACTCTCACACACACACACACACACACACACACACACACTCGCGCGCGCAGACATTCAGACACTTAACCAGGACCCTGGGGCATTTTTAATAGAGGCGAAGTGATTCGTATGTTTTTACTCCTCTAATGAGAACAGATTGAGTGGTATTTACACTCCATCGGCTGATCTAACCACCTACACATTTGCCTCATGCTTCTGCTGCTCACTGGCCAAAACAGACATGTGGAAAGGACCAGAGCTTGGCTTTCAAACAGCGACACAACATGAACATTATCTTTGTCTTTGGCTCACGATGGCACCACGGCAAGATAAATATGAATTATTAAAACAGGGGAAAGTGTAGCAGGATTTAGTTTCTCTAAGGCAGCTTTTTATTTGTCTCAGACAGTAAAGGGAGGAAAAAAGGTGCCAGAATCAGACACGCTGGTCCAGGGGGGTGACTCACTTGGGATCCAACTGCGAATCTTTAATTTAATCAGTAAGTCTACCTGAGATCTAAACATTAAAATGAGGTCACCTATTTCCTCCAAGAACATTCAAACAACAATCTAATATAGCTTACATGATACAAATACATGCATCAAGGCAAACTATGAGGTTAAAACTAAAGAATCACCTTGTCATGGAGCAATTATGGGAGTCAATTACCGGTAAGTAATAAAAAACAACCTCAACTCAAAATATTGAGTGAGGGGTGAACCATCCAAGGTGGTCAAGACAGAGGGAGAGAAACCTGCAGAAAGCACAGTATCATTTTATTCAATTCCATGCAATGGTCTTCCTTGTAAAAAACCCTGCCACCCACATTACCCAAAATGCAACTGAGATTCGGGTGTTGTATGCTAGTGGCTGCTAACGTAGTCTTGAGCTGTGAGACCCAAACTGAGGTGTGTGGCGAGCTATAGAGGTCTGGTCGGCTCACCTCTTTCTAAAGCCACACCCCCGATGGTGTCACTTTAAGACTGATGCTGCCTCACGTGACATCACATGAGGCAACCTATCGGCTGTCCATCTGGAGTGAAACCATACCACAATGCAGAAGAGTCTGGCATTTTTATGTACAGCAAGTCAGGCTTTTTTTTGTCCACCACGCAGCTTTAATAGGAATGAGCAGGGCGCCATCTCCAAATCCGTATCCAGATTTTAATTGTTAGATCCATGTCAACGCCTGGCACTATTCCTGGGTGCCCGGGCTCAGCCGCAAGCATGTAGCTTGGCGAGATGGCTTTGTGAGATCGAGTGCTCTTGAGAATCCCGCTGCCTCACAAGGTAAAAATGCAGCCGTACCCCTCAAGGCCTGCAGACAGACTTAAAATCGGTGGCGTTCCCCTTTAATATAACACAGTTGAAGAATGACTTTGTTTCTTTCCTCCCCTCTGTATGGTACCCTGTATTTTTATACCTCAGCAAGTGGAAAGATTTTGCAGCAAGCATCGGCTCATTGTTTTTTATTTCATGGGAGTTTAAGCACAATAGCTGCTGTAGGAATTAAACCTATGACCTTCCTGTTGTGAGACAAAGTCACTTCCCAGCAGGGCATCCTGCAAACCTAATGGTAACAGGGTTCTCTTTAACACTGTGGATGCTTACCAGACCGTGGATGGATGATAAATTAAACCCGGCATTTATGTTATAATCATTTTTTTATTCGGCTTACGTACTACTCATCAGGTCCTTGTTTACATCACCTTATTTGCGAGCTAACTGGCTTCACACTGTATAAATCTGTAAATCTATTTTTAGAGGATGCCACAAGGCCTCGCGAAAGTTGCAAAGCGCTGGCCCGGGAGGTTAAAAACCGAGCGTTTCACCACTTATTAAACACTTAAAGGTGGGAATTTATGAAATGAATCATCTCTGCTTAACACTGATGGCTTTATCGGTGTATTTTCTACAGATGGAGAAAGAGAGTCGTGACATTTCTTTTTGGCAGGGAAAAGGCCAGACTCAGCAGGAGTTATCAAAGGCAAAAAGTAAAAAGTTCGAGTTAGCTATCTCTCTCTCTCTCTCTCTCTCCCTCTCTCTCTCTTCCCCTGGAGATACTCATGTTAAGCATAATTAAGCAGATTTGATTAGCATCAAGCCTGGCTTCCTCTCTTGACTTTTAATGAATGTAAATCTACCATCTACATCCTAAAGATTAATTTCTGCCAATTAAAAAACACAAGAGGGCTTATTGGGGAGGGGGAGGGGGGGCATGTGAGGAAAAAGAGTGTTAAAGTCCTTTGAGTTGGAGTACAGTCGCAGTTTTATCCTCTTCCCCCTTGTCTTATGGTGAGATGGTCTCTGGAGATCTGTGTCTCTCTCTCCCTCACGACCAAGATCATTATCAGCACAATGTTCCGTGAAAGCCACTTTGAAAGGACTGCGAGCTCCATATGTAAATGATGGGAGTGTGTGTGCGGGTGTGTGTGTGTGTGTGTGTGTGTGTGTGAGCGGACTGGATGAGGAAGCGGTACAGAGAACAGGTAAAGGGGTCAATTTGTCAAACCAAGGTTATTGCCCCCCCCCTCCCTCTCTATCCCGTATAAGCTTTTCTCTCATCTCTCTGGTTGGACTCTTTCTGGACTTTCTGGAGTTTTCTCCTTCTAATTCAAAACCAGATTAAGATTTCGGTTGATTTAAGACCGTTAATGCTGTGGAATACAAACAACAACACAATCATCATAATCATGACAAACAAGAGCATTCAGTCAGAATGAAGTGCAGAATAAAAATCATTTGAGCAGAGGTCAAACATCCTTTAAGAAAGCGCCCGATTTACTTTTTTTCGGGGGCTTATCGAGCCGTAGCCACAAAATTAAATTAAGCATGGGTGTACTGGTAATTTTGCAGGTGCTTTTCCTCTGTATTTCACTGAGCTTACTGTCTTACCTTCAAAATAAAATGGCCGTTCTTTCAAAGAAAAAGGCAATTTTTCATGTCAAAGTCGTTATATGAAAAATATTTCACATTTAAAGGGAAAGTTCACCCCAAAATAAAACAAATACATATTTTGAAAGTTGATTTTTGAGACTCATTGCCATTCACTCCTCATAAACAGACACTTTGGGGTGGCGCGAGCTACAATCCCAAAGCATCAGTATTTGTTGGGAATAAGATATAAAAAATTTACTTCCTTAAAAATTGGACATTAATGCCATTTTGTCCATCTAGATTGTTTTGGTGTGTGTTGCTGAGTTTTGGAGATGTCACCATTGAGATGTCTGCCCTCTCAAATATAATTTGGCTTTGGCTTTGGAATTTGTATTTTGTATTTTGGGGTGAACTGTCTCTTTAAATGTGACATGCTCTCATATAAAGGCGTGGACAGGAGAACTTGTCTTTTTTCTTTATAACACCAGTAGTTTTATTTTTTAAGATAAAAAAGTAAGCATTGTGAAATACCGGTAAAGTCACCTAGCACATCCATGCTTAATTCAATTGTGTTGCTACAGCTAGATGAGCCCTTCCAAAACAGGAAATCAGGTGCCGTCTTAAAGGATATTCAACATCTGTTCGAGTAATTCTTTATTCTGCACTTCATTCCTACTGAATGCCGTTGTTTTGTTGTGACTGTGTCATTGTTTGTACTCCACATTGTCTCAAATCAACAACAGTCTGAATCTGATTTTGAATCAAACGGCTCAAGAAAGTACAGAGAATCAAACCAGAGAGATGAGTTTACTTGGTTTGATGTGTGGGTGTCAGAAAAAAATGATGATAAACAAGCTTTGTGTGTCTTTTTGTTGTTGTTTTTTTTGCTTAGTACTCTTCTATAATCAGATTTTAGACGCTCTTTCTGATGTTATCCATACGAGCTAGTATTTAGACATCAGGACACATAACCTCAGCATCACATCAGAACATTTTCCAGGATGTCACAGTTATAATCTACAACTTTCCTCTCCCACTCAGCTGATGTGGGAAGATGATCATTTAAAAAAAAAAATGTTTTAAAAGAAGATAGATTGAGGGCCACAGTCACACTAAGCCCCATCAGCAGCATTAATATCAAAGTGTCTTTCTCGATATAGGCGTTCATAAATAGGCTTATCCAAAGTTTATGTGGGCTAATCTTTGCTCTCTCTCCTCTCTCTCTCCTCTCTCTCTCCCTGTGTGTGAGCGTGTCTCTCACTCTCTAAGAAACACGTCCACGCTCCTCCTCTTTATGATAATGTGACAGTAGCATCTCCAGCTCGGAGACAAGCCTCCTTCTCATTCTGACTCAACTATGTGATCTGTTTTTCCACAAACGGTCGGACCCTGTTCTCCTCCTGTCCTCTCCTCTTCTTCTTTCACCCCCTTCTTCTTCTTCTCCTCCTTCTCGGTAGCTGAACGCTCAATGCGCACTTCCCCTCTCGCAGAGCTGCTGTGCGCAAGTTAACTTTTTTTTTTCTTCTTTGTATTAATAAATAGTTGACTTTTTGAAGTTTACTTTCGTGCTCCGGTCCTCGGACATGACCACCATGGCAACTCCGGCTGCTCCGGCTCTGCTCCCCGCCGCTTCGCTCGGGCACCACCCGGCGCCGAGTTCCGTCTCTCCGGCCACCAACTCCCCGCCACCTGCGGCCACCTCCGCCGCGTCCTCCCCGGCTCCTCCGGTGGCGCACCCGGCGCTGCTTCACCAGTTCCGAGCGGACCTCTTACTACCGAACGGGACCCCGTTGAAGACCGGAGGAGCCCCGGTGTGCAGCGGCGCTAAGCCCGTGTACGCCACCCCGTCGCCCGTGGAGAGCACGCCGCAGAACAACGAGTGCAAACTGGTGGAGGTGAAAGGTGCCAAGCTGGCCTCGTTCACCGTGAAAGACACGGAGCTCATCTGCCTGCCGCAGGCTTTCGACGTGTTTCTCAAGCACCTGGTCGGCGGGCTGCACACCGTCTACACCAAGCTGAAACGGCTGGACATCGCCCCGGTGGTGTGCAACGTGGAGCAGGTCCGGGTGCTGCGGGGGCTCGGGGCCATCCAGCCCGGGGTGAACCGGTGCAAACTCATCTCCAGGCAGGACTTCGAGACGCTCTACAACGACTGTACCAACGCAAGGTGAGAGGGGAGACAGGAGGGGGGTGACGGTGTGACCCAGCAGGTGGGGTCCAAGATCCAGTGAATTTAAAAGCTTTTACGTGACTTCTTCTCACCTTGTTGTATGAAGTGTCTGCAGGTCATGACAAAACCTCCATGATGCACCCCCCCCAAAAAAAATCAATATTTCAAATTGAGTGTGAGTGATGATTAATGATTAGCTGCAACCTTGAATTATATATCTAGCATTAATCTGATATTTGCACGAGATTCCTCTGAATTAAAGGCTCGTTGAAACGAATAAGGTTAAAGGAATATTCCATGAAATATTCTGTCTGAAAATCTGGTCTGATTTTCTGTACATCTTTGAGGTTTTCACACCATCTGATCATGACTGACTGGAGGTCCAGTTAACCCCCTTTTTTAAAATGTTATTTACCACATTAGTGCTGCCAGGCCCGTCACTAATCACCATGTGAATAGATGATGAACGCTGCGATAGTGACGATGGCGTTGACGATAATGAATTTTAGTAATCTCATTTAAAAATAAACACTCTTAAAAGTTTTGTCATGTTATCTCCGGCTGTGATCTCTCGCTCGCTCTCTCTCTGACACGCACACACACACACACACACACACACACACACACACACACACGCACTGTCTTTCACTGTCTCCCTGACACACACACAGACACGCACACATTGAATCTGACACTGTCATTCTGAGAAATTGATTCTTCACAGAAATTAATTAATTTTCATTTGGCCCCAAGCGGCAGCTTAAATCAGGACAAGCTCACTCACTCACTCACTGATCCCTTTGCTCTCTCTCCTTCCCTCTGCCTCCCTCTCTCTCCTTCCTTAATAACTCGCTGTCTTATCATATCAACACTCTTTAGCCCAGAGCATCAGAACAGAGGAGATGATTAAATGAATTCTCGGTATTTATGATGCGATTATGTAGATGAGCTGTTTTGCAGAACTCCGATGGTGACCAACTACATGGGTCATCAATCCAGTGTGCCACAGAGATGCTTTTGGATAAAGGGGCTAAATTGGCGGGGATTTGTGGTTTCCTGGAGCCTCAGTCTGCTGTTGTGCCGACCACATGCTCGTAACAGCATGGGTTTCAATCCGGAGGAGTGTGGATTAGCCTCAGTTTGGGGAATTTTTTTTATATTGTTTGATAGTTAATCCCTGCTCCTTGGAGCACGAGTGATCCAATTTACACCTGCCATTAAATTGAGATGGAGGATGTGTCAAGATGTGTGCAGATAGACGCCAAAGAAAACAGCTTTTTTTTTTTCATTTCTTTATGTTTCCTGCATATAGATCAAATCATCCAGGTGTTCTTCTTTATCTTTGATTTTAATAGCAGGTGTTAGCGTTTGCTACAAGCATTGACTTGTTGAGCAAAACCAGAAACAAACTATTGTTTGAGGCAGCCTCCCAACACCTGCGTTTAAAAGCATTCGAGGCCCTCCAACCAAGACGAAAAAAAATCCAGATGCATCTTCTGGGCTGCTTTGGGGATTTCTTCTGTGTCAGGTGTTAATGGGAAACGTTGTTCTACAACCGCTGAAAATACACAAGCCTCCGCCGTCTCTAATTATCCACACAACACTCAAACAGCCTTTAGTTAATGAGATCTGGAAACATCACTCGTCTGAAATCTTCAAACGACTTCTGCGATTCTTTGTCTGCGGGCTTCAAATGTGCTGTGGTGGCCATTAGTATCATCACCATGTATTAGAAGTCTCTAGCTAATCCCTAGTACAGGGCTGGAGGTGGAAAAAGTGTGACTCGAGGTGGTTTGAGCAGGAAGGCTCGGCCCGAGTGAAGCCAAAAGTTTCGCGAGCGTCTCCGTGAGAGTGATGTTACTGCTCTGTGACAGCATCAGGGCTCAGCGAGGGGTTTTGTTACTGATTAAGACAGCCATCACTTATTATTTTCCAGTCCAGCACAGTCAGACAGGCTGGAGGAGAAATAACAGCCTTGTCTGATAGTTTAAACATGACTAACAGAGCGCTGTACATGGTTCCCCCGCTGTTTATCCTTTTGGCTGTTGTGTTCATTCATTGGGTCTGTTTTTTTAGAGATTAAAACGAAATCTTTTGAAGCAAAAGGTTAAGACAATGTCCTCTGTTTATCATTGTCTTTCCTTCTCCTCTTTGTCTCACTCCTTTACTCCTGCTGTGCACACACACACACACACACACACACACAGACACACACACACACACACCCACACACAGACACACACACACCCACCCTGACCACTGACTCATCAAACCATGAAGAAGGGCCGACTTCACCCTCAGTCAAAGCCTAGTTATAATTCATGCATAGGTGGCACACAAACACACACACACACACACACACACTCACTCTGTGTCATCGCCCAACACACACAAACTCGCACGGTCACGCCTGTGCGTTTGCTGGCTTTGCTGCTAAATGACATTAGTTCCACAGAGAGAACATGGCGTGTAGGAGGCAACCTGATCCTCCGTCCTTTTCTTTCTCCCTCACAAAGGAACAGTTTCATTCTCTGTTAGGAACACACATCAAACAGCTCGCTCAGGTCAAACTGTGTGCGTGTGTAGGTGCACATACTGTAGGTATATATATAAATATATATATATATATACACACACACAAATGCCACCTCCCACTCGCTTCATAAAAGAAGCGTAATGTGGCGAGGTACAAGATCTCGGGTTACTTTTCAACAAAGCTACGCGTTAATAACAACACATGGTTTGTGCACTTGTACCCGCAAAACACCTGAAACCAGCACAGATCCTCTGAGTTAAAATCGGAATAGTTTATCCTTTGTCACAATTCTCCTTCTAAGATATCGGCCTTAAAGTTACTTGACCCAGACCTAAAAAAAATGGAGGCAATTGGAATTTTGTTTTTTGCGGTGTTTCAAAGCGTTTTCCTTGCCTTTACACAAACAGGGAGAACAGAAAGCTAACAGACAGGTGACGTTCTTTCAGACGAGAAGAGAAAGTCCAGTGAAAACTTTTAACATCGTGTTGTAACGTGGATTTTCCACCATGTCTGGAACAAGATGTTTGCTGAAAACATAACTAATACAATTTCATTTACATCCATGGTGCTGGGGTGGAAGCAGAAAACTTCACCACAAGAATATATCGACTCTTCAAGGCCATGTTCTCACACACACAAACACACATACACACACACAGTTCACACGTGTTTCTTTGCGGTTCTCACACTCAGGGAATAATTATTAATAAAAAAAAACCACGTTAGTTAAATGAAACGATGAATGATAAATGAGTCAAAGTGGCCTGCCGAGCACAACAAAAACCCACTCTTTGTGTTTCTCTGTGGCAAACCTCGACTGTGCAAGTTGGCAGCGGTAAGCCAGTGTTGTGTGAGTGTGTGTGTGTGTGTGTGTGGTGGGAAGGTGGACTCCTCAAAGCCGAGCCCCACTGCCATGCCATAACTCACTGTCAAAGTCAGCAGCGTTAAGATGAAGGGGAGGAGGGTGTG